>JANAVB010041219.1:35300961-35529470 GCA_029216955.1 Iris pallida | reverse complement strand
CATTTAATAATTTATAATTAATAATTAATAGATTATAATAGTTTAACTAATAATTATTAATCATCGTTATATTAATTTTATAATTACTTTTTTTAAAATATTTAATTTATAATTACTTAAAATTAGCTAACAGTTAATTAAAAAATAGTCATTTTATTATTTTTAAAAAAATATAACTAAAATTTGCTATTATTAATAAAAAATAATAGTTAGTTATCATAAATTATCATCGGAATTAATACTTTACTTTGTAATAATTAATATATTATTAAATTTTTAATTAATAATTTATAATCTTCATTATAATAATCTTATATCTTAATAATAATTTATTAATCATAACTATTATCATAATTATAATATAATTAATAATAATCATACTAATAATTAATTATAATAGCTAATTAATAATTTATTTATATTATTTATTAAATAATAATAATTTAATTATTATTTAACTATAATTATAATTAATAGCTAATTAATAATTTACCAAATCCTCTGTTGGGTTGTGGAGTGGATTTAGATTTGGAAATTGATGATTTAGATTTGGATTGGATTTGGATTTCCAAATCCAAATGCAAATCCATTTACTAAACAAGCCCTAAGTACATGTCGCTCCTCCTAGATCCTCCCTGTTAACGACTTTTGACGGAGGGATCTAACCCATATTTACCTTCATTTAGAAAAAAAAATTAATTTTTTTTGAGACGTTCGACGATACGTAAAGGACTTTGTACACACTGTATTGCATATCAAATTCATATCATTATTATAAATACAAAAAATAATACACTTTCGTGACTCAATTTATTGATATTTTGTCATCCATCCAGAGCACTGGCGGAGCTACCAGGGGACTGGGGTGGGCTCCAGCTCTCCAATTTTTTTTTTTTTTTGATTTTTTTATATAAGTAATCCATGGCCAGCCCACTCCGACCTAATCTAGTCCATGAATCCTAGCTCCGCCAAGATCCAGAGTCTTATTCCTCTTTCTGATAACCAAAAAAAATCATTCGAGTTTTGGGAGTTGTATTGAAAAAAAAAAAAAATGTCGGCATTTGTAGTGAAAATAAGATATACACAAGGAATTCTTATGCAAGAAGTCCTCAGCTCCATTTCCAGTTTTTTTTTTTCCTGCCCCCCACCGCTGGTTACGTTTCCGCTACATTCCGTTTCCGTCACCGCCCCCACACATTTAGTTATTTCCAAACAGGGGGGACCACACTTCCTCCCTTCCCTTCCACGTGGGCATCACGTGGAAAATACCGAAATATCCCCCGGTCCCATCTAGAAAGGGCGATTCCGTAAATTCCCCCCACTATAAGCTCAATCTGTGTACTCGGACCAGTCGGAGAAGTGGAGGGAGGGAAAGAAAGAAAGGGCAAAAAACGAAGAAAACAGTGGTTTGAACCGTTAATTTCCCAAAATAATAATAATAATAATTTTATTCGGATAGCGGTTTCTTTTTTTTCTTTTCTTTTTTCCTTTCTTTTCCTCCAGCCGAGTTTCCATGGCCCCCGGTTTTCCTATTTCCTCTCCTCCCCAAACCCTTTTATATCGTCTCCAGATCTCCGAAACTCCACAGGAATTGAGCTTTGTCTGGCGATGAAGATCGAGAAGCTGCGAGTGGCGGAGAAGAAGGAGAAGAGGAGGAGCCGAGCCGGAGCCGGAGCCGGAGCCGGGACGGCTGGGTTCTGCAGGAGGAGGAGGAGGAGGGTCCACGCCGAGTCGACGCCGATCCAGCGGCTGTTCCAGCTGTGCTCGGCGGTCTTCGGGGGCCCCGGCACCGTCCCGTCCCCTCCCGACGTCAAGGCGATGCAGATCTTTCTCGGTAGTTGTTGACCCATAGCTGTGCTGTTGGCTGTGCGTAGTGAAAATTTCGCTGTTTGGCTTCCATTTCGTTCTAAATGGATTTTTGTTGTTGTTGTTGTAATTTCCAGAGAGGATGAAAGCAGAAGATTTTGGGCTCAGTAAGGATATGCCTTTTTTCAAGGCCAAGGAACCTACCGAAGGAACTCCAGCGATTACGTACACGACCATACACAGTTGCGACAACTTCTCGGTAAGAACACTATCTATCTTGTTTTTTTTTAGCTAATTGGTATATATATATATATATATATATATATATATATATATATATATATATATACTCTCGAGTCCGTGGCATAGCCACCCAGCCTACCCGAGCGGAGTGGGGTTTACAACTCAGAGTGCTCAACAGGGAGCCCTCACCCCCATCTAAGTAGGCTTGGCACGTCCGTGACACAATACCACCCAGCCGGCGTCCAAGGGGGGCTCGAACCGTGGTCTCCCCCACGGGAGCCTCCCGTTGTAACAACTAGGCCACAACCCTATATAGACTAATTGGTTGCTATATGATCTGCTTAATGGGTAACATTTTTTTATTTTAAATTTTTGGAGAAAAAATGCGCAACATGTTTACAATTCAAGATGTTGTTGAGAGAAGAATGAGACCATCAAGACTTTGCCCAATTAAACCAAAATTGGTCAAGATTTTCTGGCAAACTAGACCACAATTAGTTGAATCTTTCTAAAACGTTGCCAACAGTATGCAATAAGACAATTTTTTTTTTTTTGGGGCGTCATTGCCTTTTAAAGTATGCATACCATGCTATATAAGTTGAGATAAATTAAGAAATGTGCAATTGTTCAGGCATAGAAGTACATAATTGATCTGTGAAATTATGTTGGAAACTTTAGCCTTGTTATCACTTATCAGTTTACATTTTTAGATTATTGATTGTCCTTAAATCTGATAGTCTTGTACTCCAATTTGAAGCATTTAAAAGACTTCCGATGCCTACATTCTTAGAGAGGATATCTCACTTTTAAGCCTTTGACCGTGATGTTGTGGTTCGAGATCACTTATGTATGTATGTAATTTAGCGCTAAAGCAGAATATATTAAATTGAATGGTAAGGAACTGAGAATAAAGATTCGACTATTGTGTTTTGAATTATCGTGACTGAATTCTATATGTATCAAATCTTTCGAGACCGAAATTAAGATTGAAAACCCTAGCTCTTTCACCACCTCCCCTGAGCCCCTCCACCCTCCGCTGACTCGTAACTTAGAAACCTAAATCTCTACAGCTATGTTGCACGAATGGATATGAATAAGGACACGATGCAGGATACAAACATTTTTAGATATGAACAATATAGCCACCTATGTTCGACACACTATGTATACGGGTACGGACACGCTATGTACACGGACGTGTTCGTACAACATAACTCTACATTATCTATTAGTAAGAGTGCATGCAGAGCAATGGTCGGAACATCTTAACAAGAAACATGTGACTAAGCATCACATGCTCTAAAAGTTGGATGATAAATGGATGAGAATAAGACATTGATTGTCCTCTTTTATTGCGTGGTATGTTGGAATTTGAAGGTCTTTACACCATTCTTGTGTAAACAAGATTGTTGGAGTTTTTGAGCATCATCGACGTCCTTAATTATATGTTTATTATGTATTTATATATTCTTATTCTTGCAGATATGTATATTCTTTTTGCCCCCAACAGCAGTAATTCCTCTCCACAACCATCCAGGGATGACTGTTTTTAGCCAGCTACTCCTCGGATCAATGCACATAAGGTCATATGACTGGGCGGAAACCGATATATCAGAAGATTCTACATTGCCATCTAAGTGTACGTGAGCCATATCGACGTTTTGTCGAGTGATTGATATATACTTGTGGATTGTTGTGGTCTTGTTTGATTGATCTCTTTCTTAATTTTGCAGTTAGATTGGCGAAAAGGGTGACGGATTCTGATTTCACTGCCCCATGCAAGACTTCCACGCTTTATCCAGCAGCTGGAGGAAACATCCACACATTCAGGGCTATCAGTCCTTGTGTAGTTCTGGATGTTCTTGGACCTCCTTACTCGAAAGAAGAGGACCGTGACTGCACATATTACAGAGAGCATCCATACTCTCATCTATTAGGTAAGCATATTATTTCTTGTGTAGGCTTCTGACACCATACTCCTTACTAACTTACATGAACTTTTAAGGAACACATGCATGGAAGATGGGTCTTGAAAGAGTACCTATTCATGGAAGCATGTGTTGCAGGGATTCGAATATGACAGAGTGCAACACAAAATCGACACAAAATCAACGAGAGAATCCAATGGATTCTGGGGACCTATTTGGTACTAAAAAATAACGTTCGTACTTCCTGTACAAAAAAAAAAAAATAACGTTTGTACTAATTGTCCGTCGACTTCCTGGACAAAAAAAAAAAAAAAAAAAAAAACGTTCGTACTAATCGTCCGTCTAACGTTCAAGTGTTTTCGTGCCTTTTTTTTTAGATGCACATTCATTTTGTAACTCATTTCAGATGGAGGCCGTGCTGTGTCCGGCGGGCACGGTGATGATCGCATTGGTTGGTTGGAGGAGATCGATGTCCCGAAGGAAATGAAAATGGTTGGTGTAGAATACTTGGGTCCACAGATTGTATATATGTGACAATGACAATGTTAACAGGCACAGGACGATAGCCATGCATGACCGACGACAACAACAACAACAAGAAGCTTCAGATAGCCATGACCGACAACAACAACAAGAAGAAGCAGCTTCAGACTTTTTCCTTTTTTTCCCCTTTGTTTCTAGTATGTGTAGACAGGTGGTAGCTTTTTCTTCTTGTTTGAAACTGTAGAAATTTCATTTCCTGTCCTACCATCACGAGTTTTTAATGCATCTTTTGCTTGAAGGCTAGCTATTTGCAGTATTAAATTAATATAAATTCTGTCTCATATTGTTCGGTCGGCTACCCTCAAAATCTTTAGTATAAGGGATGCATATATGCTCTAGAGTTGAGGACGCAGATCCTCTTTCCCCGATACAAAGTCCCACAGGGGCTGTTCGGTCACACGAAAGAGTGTGAAACTGCGAAAGTGGAAAAATCAAATTTGCGGACTCATAAAATTGTTTGGTTGGTGGAATTAGAAAATATGAAAGTAGAAGAAAAATGAGTTCCTTTGTTTGTATGGTTGTTGAAAGTGGATAAAAAACGAGTTTTGTTGTTTGGTTTGTTATTGAAAATTGATGTTTGTTGGAGATGTTTATTAAATTTTCTTGCCGGATCATGGTATTTATACAGTTATATAATAAACAATAGCTTAACCGGACGGGTTCAACATTTTTCCAAAACTTGTTGGCATTAACTTTGCATTCGTTCACGGTAGTCGAACATATCACCCATCACAAATAAATGGTCTAAATCGACTCTTATAGGAGTACAGACTACCAAATCTGTTGATGAAATATTTGCATCTGTAAATACAAAGAATAAATACACTGACCGTCCATTCATTTTATAAAACATAAGGATGGTCAGTGTTACAAGTTTCTACAGAAAATATAAAAGAAAAGATATGAATGGTTCGTATAGTTAGTTTCAAAGTAGAAATTTTTTCTATAATAAGTGTAAAATATAAGAATAATTAATGCAATTGTCCCACAAAGAAATAGCTTAGTTGAAAACAAACAAACATACATAGAAAGTTCAAAAGAAATCATAACCCAAACCTCAACTTAAACAAGATCACTCATGATTGCTAAAATTGGCAATGCACACGACTCCCAAAACTTTGGTAGTTCTGAGTTTTGATTTTCTGACATTTTTTGGGAAAATTGAAAGAAGGAAATGAGAAAAAAAAAAACCTTAGGTTCTTTAGGAGTTTCGTAAATGCAAGGTAATGTATTCGACAATCTTAGAGTCCATTTTTGTTTACCCATCCAAACTATGGTCACTCTTCCATATAAGGGTTGTCATGCGTTAATTTTATCTGACCTAAAATCAAAAAATAATTTGATGAACATTCATACTAGTTTTAATTATAAGAAATAATACGTGACAACTTTTGTGTAAATGAATAAATATCCGTCCCTGCCACTGATGATGATTCAACTATAATTAGCTCGACGGTTATGCGCCCCTGCATCTCGACCCGGGTTCAGCTAGCCTGACTCTTGCTCTCGAACTGGCTTGGTTCGCCTCCCTTCGGTCGCCTTGGCCTGAGACCGTTGGGAGGGGGAGAACTGGCTTGAAGGGAAGGATCTTCTTAAAAAGCAGACTACGGCTTAGCACGCTAGGAGTGGGAGTCAAATCAATAGTGAATAAGATTAAGAAAAGGAGTGTCAGTTCAATGGAAGGCTTTTCATATACCGTACCACGCCTAGGAAACTTCCTAATCGCCAGGAAAGAAAGTAGGAAGCCTTGAGGTAAAGGAAGAAGACTTTTCCTCACTATGTGACCTATTCCAATCCTCGTCAGCACTATCATCATCCTCGCTACTCTCCTCGACGCTACGCGCCTCGCTAACGCGCCTCGTCGTCACTGACGAGGATTGGAGTGGGGAGAGCGAGGCGAGCGAAGTGAGTCGAAGTGAGGCGAGCGACAGTGAGGTGACCGATAGGGTGCAAGAGGCATTTGAATGAGATTTGAAGCATATCAATGAGTCAACAGCCCGCCCATGAGAACCTCATCCACTTCGCCCTCTCTCTCTGGGCCAGACGGAACAAGCCTTCTTTTTCCCTCGCTTTCATAGGCCTATTCTTCTAGACTTCTTTCAAACAGATTCTCATGCTAATTTGATGAGTCTTTCGACTGGGCCCAGTTCTGGACATCGAGAAAGAAGGTCAGAGTTCCCCTCCCCTTTCTAAATCCGTGCGAGTAGGACAACAAAACCTTTTCAAAAACGAGATTGGGTAGTTTACAAAGCGCATCCGCCAAAGTCAGCCTTAGCCATGGAATCCAAGAGCTTGTGAGGTAGAGAGAGACCTTCCTTAGGTTCTCCTTCTTCACCTCTCTTTCCCATCAAGCCTCTTCAAGGAAGCTAGCTCAAGACCATTTTGATCTTTACGCTCCTCTCCTTAGAAATGGTATGCTTTCAGCGCCTTGCGATCCTGCCTTTCCGGGCTCACTTCCTCAACAAAGAGTTAATAGGTGTTCAAGTCAACTCGATAAGGCCTCTTCCTTCTTTAGCTCCCGGCACGGTCGCCTCACTACAAGCTCATACTGTTGGAAATTGTGGCGGAGATGTTCTTCACCGCTGTTCCGGCATAAGCTGATGTTACCACTTTACCTAGTGCTTAGGACATCCGGAATCATCTAAGGATATAAAAATACGAGAGATGTCCCTTCGCACATCCATCTACAAAAATTTCAAAGAGAACATTCCATCTTTACGTGTACGATCCATAGATCATGGAGATTCCTCTTACGCAAACTATATAAATCTTGTATGCGGTGATTTAAAATCTCCAGAGGTTGATGGTTGGAAAGCTCACCAGAAAAAGTGGGAGAAATTCATGTCAAAGGTGAAAAGTGGTTATAATAATTACAGTGTTCACTATTAAGAATGAAGCATAAAATGAAGGCAAGAATTTGGTTGCCATTTTCAGAAGGCGAGCGAAGTGAGCTAATACTGAATAATCGAAGTGAGGCTAACGCAGTGAGAAGGCGACCGTTAGGGAGGTGATAGAAGTTCGACTCACTACGCTCTAAGTAAGTGAAAGCGAACGCGACGTGAGGCGACCGAAGGGAGTATCCCGTGTCTTCCTTCATGGAGTCAAAAGCCCTTTTTCATCCCTTAGTCTGTACGACAGATTTGGGACTCAAAGCAGCACAATGCCCTCCTACCCGATCGCTGGGATTTCCCCCTTCCTCACTTCGCTCGCCTTCAAACCCGAAAACAATGGTTATTACGACAGAGGAACCTTAACCCCCCGGGGGGCCGGGTGGGATGGTAGACTTTTTCTTCGCCACTAGCTCACTTCGCTCGCCTTGGTAAGACGTAAGGTTATGAAAGAAGGCAGATCTCCACTCATTCATGTTGTGCCTGCGGTGAGACGCGACCCACAACAAACGAAGGGGGTGGGGGGAGACCGAAGAAAGAAGAAGCTCAATCAGGAGATTTAGTTAAGGAGGATAGTCAGTTCCAAGTGATTAATGTGGAATGACCATACAAGGATGGAGAGTGTTAGTTAGTCTTTCTCTTTTAGCTTTGCCATCCGATTCTATAAAGCCCATCTCTTGCAAGAGACGATTGGGGGGAAAGATCAGCCTAACGGCTTCCTTACTTATTGTTAGGATGGCAAGCCAATCAAAAAAGATGATAGGTATCCTCTCCCGTGCAGGTATCCCCCAAAAATGGCGAGGGCAAACTATATAAGAATAGTCAGCATAGTTGACTAAAAAAATGAACTTTCCATATTCCCATTCCAGAGAAGCAACCCGCCCACTGGAAATCTGTCCCTTCAGTTGTGTAACAAGGCGTCCACACGATTACGAGTCCGCTCCCGTCGAGCCTCTTCAACGGCACTAGCCTACGGGTTCTTCCCACTAGCCATGGCTTGGCCTAACCTTTGGCTCTGCTACCTCTTATTAAACGTCTGCTCCTTCTGAGCTAGCAGCTGCAGACTCGGAGACACCTCAAGACCTGGAAAACGGGATATTGATATCAATGGAAATCCCATCAACGGATCCAGCAGATCAAGCAGCAAACAGGAAGCAGCTCTTGGCCAAAATAGATGAGCAAACCACCACTAAGGGAATCCAAATTGCATGTGAAGGCGAGCGACAGTGAGGAGAAAGGATTCCTCTTCTGTTTGTTTTTGTTAAAGTTTTATTTGAAGCCCTCTCCTCATAAGTCGAGTCAAGTTCCCTACCTCGAGTAAGTCTTCTATTTCATTTCATTCCTCAAAGCTAGTTTTCACTTCAATTCAACTCCTCCTTTATGGTCTAGTCTTCCACTTCCCCAAAGAGTGGATCTGAGGGAGGATAATGGGAGGTAGCCTTGTCACTCCTTGACATTCCCTTTTTGCATACTGAGTGACACTACTTGGGACAGCACTCGTGCGAGCGAATTGGTATGGTACATCGGATCCCGACTGTCCTCTATAGAGAGACAGTGGCTGGTCCAAATGCAAAAGAAAAACCATCCTCGAGATGAAGCCATCTCGGAATATAAGAGAGTTGAAATGAAAGGACCTCTCTCTGTCTTAAGCGAATCGCTACTTCGAAAGTAAAGGCTGTCTTTGAGTGAATGCACCTGGGGCTGGTGGTCCCATGAGAGGGAAGCTATCAACGCGGCATAATTGTTTATAAAAGGAGATAACCTCCATATGAGGTATTTTAAAGGGAGAACTAGACATTCTTCATTCCGGATTTGTCATTCTTTCTTCGTGAGACATGGGTCAGTCCTTGTAGCCATCCTTTCATCCAAAGCAATAGATCAAAAAGAAGGCGCCCAAAGGCGAGCGAAAAGAAGAAAGAGTGAGCTGAGTTGCATGTCCTTTAAGCAAAGCATCAAGTGAGAGGATACGATCAGCAGGTAAGAACCGACCAGGCAGCATAAGAAAGCTCCTTCCTGTATTGAGGAAGAAGGTAAGCCCAAATACGATTTACTCGACTAAGAATCTGATAGGCGGAAGAATCACAGCTCGACTAGCTGATGATGGAAGAGAAGAAAGATGCGAACTTTCATTTTTGCTTTTTTTTGGCAAAGCCCATTTCCTGTCCCGAAAGCCATTACTGCCTATACCCATACCTACTAGAACACCTATACAATAGTGACTTACCCCTATTTGCACGAGACAGCCTTACTTGAGTCACGTGCACGCATGGAGTCTTGGATTGAAGTGAAGGCGAGATATATCAGATCAGAACCTCTCTATTAACTACTCTAAAAGTGATGTGGTGGGAATTTACTTTGCACCTGATCTGCTCTGCTGGGTGCAATAGGCTCTTATCTTGGCTACCGGCTCCTTTCCTATAACTTACCTCGGACTGCCTCTTCGTCTCGCTCATGGCTGAAAATGACCATAGAAACTCACATATCAACAAATGAACCGAGAGCCAACTAACATATCTTTCATGCTTCATCCTATCCTAGCCGGGGCAAGACCACATCAATTCCTTTGTGCGACTGGGCCTTGTTGTGTTGATTGAATCTTTCATTGAGAAATCCATGTGACAAGGTGAGCCACCTGCTGCATTCTTTCCTGCTATAAGAGAGCGGCCTGCCTCTCTTCCTTCCTTTAGTTTAGTAAGTACTAGAGTAGTAGATGCGCTTAGTTACCAGTCACTATTCCTAAATAAAGATAAGGAACTTCTTCCCGATCTGGCTTTCCTGGGTTGAAATTTCAACCATTTAGGTTGAAAGCCATAGTGCTGATACCCAAAGCAGTGAACCAGATACCTACTATCTATATAGTACTAGCCGGTACAACCACAAAGAATTATATATATATAGATCTCGTATGCGACTGTTCAATGTGACATACGAAATCAAAGCCATGTGCCTGTACATAACCAACAGAGAGAGGGATATGGTGTTTACCTAGAGAAAATAGAGCGGAACGGCAGCACAAGCTCACTCGTCGAAGAGCAGCCCCTTATCGAATCGAATCTAGTAGAAGGACCTAATCCTTAATGCCAGTAGTCTTTCTTGTTTGTGTATTGAAGTGGAAGCTCTCTTCTGTGGAAAGTCATTCAAATGCTTCGGTGGTCAGGCTCTGAATATTGTATTATTCAGCCAGCGAAAAGAGAGAAACGTGATGACTCGATGTCCCTGGCGAAAATAGACGAGGATAGTGGCTACTACTTTTTTCTAAAAGAAACAAAAATGGTTGGGCTAGACTAGACCAAATGACTCGGCCAACAAGAGTCAGACTTTTGCTTATGAAAGAATTTTCGAACCAGCAGTGACTTTCAAACAGAACAAAGAAGCCATATCATCGAATCTCACCGCCAAGAGAAGAAGAAATGACAAATTTCATTGAGAGGAATCAGCAAAGAAAAGAAAAACTGGTCAACATTCATGTGTATTTGAGAGATTGTCCTCGGGCTGAGGAGTGTCCACATGAGTTCGTTGAGATGTCTACACGCCTGCGGCCCTCTTTTCGAGCGTCAACCGATGTTGAATGCCTGTCTTGATGATAAGGAAGAACTCGGTAGGGGAATAGACATGAGAAAGAAAATCAAGGAGGGAGCACTTAGACATTTCACTTTGAGTACGGGGAAGTCCGCATGGAGGAATTCCTCCGGGCGTATTACTGTTTTTCACCGAGGGGGTGGATCGAAGCGATTGCAGCGAAAAATTGACCTGAAACGAAGGACTTCGTCTAAGGAGAACCTAAGGAAGGTCTCTCTCTACCTCACAAGCTCTTGGATTCCATGGCTAAGGCTGACTTTGGCGGATTTTAGGTGAGGGTGGAGGAGTAGGATGGGGTAAAAATCGTCGGATGTACGAGAGACGCCCAATAAAAGTAGTTATCTCAGATTCTTGGGAGAAGGCATATCAAGGATGGCCTTGGTCTTCTGAGGATCAACACTAATGCCAACTCGACGAAGAATTCACCCGAAAAACTTCCCTACAGTGACTCCAAAAGCACATACTCCCTCAAGCTACAGGGATTTCTTTCTATTTCTAAACGGAGAGCCGGAGGTGTTCTCAAGCGGCGAAGCCTAGATGTCAACCTAACTACTTCACTGAACTGATCGGTCTTCTTTGGTAGGGTTCGGACTCTTCCGTATCCTTTTGCTCGTAAAGTGATCACTGAAGACCTGGTGTAAGTTGGGACGGTGTCAGATCATAAATCAACCTTCTTCTTGATCCGACTAAAGAAAACTGTACATGGGTGGAGGCAGCCATATTCTAGAAAGATTTATGACCGATGGATCTGGTACTGGATAATTGATTCATTGTTTCGCCCCTCCCGGTCAGTGTCAAGCAGATGGCACTTCGGAAGATGGATTCCAATAGCTTGGTCTCCTTCTCAAGCTTCCACCCACGCACGTTCTTCACTTCTTTCCATCGGCCCACAGGGAGAGGAATCGGGGGCGTAAAACTCGCACATTTTGACTGGGAGCGGAATGAAGAGAGGGCAGCCTTTAGAAACTGTTAGGAAACCAAGGGAACGCTTCGCGTTTTCTTATCTTCTTCCCGTAGAGCCGTTTGCTGGTCGCCAAAGACGAGAGCTTCGCCTTTGGAAGCGCCAGTAGCGTAGGGCGACCGGGCCAGCCGAGCCCCTCTGAATTAGTGTTGGCTTTGATGACTCAAGGTGAATCTTAGGAAAAGGAGAGCGAGGGGAAGAGGGCGTAGCAAGCGCCTCGGCCCGATCATCCAATTCGCTCCAACAGACAGGCATGGTTCAGTAGTCAAAGTTCCTATTCCTACTCGAACAGGAAAGCCTAACGAGCAAATAAACCGTTAGCCCGATCCAAGCCCGCCACCTCGCTTCCGCATCTACTTAGTTAGCATCCCAAATCCGTGTACCCCTGCTTCCTTTAACAGGCGAGGGTATGGAAAAAAGCGGGAGCGGGAGGGAGTCAATTAGAGAAAGAGTAGAGAAGGATATTGGGACTGACGCTCCGACCATGTCAATTATGATGCTCTCGCTGCTGCCAGTCCTTCCACCAGTGAATGCTGGCACGCGCTACTTCCCGAACCTCCCTGTCTAGGTCCTGCCGAAAAAGACGAAATGCAAATGATTGACCATCCATCCCACTAATATAGGATGGTTATCGGATGGGAAATTTCACTCGTGAGAAATCAAATACAAATATAAGGCTGAAAGCCCAATGTTGAAGGATTTAGCCCTCGGTTCCACCAACACCAAGGACAATTAAATAATAAGAATCTGAAATCAATACGTTGAGCCCTCACGAATAAAAATAAAGAAGAAAAAGAAGATAGTAAATACTACTGAAATTAGGCAACTTCCCTTGAAAGTAATCCGGAAACAACTCGATTCTTTTGATTTCTGAGAGGGTCAGCCAGGATAATACAGATTCCAAGTTTCGCATTTTTTTTTGTATAGAAAGATATGAGTTGTCATATCAAGAATGGTGGAGGAGGAGGGTATGGCTATCATCAAGAAGCAAAAAGTACATAAGGCGAGCGGAGTGAGGCGACCGATAGGGAGTAGGGAGGATATAAAAATACGAGAGATGTCCCTTCGCACATCCATCTACAAAAATTCCAAAGAGAACATTCTTCCCTTGCTTTAGCCGCCTTAGCCTCTTCCTCTGGTTTCCTACCACGCCATGCCGCGGGTGCTTTCTCTCGATCAACTGAGTAAACTGCTGCTCTTCCAACTTGCTTTCGTGATAGCCCAACAGTCTCGGAATTACACACGGCAACCAAACTCCCCTAAGGTCCAGGAATCGGTATTAGCCCTGTTTTCGCTGTTCTAGAGTCGTTTAATTGCTCGTGTTGAATCAGTCGGGAGTGACAGCGATTCGGATGAAAGGTTCTCGCAATGGAAGCTCTGTACCAAGGAAAGACAGAGTGAACTTCTTCTTCTATTCTGTGCGAATCTACAAGCCATAGTTGTCGAGCAGCCAGCGAAAAGAGAGAAACGTGATGACTCGATGTCCCTGGCGAAAATAGACGAGGATAGTGGCTACTACTTTTTTCTAAAAGAAACAAAAATGGCACCTTCTAACATAAAGAGAGGCCTTGCTTGTCACGCTTTTCCTTCGCTGCTTTTTCCTTGCTTGATTCCTCTTCCCCACGTTCCTTTTTTCTCGGGCATTCTTAACGCCCCTACGGAAGCTGTGCAGCCTTTCCTCGGGTTCGTAGAGTAGGGTTTCCCGTTTACCCACAACGGAGGAGCCGCCCCCACCAGGCAGGCGGCCACGGTTCATAACGCACTCTTCGCACAACAGATCCACTTTGAAGTTGACTTATTCGCTCGGCCAATCGTCGGAATGTGTACGAGATACCATAAAGGTTCAGGCCGGATTGTAGGAAGTGGGTGATACGTTTTTGTATTTCTATGAGAAGCTCTACGGCACCCACGATTCCCAGTAGTAAGTCGTCGGCATATCGCGCGTAACAAATCCTTATTAATAAGTCATGGGTTTTTAAGGGGGCTGTAGGTTCCAAAAATCAAAACGTGCCTAGGTTTGATTCAACAGATTGATCAGAACGCGCCTACACACAGATGGCGCCTACTTCACCAACAAAAATCAAAACGCGCCTATTTCTGCATCACAGAGGCGCACTTCACAAACCGCGCTTAACTGACGTGGAGTCATCATTACCCGACAAACACGAAGATCGAGACGGCACTATCATTCCTCTGATGGCGCGGCGCTCGAAGAAGATATGACAGCTGTCCAGGCGCTGTTTGATCAAACTGCGCCTACTTCCATCTGAACTCAGCAGATAGCGCCTACTTCTATCCGAACTTAAGCGCACTTTTCAGATTGCGCCTACGTCTCAGTGAAGAAGGTGCAGTTCAATACAACATCAATTTAGAGCTTGCCACGTGTCCCTGAAACAGGCGCACTTTGACTAAATCAACGCCTAACTACCACTCTACATGTCCAACACGTGTCCTACTAACTGTACACGACCAAGCGCATTTTAATCAAATAATGCCACGTGTCTAGAGCAGTTGGTGCACGTTCGTGATAATGGAGTGAAAACAGACGCAGTTTGTCATATGTGCTCAAAACAGGCGCACTTCAACCAGGCGCTCTCCAGAATAACTGTCCAAAACAGTTATTTCAGAATTCTATAAATAGAGTTTTGTTTCCATTCAACACATCACAGGGAGAAGATCAAGAGAGATCAGAGTTTTTGTCCAAGTGCTGCTGCGTTCTTCAGAGATTCAAGTCTTCAAAGTTCACATCGTCCAAGGGATAAAGCGATCGTCATCCAGATCGGATTCCTATAGTTGTACTTTCCCAGAATTCTTGTAATATTCTTTACAAAGTTTGTGAAATAAAGATTATACTTTTGTTTTTGCAAACAAAATGGCGACTCTGCTGGGGACGACCTTTTCCTCTGATGAAAAGGTGACAACTCAATGTGACACAGCGTCTATCGGCAAGACGCAGAAGACTTTGGTCGTGAAAGTCGACCAAACGGCTTACGAAGCAATGATTAATGCACAAAGCACTCCTCGCCGCACTACGACTTCCGTCAAGAGCAAGACTCGCTCAGTATGGGCTCCCAAGAACTCTGCTCATCCTCTGAAGAACGCTGCCACTTCTTCGGCACAACCTGCTGTTTCCAAGACACCAGTGCCTATCTCTAGCAACCTGGCGCAGTCTGTTCCCTTTTTAGGGAAACAGATTGTTCAGGCGCAGTCTGCGGCCAAACATGCCAACCAGGCACAGTCTGTTCTCTCCTTAGGGAAACAGACTAGAACTGAGGCGCAGTCTGCTGTCAAACCATCTTCTGGCGCAATTCATGCCAAAACAGCACAATCTCTGCCTCACAATCAGGCGCAGTCTGTTCTCTCCTTAGGGAAACAGGCGCAGTCTGCCACCAAACCTTCTTTTGGTACAGTTTGTGCCAAATTGGCACAAGTCAAATCTTCTGCTGCTGCCCAGGCGCAGTCCAATGCATCTGCTACCCTGACTAAACAGGCGCAGTCTGTTCAGGCACAGTCTGCTCAGGCGCAGTCTGCTCCGGATCATTCCAGAATCCAGAAACCCAAAACTGCACAGGCGCAGTTTGCTGAGGACAGTCCTTTGGCTGCTCCTTCTTCGATTCTATCAAAAGGAAAAGGCCCCTTGGTCTTCTCCCAATCTTCCCAAGCGCAAAACTTGGAAGATAACAGAGGGAAATGCTCTTTAGCTATCCCTTCATCTCAAAACAATGGAAAGGGTCCTCTGGCCTTTTCCAAGTCTTCTTCGATTCTTATCGAGGAGGATCCAATTGATGGTGCCTCTGCACCTATTAGTACGAATATCCCCCTTAACAAGGGTTCTCGTACTAATCAGAGAGGTATTTTACCTACTCCCAAGGCAAATATTCAGGAATTGCCTAATTTGCGGATTTCACGATCCGAACAAGGCAAATTACAAGTTTCACAAACTGAGATTCCCAGGGGCGGTTTAAATGATTTACGGGCATATCTCAATATAAAACCCCAATCAAAACCTACCTCTGTGAAACGCAAACATGCTAAGATCAACTTGTCTCAATATCAACCTTTTGGGGCAAGAAATCCTGACAATTACGCCAATCAGATGAGTACCTCTCTTTATACTCATGGAATCGAACGTTTACGAAATCGGAATCATGTTCCAAATGTCATCTATGAGTATATCCCTGCTACTTCTTCTCGTCCCATTGTCTCTGATCTTCGGGATCATCTCAGGCAGAAACGGAATATCACCCCCAGTTCTCCCAAACAATCACAAATTCATCATTGCAATCATCCTCACGAAGTGGTTATCAAATGTTGTTGCCAAACAACCAAACGTTCTGTCTTCGAGCGTCTGACTTTCCCTTCTGTTGATCAAAAGAGTGATGATGAAGAAGAGGTAATGTTTGCCTCCGTCAACATGACTTCCAGAGACTCTGGGGGTAGAAAATGCAAGCACGGAAAGACCCGGAGACCTAGCCAGCACTATCTTGACCGACTTAGAGAATCAGATGATGGTGTTTACCAGCATACTCGATCTCGAAGCCGAGAAACAATCGGTCAAAGGAATCTTCCTTACAGTGATCGGTCTACTTCTCATGATGGGGGTAATTCGGACTTTGCTATCGACAGTGATGGCTCTGAACAAACTGTGTCATCTGTCATGGCACGAGAAGTGACAGCATACGTCACTGAAGAACAAGATGCTTCTTGTTTCAACAATCAGAATCAAAGAATTGTTGCACTAGAAGAACAATTGAAGACTATGGTTGACATGATGGCTAAAATGCATGATGTTATTATGGTTCAACACACTCCACCGGTCATAACTCCTGAACCATTGGTTTCTTCTACTCCTCAGAATCCTTGTCTGGGGGTACCACCTCCTCCAGTCACCACAGTACCAGTTCAGGTTACTCTTAGCCAAACTGGTGCTGGGGGTGATACTTACCATGCGGTTCCTCCTTCGGCTATTACTAATCAATCTAGCAATCTTCAATCTTCAGGGAATGCTAATGATGCTGTTGAACAATTGCGGAATCAATTTGAAGCCTATACACAAAGGGAAGGCTTACAACGGTTGGGCATTAAACAACCCTATCCCGCCGAATGGAAGAAAATACAGTTTTCGCCAAAATACAAATTCCCCACCATTATGCAGTTCGATGGTACTTCATCTCCCAATCAGTATATTAATCATTTTGAATTGATGACTGATCCTCTTCAGCCTAATGATGCCCTTCTTACTCGGGTATTCGTCAGTTGCTTAACTGGCGCTGCTTATGACTGGTACCGAAGTCTACCAGACGGATGTATCACTTCTTTTGCTGGTTTCAAACAGATATTCCTTGAACGATTTTATGAAGGCGTCAATGACATGACTATGTCAGCCCTCATTAAAATTAAACAAAGAAATAATGAGCCTGCTGAGCAATTTATCGAGAGGTTCCGTCGCGAAGCTCTCAAAATGCCAATGGGAACCCCATCTGCTGTTACAATTGATACTTGCAAGAATAATCTCTTGCCAATTATCAGTATGTGGACAGGGGCAACTCAATTCCAAGACTGGCCTTCTTTCATTATCAATGCTAAGGCAGCAGAACTCAGCGCTGAAAAATTCAAGACATTGGGGGTTCACATGAATCCTGACCAAGGCGATCATAGCTCAAACTCTAACAACAATCGCCAGAATAGAAAAGGCAAAGATACATTTGCTCCTAAAGAAACTTTGGCCATTGACTTGAGAAGCAAAGAAGCACTGGCTGTCAATGTTGCTCAATCTGCACCTATTCCATCACAACAACCTCAAAGAGCACCACGTCCTAAAGAAGAATACTCTTTCGATGAAGATGACATCATGGGTATCTTTGAATGTCTTACAAAAAGCAACAAACTGCAGTTACCCGACCCTAAAAGGCCGGAAGAGGTTGGTAAGACTGATCATCCTAAGTATTGTGTTTACCACAGATTTATCGGACATCCTACTCGAGCATGTTATGTGCTTAAAGGAAAAATACAAGAGATGATCAAATCTGGAGCAGTAACCCTCGAACAGGACGAAAAGACGGTAACGGCTAATGTCGTCTCTGTTCAGTTCGGTAAATTTCCACCAATGCAGATAGAAGATGGTGTAGTTCCCATTCCTCGAACCACTCTCGAGCTTGTAAACCTTCCACCTTTTCGAAATGAAGGACTAGTCCCTTTATCTACTTCTAAAGGGGAAATCATGTGGATTCATCCAGATCTGGTCTCAGATTTTGAATCCTCCGCCTCTTCTTCATCTAAACAAAAGAAAAATTCCAAAGGCAAGTTTAAAAGTTGTAATATGGTTTCTCTTGAACCATTAAATGAAGAAGAGATCTTATTGGGTACCAGGTCTGGTAAACCCTATTTACGGGAATACCCAGAGAATCAGGAAACTCAACCCTCTTCATCTTCAACTAATCCAACTCCTCCTCCTGTTAAACCAGCAGTTACTGATAAAGGGAAACAACCGGTTCGTTTCGGTAAAGCTCTCAAAAAGTCCACTTCTCTCGGACTCGAGAAGCCGTATAACTTTGACATACTGGCTCAACTGGCCAATACTCCTGCCAGATTGTCAATATTCGAGCTCTTGTGCCTCTCTAAGGAAACTCGAGAGACGTTAAGTGAAGCTTTGTTGCAGGCAGAAAATTGTCTTGAAATTCTGAAGAAGCCGGAGAAAGAGCCTCTCTCTTGTCTCTATTGTCATAGCGTGTTGGAATTAATTCCAAATATTACCTTCACGCAAGATGACATGCTCCTGGAAGATAATCGACATGATCGCCCTTTGTATTTCACAGGGTACGTTGATACCATGAAGGTCGATCGTATCCTGATAGATCCAGGCTCTGCACTCAGCATTATGTCTAAAACAATGTTGGATGCTTTGAAAATTCCCGTACGCAGTCTTACTGGCACAATCACTACTATTCTGGGGTTCAATCAAGGAAGAAGTGAACCTCTGGGCAAGATTCGCCTAAAATTCCAAATAGGCAATCTTCGTACAAAGGTTACCTTTTACATCATTGATAACCATGGTTGTTCCTATAATGCTCTTCTGGGAAGACCATTCCTTCATGAGCATAATATTGTGCCATCAACTCTTCATCAATGTTTCAAGTATGTTGATGACAAAGGAGAAGTCCAAAAAGAAGTTGTTGATCTCTATCCTTTCAAGGGCGTCGAAGCATACTGCAACGATGCTCGCATGTACAAAGACGAGTTCATGAAAGTTGTCTTGGCTTTAGACATTGAAGAAGAGCAGGGAACTGAATCTCAAGACACTCTTGTAATTCCTGTTAAAGGGCGCGTCTCTCAACCCTCTTCTTTTGAACCACTAACCATCTATCTTCCTCCTAGCAAAAAGGAACAAGAACCAAAGTCACAGGATACTCTTGTGATTCCTGTCAAAGGGCGCGTCTCTAAGCCTTCACATGCTGAACCACTGGTCATTTGACTTCCTGCCAAGAAGACAATTTCTATGACTGACCAAGGAAAAAGGGAGCTCACCTCTTCTGAGCCACTTGTTATCGACCTTCGTTGTAACAAGCCTTCTCTTCCTCCTCGTTCTTCTTCTCCCCCTCTTGTTATCAATTTGACTAAGCCTGCTAAGGCTAAAGGTCCTACTGTAAACACTGTTGTAAATATCAATAAAGATGCATCTCCTTTACAGTATACTGATGTGTTATATCATGCTGAGTGTTACTTAAATATGTTAGATAGGTTGAAGCCACTCACAATTGAAGTTGTACAATCTTACCAAACAGATGTATCATTGGAATCAACGGATAGTTCATACTTTATAGTTCCTGCTCGAAAAGCTGACGAAAGTCCAATAATCTTTATTAGAGGACCAGAACGAAAGTTTTCTTATACTGAAGACTGCAAAAACGATGACACGGGACATTTACAACTCCGTCGTTACAGCACTCAGTCTAAAGAGATCATTCGTAAAATGGGATATGATTTCAAGAGTGGACTCAACTATGGAAGAGGGAGACGAACCCCTATTCATGTTACTAGCAAGAAGAATAAACTCGGCCTTGGTTATGTATTTACATTTCCTGCTATGGCTACAGCTCCTAAGATAATTGAATCCGATGACGATGAACGCACTGTTTCTTCTGATACAGTTTCATGGGATTCTGACACTAGCATTGGTCACGTACATCGTATTGCCATATCCTCCAATATGGTCTCAGTTGAATTTCCAGATATCAACAACGATGCTACTGATGATGACTTCGAAGAAAGCCCTGAAACTGATCCTTGGGTACAAAAGATGGACAATCAGTGGAAGCTCCAGTTTGAAAAACGAGAACCACCTACTGAAGATCAGCTAATCCAGATTGATGTAGGAGAAAACGGTATATCCCGTCCTATATTCATTAGTAAGAATCTCCCCGAAGATGATAAGCAGGAGTTGATTCTTCTCATTCGCGAATATATTGATGTCTTTGCTTGGAGCTACGAAGACATGCCAGGTTTAGATCCCAAAATTGCTACGCACAAGCTGAATATATTACCTAATGCGAAACCTGTTAAACAACAACAACGGCGCTTCAAACCTGAAATGATGGATGCAATTGATGAAGAAGTTCGAAAGCTCATCGCTTGTGGCTTTATTCGTGAAGAGCAACATCCAGACTGGGTTGCTAATGTTGTTCCAGTTTTGAAGAAGACTGGGAAAATCAGAGTCTGCATTGATTTTCGGGATCTGAACGACGCTTGTCCAAAGGATGAGTTTCCCCTTCCAATCACTGATGTCATGATTGACAATACCTGTGGGTTCGAGAGGTTATCTTTTATGGATGGATTCTCTGGATATAATCAAATCAAGATGAATCCTGACGATGAAAAGCATACTTCTTTTCGTACTCCTCGAGGAGTTTATTGCTACACTGTGATGCCATTTGGTCTCAAGAACGCCGGTGCAACTTATCAACGAGCCATGAGCACTATCTTTCGAGATCATTTGAGAAAGACTGTTGAATGCTATGTTGATGATATTGCTGTCAAAAGTCGTCTGAAGGAAGATCACATTCAAGACCTGAGAACTATCTTCAATCTCATGTGCCAACATCAACTCAAAATGAATCCCACCAAGTCATTCTTGGGTGTCTCTAGTGGTAAATTTCTCGGCTTCGTTATTACCTCTAAAGGTATACACGTAGATCCTGAGAAGATCAAAGCCATTCACGAGATGCGTCCTCCACGCAACCTAAAAGAGCTACGAGGATTTCAAGGTCGACTTGCGTACATCAGGAGATTCATTTCAAATTTATCTGGACGATGCAGACCGTTTACACAACTCATGAAGAAAGGTGTATCTTTCGTTTGGACCGAAGAATGTCAACAAGCATTTGATGACATAAAACAATATCTTATGAGCCCACCAGTCTTGGTGCCACCAATCTCCGGCATACCTTTTTTAATGTATGTCAGAGCAATGGATCACTCATTGGGTGCTTTACTTGCCCAAAAGAACAAAGAAGGACATGAACAGGCTATCTACTATCTCAGTCGTACTATGATCGGTGCCGAACATCGATATAGCATGGTTGAGAAAGAATGTTTAGCCTTAATGTTCGCTGTACAAAAGACAAGACATTATATAATTGGTCAAACAATCCATGTCATTTCCCGAATTAACCCTCTACGGGTACTCATGAAGAAGCCCAGTACTCTCAATTCAAGGCTGGCTACATGGGCTATCTTACTTGCCCAATACGACATGATTTATGTCCCTCAAAAGTCAGTTAAAGGACAAGCCCTTGCTGACTTCTTAGCTGCTCATCCTATTTCTGAGACTTCTAAACTCTACGACGAGATTCCTGATGAGACGCTTGAAACAAATCTGATCTCGGAAGAATTTCCCACATGGCGTCTATTCTTTGACGGAGCTTCCAGAATTGGACCAAATGGGATTATTATAGCAGGAGTAGGGATTGTGCTCGTTTCGCCAGAAGGACTAACTATTCAACGGGCTTATTCTTTGGATGAACCTTGTTCCAACAATGTTGCAGAGTATAATGCTTTGCTTATCGGCCTTCAACTGGCTAAACAATTAGACATCCAATATCTTGAAGTATACGGTGACTCTAAACTGGTTGTTAACCAGGTTAGAGGAATATATGAAGTTCGTCATCAAGATTTGATTCCGTATCATGAAGCAGCCATTGCTATGGCCATTTCCTTCAAAGCTTTCTATATTGAATACGTTCGTCGGGCTTACAATACCGAAGCAGATGCTCTAGCAAACCTTGCAGCAGTCTTGGCGATTCCTGTCCAAAGACAGCAATTGGTTGTTATTTTCAACAGAGAGTTATTTTGTATTGAAAATAATCACAATATTGAGTTTAGTAATTCTGCTGAGGTCAATATCATCAATAAAGATTGGAGAACTCCTTTCATTGATTTTGCAGTTTATGGAATATTGCCTGAGGATCCCAAAGAGGCCACCAGCATTCGAAGACGATCTCTCCGTTTCTATTATAATCATACAACAAAAACTCTCTACCGACGAACTTATGATGGTCTACTATTACGTTGTCTTGCTGGTAATGAAGCAAAACAAATACTACGTGAAGCTCATGATGGTGTTTGTGGAGCGCATCAACCTGGTCCTAAATTGCAAGATCGTATTCGTCGTATGGGCTATTACTGGCCTTCTATGGTATCCGATGCTATTGAATACGCAAAGAAATGCAGAGCATGTCAGATTCATGCAGATTTCATTCATCAACCATCAGAATTTCTACATCCTACGGCTGCTTCTTGGCCTTTTGAAGCTTGGGGCATGGATATCATAGGCCCAATCAACCCTCCTTCTTCTAAAGGGCATCGGTTTATCCTGGCCATCACAGACTACTTCTCTAAGTGGGCTGAGGCTATACCTCTGGCTGAAGTCAAAACCAGCAGTGTCATCAACTTCATCAAACACCATGTGATATACAGGTTTGGTGTACCGCAGCGAATCATTCATGACAATGGACCTCAGTTCATTAGTCAAAAGTTCACCCGGTTCTGTGACGATCATCGCATCGACAATGTTGCTTCGACAGCCTATAACCCTGCAGCAAATGGTTTAGCTGAAGCTTTCAACAAAACCATCATTAAACTCCTTAAGAAGTTTGTATCCACAAACAAACGGAATTGGAGTGAGAAGCTTGGCGAATGTTTATGGGCTTATCGCACTACAGTTCGCAATCCTACCGGTTGTACACCTTTCTCCTTGGTGTATGGTTGTGAAGCAGTTCTGCCACTGGAAATTCAAATCCCGTCTCTGCGGATAGCCATTGCCAATGAACTTACAACGGAGAACAACGATCTACTTCGATTGCAAGAATTGGAGGCACTTGATGAAAAGAGGCTTTTGGCTCAACAGCACATTGAGTTATACCAGGTCCGTATCTCAAAAGCCTTTAATCGCAAAGTTAAAGTACGAACATTTCAAAAAGGTGACTTGGTCCTTACAGTCAGACGTCCTATGACTATGACTCACATGAGTAAGGGCAAGTTCGATGCCAAGTGGGAAGGTCCTTTTGTTGTAAACAAAGTGTTTTCCAATGGTGCCTACCAGTTAGCAGAGATGGATGGCAGAATAGCTATGATGCCTATCAATGGCAAATTTTTTAAGAAATACTATGTATAAATGTGTAAAGATTTCTTGACAGACAATGTAAATAAAATTTCTTTTTATTTTCAAAGAAGATATTATATTACATTAAGGGAGATCACTATCATCCCTATCAAACTTAGGACGAGGGTCAAGCCCCTCCTTCTCACTAACAAAATCAGCAAAGGAGTCGAAGACATCTTTGCCTGAACTCAGCAAGAATTTGAGGAAAGCTATCCTCTTTGCCTCTTCTTCCGCCGACTTCCCCGGCTCTACCAGAAGGTCGAGAATATCCTGTGAAGGCTTTGGTGCAGAGGAGCCTTCACCCATCTCCTTTTGATCCGATAAGACTGAGTCGACGAGAGGCTTGGGTGCAGACGACCCTTCGCCCTTCTCCGTTCCAGCAGAAAGTTCCCCGGTGACGCTCTCGGCTTTCGGCACGACTTCAGTCTCCTTAGACATGTTGTTGGAAGACGTTTTTCCTGTTGAAGGCAGTGATAAAATTCTTCATGAGTCCTGTACTATTTATACTAGTCTACTGACTCTTCGTGAATCGAGGTGACTGTTCACCCCCCTTTGATGAATCTAAAGGTTCATTCATTAAAATCCCCAGCAGATATTTTTGATGAATAATTCATTCTGACGGTTCATTTTTCAACCGTTCATCATATCATCATCGCCATCAAAAAAAAAAAACTCGGGAAACTTCACTATTAAGAATTTTCGAAAACAATAAAGAGTTTATGAAGGATTTTGTGGGCTATTTATAGTTTTCGAACCGTCACAACGAAACGCGCCTAAATATCCACCACAACGGATTGCGCCTATTCAGCCTGAAGATCCGTTCTCGCCTTAAACTACACAACTTCTTCAAATAACAAGCGCGGTTTGACTTGGTCATATGCAAAATTATTCAAAGTATTTCGAACTTTTGAAAATTCAAAATTCGAAAACTTTGAAGGGGGTCTTGTAGGTTCCAAAAATCAAAACGCGCCTAGGTTTGATTCAACAGATTGATCAGAACGCGCCTACACACAGATGGCGCCTACTTCACCAACAAAAATCAAAACGCGCCTATTTCTGCATCACAGAGGCGCACTTCACAAACCGCGCTTAACTGACGTGGAGTCATCATTACCCGACAAACACGAAGATCGAGACGGCACTATCATTCCTCTGATGGCGCGGCGCTCGAAAAAGATATGACAGCTGTCCAGGCGCTGTTTGATCAAACTGCGCCTACTTCCATCTGAACTCAGCAGATAGCGCCTACTTCTATCCGAACTTAAGCGCACTTTTCAGATTGCGCCTACGTCTCAGTGAAGAAGGTGCAGTTCAATACAACATCAATTTAGAGCTTGCCACGTGTCCCTGAAACAGGCGCACTTTGACTAAATCAACGCCTAACTACCACTCTACATGTCCAACACGTGTCCTACTAACTGTACACGACCAAGCGCATTTTAATCAAATAATGCCACGTGTCTAGAGCAGTTGGTGCACGTTCGTGATAATGGAGTGAAAACAGGCGCAGTTTGTCATATGTGCTCAAAACAGGCGCACTTCAACCAGGCGCTCTCCAGAATAACTGTCCAAAACAGTTATTTCAGAATTCTATAAATAGAGTTTCGTTTCCATTCAACACATCACAGGGAGAAGATCAAGAGAGATCAGAGTTTTTGTCCAAGTGCTGCTGCGTTCTTCAGAGATTCAAGTCTTCAAAGTTTACATCGTCCAAGGGATAAAGCGATCGTCATCCAGATCGGATTTCTATAGTTGTACTTTCCCAGAATTCTTGTAATATTCTTTACAAAGTTTGTGAAATAAAGATTATACTTTTGTTTTTGCAAACAGGGGCCAGCTTACGGGCCAGGCGTCTCTCTGACCTGATAACTAGTATCACCTCCCCGCCCAGCTCTACTTTCCCAAAGATCAATTCGCTATAGTATAATCGATTTCGGAGGACAGCCAATGACCGAGCTTGAGATGGGAATACAGATATAATTTGAAATATCTTTTTCCTTTTTTCTCCGCAGAAGGCCCCGCTCAAGCTGATAGAAGAATCTCCACGCCGGCAGCGCCCGTATGGAGCGAAGAATTCTTTCCGCATGCCAGCCTAAGGACAGAGCGGTCGACGAGAGCCGTCATATAACCGATTGTCCTGTAGGGTCCGTCGCTCCTTTTCTAATCAGCTGTAGAACATCGCGCCACCATACGGTCATGGTATATAGAAGAAATATGAGGCCCAAACTGAGAAGTGTTGCACCCCCTTGAAATGAGTGCATGTACATCACACCTCCTACGGTGGTTGCCAAAGCTCCGAGTGAACCCGAAATAGGCCATGGACTTGGATCTACCAAATGATAAGAATGCCTCTGAGATTCAATCATAAACCACTTTGCCGGGGGGAGTCGCTTTCTCTTTGAAAGAATATCTGCCTATTTTTCCTAGCTTTGGAGACTTTAAGTGATTGGCTGGTTCCCCTTCGGTTAAGGAAATAGCTAGGCGCGTAGCGAAAGCAGCAAGAGGAAGGCAAGTGAAAAAAGAAAGAATGAGCTTACCCGGTGGATTGGATGATGGAAAAACCAGCAAGCAGCAAGCGTAGGCTGTGTTGCCGTAGCGCGCCCGGATGACTTGTACAAAGTCAGCAACCGTTTTGGGGCGCAAGCGTAGGCAACACAGTACTTACGGGGTGGGGCGCGCAGTGAACTGGTTTTCTGAAAAGGTTGGAAGATCTGGCCAAAGAAGGTGGAAGTCACACTGAGCACTAACTGAACCAAGAAAGTGATTGATAGACTTTGATGCCCCAACCGGGACCCTCCTCAGGGCGCATTACGAGTGGGAAAACAAAAAGATCTTTCTGAGAGGCGTCAGACTTCCACCGGGCAAAGTCGTACACAACCGACCAGCTTCTTCTGGGGTAGGTCATTTCTCGAGGCGATTCCTATTGGGATACCCTTCTTATATATGCAGTTCAATTCCTTGCCGTTAATGAAATCTGTCTCGTCTGCGAATCCTGCAAACTCAGATTTGATTTAATGCCCTAGGCCTTCTACTATTGATTAACCGCAGACAAGACCGGTCATTCCTTATCCGTAAAGCAGTAAATCCAGTCATTAATAAAGGCAATGGCAATCAAGTCAAGCAGGAAAGTCATCAGGGAAGGCATAGGGCGAAGCGGGTAAGGAGGACTCTGAAGCCGATTATCCTATTTCTGAGACTTTCGGTCCTCTTCCCCATGGCTCTCATACTGTTTGGAGGGCAGGGGCATAGATGCCAAACCTGACCCCTATCTATCGTCGTAGAAGCTGTTCCTTTGAAAGATTATGGTTCTCGGGTATCCAATCAATCCATCCTCCAAACCAACTAAACCGGGGAAGCTGAAGCAGAAATAAAATTGTACAGTCGTATCAGCGGATCGCGATCGCTCCGTCGGCCACTATCATCTCCATCCTATCGCTACTGTGTCGTCTGCAGTGCAGGTACCGGAGAGTGTGTGTTGTAACATACTCGCTGTCATCCTCATTTTTCGTATTTCGTATTATGCTCGTATTTGATTTTGGCACGTATTTTTATTTTCCTGGACATGTGGTCTTTTGATTCTTGTAAGCAGGTTTTAACCATGGCTTGGTTTTATTTTGTGGAGAATGTTTGGTTTGGTTTGGTTTGGTTCAACATGCATGGAACACCATAAGCCTACACTCCACCCCCATTCCACCACAACACCCTCATTATAACCCACCTACTTCTCTCTCCTCCATAATTTCTTCATTAATTTCTTCTTCTTCTTCTTCCTCCACCCACACCTATAGGCAAGTGCATCTTGCCATTAAATAAGCACCACCTTTTATTTGTTCATTAGCTAGATTAGGACATGGAGAACAACATTAGAACTTGGAATTTTGTGATTTGGAGTCTCCATTGTTCTAGATCTAAATTTTAGTTATTTTCGGAATTCCTTGGTTTTGATCTATTAAACTTTGATTTTAGCTTGTTTTGATTCTTCCATGTGGAAGAGAATTCAATTTTACTCAAGTTAGAACTTTGAAAAACTAAATTTGGTTTTGATTTGGCTAAGTTGTGAAGATTTGAACTTGGTGTTCTTGAGAGTTCAGCCATGGTGGAGCTCTCGGCCACTGCTTTTTAGCACCTGGCCGATTGCGCACTATTCCCTGGCCTGCGCTCTTTAGTGCAAGGCCATTTGCGCACCCTGACCTGTGCTCTTTAGCGCATGGCCATTTGCGCAAGATCCTTGGCCAGTGCTTTGCGCTGCGCTGGATTGCGCTGGCGCAGGCCAGCCATGCGCAAGCCAGCCATGCGCAAAGTAACCCCTGCGCAATCAACCATTGCGCAATCCATCTCTGCGCAACCAACTCCTGCGCAGTTTACTCCTGCGCAGTCTACCTTCTGCGCAATCCATCTGTGCGCCATCTGCCCCTGCGCACTTGGCACCCTGCGCAGTTGGTACCCTGCGCAGCTCACCCTGCGCACTTGGCACCCTGCGCAGTATATACCCTGCACAACCTACTTGTCTATGATGAATTTGTTATTTCTTGATCTTGGCTCTTCTATTGTCCTATTTTATATTAGTATTTTATTAGGTATTTTACGCCCATTTTATATCATTACGCCTTTTGTCATGAACTTGATTTTACTTATCATGTTTGGAATGACTATTGTACACAGCATGGTATGACAAGGAACTAGTATAACATGACAGTGACCCGTAGTGGTGCACTCCTGACATGACCAACCTGACATGATAGTGGCCCGTCGTGGCGCACTCCTAACAAGTACCCTGACATGATTTATCTTGATAACTTGATAGTGGCCCGTGGCGGCGCACTCTTGACTTGACTTGACTTGATAACTTGACTTGACTTGCCTTGACACCGTGGGTGTTCCTGCTTGCTTGTTTGCACAATCCACTTGTCTTATCTTGCATCATGTCTAGGACGTGACTTCCTGGGTACCATGGCCAGGGACTCGCACTAAATTGGATTAGGCTAATGATTAGATCAAACTAGAACATGGAGAATTCCCAGTCACAGGCAATCTCGTTATCTGGGCGCTTTAATGGACTTGTAGCTTGCCGACGAGTAGAGCACATTTCCAGCACACTGTCATGTATTGCACCCTCTAAGTCACCTAAGGGTATATCGTTTCCTGGGCGATGTACCCAACTATAACTCTCAACCCGCGGAAGGATAACTGGATGGTCTGCAGGGCTTGGAACTGGAATTTCTCACTTGCATCTTGTTAGTAATTAGGCTTGTGATAACCCTAGTTAGTTAAAGTAGTAAGCCGTAGTACTTGCTTGGCCGATTGCGAATGGATGGTGTCCAGCCTTGTCTAAGTCTTGTCTAGCCCCTGTATCTGGAACTCTTGATCATGATTGTTTTACTTATCTCTAACGATAAATGAGTAGAGACAATGAGCTATTCAGGCGAAGGGTTACAATCCCGGTCCTTGTTTGGTTTAAGGATTATAACCTGGCTCCCGGAATGGTTCCACGTCCCTAGTCGTTTATCGCCCTGTGTACTTTACTACTTGTACTTTCTTTTATTCTTATGTTCTGATATGCTGGCTTTTGTTCTTATTTGTGGCCTCCTTTGTGGCACTTGCTCTTTCTGGGGTTTGACCCAGCTGGTTTTGTGTGGCCAGATTTCGGAGCAGCTCCCGAGGATCTACCAAGCTTCCAGCCCAATGGTGACAACTAGACGAAACCCGGGCCAAGAGTGGGTTTTCCTTTTTGTTTCACCCACTTATATGTAAATTTATTCTTTTGAGGCGTTTAGCCGACGAGCACCTGTTAGCTCGATGCACATTTACTTACTGTCTGCCTACGGGCTGTAAACATGATTAACAAATCCTAGGGTTGATCATGTATGACTGAACTCTTGCTAGTCCTATCATTTTGTACGACTAGCTTCATGATCATCCAATATGTAATATTTGGGACGCCTTATATATATATATATATTTGATGCTCTAACATCTTGTAACTCTGTTAATTGTTTGAGATTGAGACAATAGGCTTGACCTTAAGAGACTGCTGGCTTGTAGTAAACCCTCATATCTAGACAGCCGTGACCGTATAGTTGAGATGTATTCTATTTCAATATACGTAGCTGGCTGTGTCTGCCCCCGCTCTCCAGTATTCTGGTTCTGGGGCGTGACACGGTTTAAGTGGTGGCCCATGCAGGTCTTGTCAATCAAGAAATGTGAGGGTTTACCAAATAGATGTCTCAATCAATATTCGCCCTTGATCTCTGCTCGTATCTTCAAATCTCTGAGATTCTTGACCTGATCACATGCTTGTATCATTGATCTGTCCTGGTCCTTTCCTTATTGTTCCCTATGTCGTCTTCTTCAGCGGCATTACTCCCGGACCTGCCAACCAGCCAGAGGAAGCTCGACAAGCACCCCAGCGCCAGGAAGATCAAGCTCAGCACTCTGGAGTAGCCTCCAGAGTTATGCTTTCCGGAGGCTCAGTACCTCCAGTTCAGGCAGCTCCGCCCGCTCAACCAGCTAGACAGGATGAGGGACCTTTGGTAGGGCTTATCAGAGAACTGCTTGCATCCCAAGATCGTCGAGGCGACGCCCTGCACCAGGAAGTTCATGATGCACTAAACCGAGGAGGTCCCCAAGGAAATCAGGCGGCCAACAGTTTCAAGCGCTTGAACCCTCCCTTCTTTGACCGCAGTGAAGATGCGATTGCCGCGGATGCTTGGCTTCAGGATACCGAGGTGGTTCTAGAAGCAGCTAGGACACCTGAGAATGAGAAGGTGGCCGTGGTGCGCCTACAGTTGTTAGACCTGGCTCGCGATTGGTGGACAGCTCAGGCTATGGGATTAGCAGCACCAGTCACTTGGGCGACGTTCAGAGAGAGGTTCCAGACAAAGTACTTCGATGCGGTGGCACGGTACGACCTGCAGACCCGGTTCACCAATTTGAAGCAAGGAGGCAGGACGGTCGATGGCTATGCGACCGAGTTTTCCAGGCTGAGTAGGTTCGCCCCCACCTTGGTGGCAACCGAATTCGATAGGGCTCAGCGGTTCCAGCAGGGGCTGCATTTAGAGATATTATTGGCTGTCGAGCAGTTCGAGCACCAGACGTTCGATGCAGTGTTGAAGGCAGCAAGGAGGCATGAGTATACCTCCCGGAGAATTGTGGACAGGACCGGAGGCAGGAAGCGGTCCCACAACCAGATGCACCAATCTTCAGCTCCAGCCCCGGCAGCTAGGGGTATAACCATTGGAACTCCGAGGCGGGCGGCCTCAGTGACGTCGGTTCAGCATTCAACCCCGACGTATCCGCAGCAGCAGAAGCAGAAGCAGTCTTCCGCGGTGGGATGTTCGCATTGCGGGAAGCCGGGCCATGTAGTGGCAGAGTGTCGTAGGGCACAGGGATTATGCCTGACTTGTGGAGGAGCAGACCACCAGATAGGGACCTGCCCGAATAGGGGAGGTCCATCATCATCCAACCTTTCTAGTTCTTCGGTGAGGGGACCAGCCCCAGCTCCAGTTCAGCAGCAGCAGCAGTACCCAAGGCCATTGGCGCCCCAGGCCCAGGCCTTTCATCAGCAGAACCAGCAGCAGTTCACCCAGGCTCCAGCACAGAACCGACAGAGGGGATTCCAGCAGAGGGGACCCGCAGCTAGAGGTCAGGCTATGATGATGACCATGGAAGAAGAAGTTGCACCAGGTGAGGTAGTGGCAGGTACTATTCTCGTCAACACCTTTCCAGCATCTGTATTATTTGATTCTGGTGCATCGCATTCATTCATGTCTGCACGATTCGCGACACGGATAGGATTGGAGCCCGAGTCATTATCAGTGAGGCTCAATATACTTACTGGTAATGGTCTTGTGGGAGTAGATCGAGTATTTTCCTCGTGTCGGATCGTAGTTAGCGGTAGAGAGTTCCCCGCTAGGCTCATAGAATTCTCTATGGCAGACTATGATGTAGTCCTAGGCATGGATTGGTTGAGGAACCATTATGCTAGGATAGACTGCCATGTTGGCAGAGTTGTTTTTAGTATTCCCGGAGAGCCAGAGTTTTCATTTTCCAGAGGCACAGTAGAGCAATCTCCTCCAGTATTGCGGATGGCAGTAGCAGCAGTGCAGTTGCCCCGGATAGTTGAAGAGTTTCCAGATGTCTTCCCAGAGGAACTTCCAGGGATGCCACCAGAGCGGGAGATCGAGTTCACCATCGACTTGATTCCCGGGACAGCACCAGTATCAGAGCGAGTCTACCGAATGGCGCCTTCAGAATTGGAGATTTTGTACAAGATGATTGAAGAACTCAGAACCAAGGGATTCATTCGTGCTAGTGGATCGTCTTGGGGAGCCCCGATGCTTCTTGTGAAAAAGAAGGATGGTACATCTAGGCTATGTGTTGATTATCGTACCTTGAACTCAGTGACAATCAAGAACAGATACCCTCTCCCGAGGATAGATGATTTGTTTGATCAACTCAAAGGGGCTTCAGTTTTCTCGAAGATAGACTTACGGTCAGGATACCACCAGATCAGGGTCAGAGAGCAGGACATCCCGAAGACGGCGTTCAGATCTAGGTACGGGCATTGGGAGTTTCTAGTTATGCCCTTTGGAGCGACCAATGCGCCGGCAGTGTTCATGGACCTCATGAACCGTATTTTTATGCCTTACTTGGATCAGTTTGTGATAGTGTTTCTTGATAACATCCTGGTCTACAGCAAGAGTGGAGCAGAGCATGAGCAGCATCTCAGAATTGTCCTCCAGATTCTCAGAGAGCACCAGTTGTACGCCAAGTTCAGTAAATGCGAGTTCTGGCTCGATCGCATTTCTTACTTGGGTCACATCATTACCAGAGGAGGAGTGGAAGTGGATCCCCAGAAGATTGTGGCTATCGAGGCATGGCCAATACCCAGCTCAGTGGCAGAAGTTCACAGCTTTCTTGGATTGGCCGGCTACTACCGGCGGTTTGTCTCTGATTTTGCAAGGATTTCAGCGCCGATGACCCAGTTGACCCGCAAGGATGTGCCGTTCGTTTGGACAGCAGAGTGTCAGGAATCATTTGAGAAGTTGAAGCGAGGTTTGATAACGGCTCCCATTCTCACCCTTCCAGATGGGACCGGAGGATTCACAGTTTATTGTGACGCTTCAGGCAGAGGATTGGGATGTGTTTTGATGCAGCATGGGAAGGTAATTGCTTATGCGTCACGTCAACTCCGTGATCATGAGAAGAATTACCCGACCCACGACTTGGAGCTAGCAGCAGTAGTGTTTGTACTTAAGTTGTGGAGGCACTACTTGTACGGAGACAGAGTGGAGATATTTACTGACCATAAGAGCCTGAAGTATGTTTTCACCCAGAAGGATCTTAATATGCGGCAGAGAAGATGGCTCGAGCTACTTGTGGACTATGATGTGGACTTGCAGTATCATCCAGGGAAGGCCAACGTCGTAGCAGATGCGTTGAGCCGGAGAGCCGGAGTTTATTTCCTGACGGCGCAACTAGAGCTATTGGCAGATCTTCAGAAGATGGGAATTGAAGTGATTCTTCCTTCCAATGTGGCCTTGATGGCCAGCCTACAGATTCAGTCCACCATAGTTGAGAGGATCCGGACAGCACAGTTAATAGATTCCAAGATTCAGCGTCTCAGAGCAGAGTGCGAGGCAGGGAGAAGGCCAGAGTTATGTATTCATGAGGATGGTACACTTCGACACGGCACGCGTCTTTGTGTACCCAGTGGAGATATCAGACAGGAAGTCATGGCAGAGGCTCACAGTTCGCAGTACTCCATTCACCCAGGCAGCACGAAGATGTACAGAGATATTCGTCAACACTTTTGGTGGAATGGTATGAAGAGGGAGATAGCCCGGTATGTCTCTCGATGTTTGGTTTGCCAACAGGTCAAGGCTGAACATCAGAGGCCAGCTGGACTTCTTCAACCTTTACCGATCCCAGAATGGAAATGGGAACACATTACCATGGATTTCGTGACTGGATTACCCAGATCTCCGACAGGCAGAGATACTATTTGGGTCATTGTAGACAGGCTTACCAAGGTGGCACACTTTCTTCCATTTAGAGTTGGACAGTCGACGGCGCAGCTAGCAGAGATGTATCTCAGGCAGATCGTCCGACTTCACGGAGTGCCAGTCAGTATAGTATCGGACAGGGATACGAGATTCACATCACACTTCTGGCGCAGTCTTCATCAAAGTTTGGGGACTCGTCTCAAGTTCAGCTCAGCGTATCATCCGCAGACAGATGGGCAGTCAGAGCGTACTATACAAACTCTCGAAGATATGTTGCGGTCATGTACCCTTGACTTTGGTGGTTCATGGGAGGATCACCTGCACTTGGTGGAATTCTCGTACAACAATAGTTTCCAGGCCAGTATCCAGATGGCACCCTTCGAGGCTCTGTATGGCAGGAAGTGCAGATCTCCGTTAGCATGGGACGATATCGGAGAGAGGCAGATGCTCGGTCCAGAACTGATTTCTCAGACGGTTGAAGTGGTCAGGAAAGTCAGAGATCACCTCCGAGTTGCTCAGGATCGCCAGCGCCATTGGGCCGATGCTCATCGGCGTCCCTTAGAATTTGCCGTCGGCGACCATGTATTTCTTAGGATCTCGCCTACCCGCGGCGTCATTCGTTTTGGCGTACGGGGAAAGCTTAGTCCTAGGTATATAGGGCCGTTCGATATTCTGGAGCGAGTAGGCGATGTGTCCTATCGTCTCGCTCTTCCACCGTCGTTAAGTGAGGTACATGATGTATTCCATGTGTCCCAATTAAGACGGTACATCCCGGACCCGAGCCATATCCTAGATCATTCGGAATTGGTTGTTGGTACCAACCTTTCGTATGAGGAGAGGCCCGTGTCTATTTTGGACCGGAGGGAAAAGATACTCAAGAACAAGACTGTTAAATTAGTCCGTGTTGCTTGGGGTCATCACTCTCTAGGTGAGTCAACGTGGGAGCGTGAGGACGACATCCGATCGCGATATCCCTACCTGTTTGACTCGTGAGGTATAATGTCTTTCTTATGCCTTACGCTTTCCCTTCCTTGCTTGCATTGTATGATTGTATGATTGAACTGCTTAGTGTAGCTTGTCTGTGCTTAGTATGGCTTGTCGTGGCAATCTCTAGCTCCTTGATTAAATTTCGAGGACGGAATTCCTTGAAGGTGGGTAGAGTTGTCACCCTCATTTTTCGTATTTCGTATTATGCTCGTATTTGATTTTGGCACGTATTTTTATTTTCCTGGACATGTGGTCTTTTGATTCTTGTAAGCAGGTTTTAACCATGGCTTGGTTTTATTTTGTGGAGAATGTTTGGTTTGGTTTGGTTTGGTTCAACATGCATGGAACACCATAAGCCTACACTCCACCCCCATTCCACCACAACACCCTCATTATAACCCACCTACTTCTCTCTCCTCCATAATTTCTTCATTAATTTCTTCTTCTTCTTCTTCCTCCACCCACACCTATAGGCAAGTGCATCTTGCCATTAAATAAGCACCACCTTTTATTTGTTCATTAGCTAGATTAGGACATGGAGAACAACATTAGAACTTGGAATTTTGTGATTTTGAGTCTCCATTGTTCTAGATCTAAATTTTAGTTATTTTCGGAATTCCTTGGTTTTGATCTATTAAACTTTGATTTTAGCTTGTTTTGATTCTTCCATGTGGAAGAGAATTCAATTTTACTCAAGTTAGAACTTTGAAAAACTAAATTTGGTTTTGATTTGGCTAAGTTGTGAAGATTTGAACTTGGTGTTCTTGAGAGTTCAGCCATGGTGGAGCTCTCGGCCACTGCTTTTTAGCACCTGGCCGATTGCGCACTATTCCCTGGCCTGCGCTCTTTAGTGCAAGGCCATTTGCGCACCCTGACCTGTGCTCTTTAGCGCATGGCCATTTGCGCAAGATCCTTGGCCAGTGCTTTGTGCTGCGCTGGATTGCGCTGGCGCAGGCCAGCCATGCGCAAGCCAGCCATGCGCAAAGTAACCCCTGCGCAATCAACCATTACGCAATCCATCTCTGCGCAACCAACTCCTGCGCAGTCTACCTTCTGCGCAATCCATCTGTGCGCCATCTGCCCCTGCGCACTTGGCACCCTGCGCAGTTGGTACCCTGCGCAGCTCACCCTGCGCACTTGGCACCCTGCGCAGTATATACCCTGCACAACCTACTTGTCTATGATGAATTTGTTATTTCTTGATCTTGGCTCTTCTATTGTCCTATTTTATATTAGTATTTTATTAGGTATTTTACGCCCATTTTATATCATTACGCCTTTTGTCATGAACTTGATTTTACTTATCATGTTTGGAATGACTATTGTACACAGCATGGTATGACAAGGAACTAGTATAACATGACAGTGACCCGTAGTGGTGCACTCCTGACATGACCAACCTGACATGATAGTGGCCCGTCGTGGCGCACTCCTAACAAGTACCCTGACATGATTTATCTTGATAACTTGATAGTGGCCCGTGGCGGCGCACTCTTGACTTGACTTGACTTGATAACTTGACTTGACTTGCCTTGACACCGTGGGTGTTCCTGCTTGCTTGTTTGCACAATCCACTTGTCTTGTCTTGCATCATGTCTAGGACGTGACTTCCTGGGTACCACGGCCAGGGACTCGCACTAAATTGGATTAGGCTAATGATTAGATCAAACTAGAACATGGAGAATTCCCAGTCACAGGCAATCTCGTTATCTGGGCGCTTTAATGGACTTGTAGCTTGCCGACGAGTAGAGCACATTTCCAGCACACTGTCATGTGTTGCACCCTCTAAGTCACCTAAGGGTATATCGTTTCCTGGGCGATGTACCCAACTATAACTCTCAACCCGCGGAAGGATAACTGGATGGTCTGCAGGACTTGGAACTGGAATTTCTCACTTGCATCTTGTTAGTAATTAGGCTTGTGATAACCCTAGTTAGTTAAAGTAGTAAGCCGTAGTACTTGCTTGGCCGATTGCGAATGGATGGTGTCCAGCCTTGTCTAAGTCTTGTCTAGCCCCTGTATCTGGAACTCTTGATCATGATTGTTTTACTTATCTCTAACGATAAATGAGTAGAGACAGTGAGCTATTCAGGCGAAGGGTTACAATCCCGGTCCTTGTTTGGTTTAAGGATTGTAACCTGGCTCCCGGAATGGTTCCACGTCCCTAGTCGTTTATCGCCCTGTGTACTTTACTACTTGTACTTTCTTTTATTCTTATGTTCTGATATGCTGGCTTTTGTTCTTATTTGTGGCCTCCTTTGTGGCACTTGCTCTTTCTGGGGTTTGACCCAGCTGGTTTTGTGTGGCCAGATTTCGGAGCAGCTCCCGAGGATCTACCAAGCTTCCAGCCCAATGGTGACAACTAGACGAAACCCGGGCCAAGAGTGGGTTTTCCTTTTTGTTTCACCCACTTATATGTAAATTTATTCTTTTGAGGCGTTTAGCCGACGAGCACCTGTTAGCTCGATGCACATTTACTTACTGTCTGCCTACGGGCTGTAAACATGATTAACAAATCCTAGGGTTGATCATGTATGACTGAACTCTTGCTAGTCCTATCATTTTGTACGACTAGCTTCATGATCATCCAATATGTAATATTTGGGACGCCTTATATATATATATTTTATGCTCTAACATCTTGTAACTCTGTTAATTGTTTGAGATTGAGACAATAGGCTTGACCTTAAGAGACTGCTGGCTTGTAGTAAACCCTCATATCTAGACAGCCGTGACCGTATAGTTGAGATGTATTCTATTTCAATATACGTAGCTGGCTGTGTCTGCCCCCGCTCTCCAGTATTCTGGTTCTGGGGCGTGACACTCGCTTTTGTACTTGTACTATCTGTGTGTGTTATAAAGAAAATCTGCTTTAGTCCCATTCCGGGTGCAAAGCTTTGTGTCACTGCGAACTGTGCAACCATTATTTGTTTCACTGTCGATCCCACCATCAATAGTTCCTTGTGATTCTAGGGGGTTTAGGATAGGAAGAGGGCTAAGCTCAACTCAAAGATGCTATATAAAGGGCATTCATGATAATCGCTTTTCATGCGCATTGAGCGTTTAGTTCAGTTGTTGTATGAGATCTCTCCTTCCTAAGTGTTTCCGTACGAGATGAAGGCTCCTGAGCTCTCTTTTCAGGATGGAACGTTGGTTCAGGACATCGGTAAGAGACTTTTAGGGCAAGTGTAAAAGACTGCTACTTCCTAACACTTGGTGCTCTGACTATTCTCTTTCTTTTTAGGTGCACTGCAAATAAAATACCTCGTCCCATCTCAATATTGTAGCAAGGGATATATAGAGCAGAAAACCTTGATTGTACTATACTAAAAGAAGCAGTCCATGTGGCGGGTCACACCGATTCCATAGAAATAGGGAGAACCCGCTCACCTTCTTTTTGGAATACGGGGAGATTCTTCCCCTTCGCTCCTTTGCAACCCTGCCTTCCTTCCACTCATTAATGGTTCTTATGTGTTATGCAGCTAATCCGGACATATATTTATAAACCAAATAGCCGCATGTGTATTTTCAAGCTGGAGTTCTTGTTCGAGTGAGCCGGGTAGTACTACATCCCTACTCCTGCACGAGCACAAGCGTAGGCACCTTAACTCGACCATTCCAGTTGTTAACCAATAGTCCAACCAAGACAGGTCAATCATGCCACGCTTTTCCTCCCGGCACGGTCGCCTCACTTCACGACTTTAACACACTAAAGAAAGAGATTAGGCATGTTTTAAGTCAATACCTACACCTACGGACTTGCTTTTTGGTATTGCTCCTAGATAAAGAATACAAATAATGAATCAGAGCACATGGAGCCATCTCATTATCTTCCTGTGAAGAAGAAATATGGTGGACTAACTGATCTTTACATCAGGTCAACCAACGAAGAGCCCAATGCAAAAAAATGTTGGGTCTTTGATTCGAATCATTTCGATAGTCAGAAGTTTGATCTTTTTTACCGAGAAGGTCTACGGTTCGAGTCCGTATAGCCCTAATTCCATTTTTGTCTAGACATTCTACCATCTTGAGAAAAAAAAATAGAAGAAAGGGAAATTAAGATTAGGCAAAACACCTAAAATATAAAAAATCGAAAAAGGATCACTGTTGGGAAAGAAGCGCGGAAACCTTTCCCCAAACCGGAGAGTACCTGCGAGAGGACCGAGCAAACAACGCACGAACCCAAAAACAACCACACAAAAACAATCACGCAGACACAGAGAATTTTTGACGTGGAAACCCTTGCGGGAAAAACCACGGGACGATCGGAGTCCAACCCTGAGAAGCCTCCACTAATGGAATAGAAGAATTACACCCTCTACAAACTCCTCCCGATCCAAATCGGATCCCCACAACACTCAGAGACAAGAACAATGATCACAAGGCTACGAAGAACGAGAACGACGAGTAGAGATTACCCGAAACACGATCTCCTTCGAAAACGACCTTCGATCCTCCGTCTTCTTCTCCGAAGTTGCAATGGCACTCTTGCCTCCTTCTCTCTCAAACTTGTATTGTCCAATGCGGTAATGCAATTAATGAATTAGGGTTGAGAAAACTCAATATATCTCCCTAATCCCGCAACCAACCTGGACCGTTGGATTAAATCCAATGATGAAAACTCATCCTGAAAACCGCTTCAGCCCCCCGACACACAGAGTTCGGCGAGAACTCTGTGTGGGGCAACCAGCACCTACTGGCCAAACCCTGGAACGGCCAGACCGAGTTCGGCCCGAACTCGCCATGGGACCAAGTTCGGCCCGAACTCGGATCCCCTGCTTCCAGCAGCTCCAGCAGCAACAGCAGCAGCTCCACGTCTACTTCCCGAGCTTCTTCGACACACGAACGGCGCTCGTCGCACTCCGGGGCTTTCTCCACATAGGTTGGGAACCCCACCCACTCCAACAAATCTCCCCCTTCACAACTATGAGGAGGACGTCGTCATCCCGACGATCTACCTGCAGTACTCAAACTTCCCCCTTGGTAGAATCTTCGTGAACTTATCAGCTCCGTTGTCATCTGTATGCACCTTCTCAAGCTCCGCGTCCTTCTTCTCAACCACATCCCGTATCCAATGATACCGAGTCTCGATGTGCTTGGACCGGCTATGAAACGTCTGATTCTTCACAAGATGGATAGCACTCTGACTGTCGCAAAGCAAAGTGTACTGCTCTTGCTTCAGTCCTATTTCCTGCAACAGCTTCTTCATCCACAACAGCTCCTTGCAAGCCTCCGTCGCCACAATGTATTCCGCCTCCGTCGTCGACAAGGCAACACACTTCTGCAACCGCGACTGCCACGATACTGCTCCTCCCGCAAACATCATCACGTAGCCTGAAGTCGATCGCCTCGTGTCTACATCTCCAGCCATATCAGCGTCGGTATACCCGACCAGCTTCGGCTCGTCACCACCAAAGGAAAGTCTCCAACCGGCAGTGCCCTGAAGGTATCGTAGAATCCACTTGACCGCACTCCAATGTACCCTTCCAGGATTTGAAAGATACCTGCTAACCGTACCAACTGCATGAGCAATATCGGGCCTCATACACACCATGGCATACATAAGGCTTCCCACAGCTGAAGCATATGGAACCCGCTCCATATCTTCCTTTTCGTCCTCGGTAGATGGACACTGCTCCTCAGTGAACTTAAAGTGAGCCACGAGGGGGAAACTCACTTTCTTCGACCCGTCCATCCCGAAACGCTGAAGTACCCGGTGAATGTACTTCTTTTGGGACAAGTGTAGCAGCTTGGACTCTCTCTCTCGGCTGATCTCCATCCCAAGAATAGTCTTCGCTGCGCCCAAATCCTTCATAGAGAAGGCCGCGCCCAGTTGGCGCTTCAACTCGCTATCCTAGTGGCATTCCGACCCACTAATAGCATATCATCAACATAGAGCAATAAGATGATAAAATCATCATCGGCAAAATACCCCACAAATGCACAATGGTCCGACGTCGTCCGTGCATAACCATGCTCCCCCATAAACGACTCGAACTTTCTGTACCACTGCCTCGGAGCCTGCTTCAGACCATACAAGCTCTTCTTCAACCGGCAGACCAAATGTGACTTACCCTTTTCACAGAATCCCTCCGGCTGCTCCATGTACAACTCCTCCTCAAGATTACCGTGGAGGAATGCCGTCTTCACGTCCATCTGCTCGACCTCCAAGTCGAAACTGGCTGCTAATGCTAGCACCACCCGAATAGACGAATGCTTGACGACAGGCGAAAAGATTTCATCATAATCCACGCCTTTCCGCTGACCGTAGCCCTTGACTACCAGCCTCGCTTTGTATCGAGGGCGAGTAGCATCATCCGTCTGCTTCACTCTGAACACCCATCGATTTTTCAAAGCCTTCTTGCCCTTTGGCAACCGCACCAGATCATAAGTAGAATTGGTGTGCAAGGAACTCATCTCCTCCTGCATAGCCACCATCCACTCCTGCCTGTGTTCGTCTTCCATAGCCTCTGCGAATCTTTCGGGCTCTCTCCCGTCAGTCAGTAGCACATACTCATCCGGCGAGTATCTCGTAGATGGTCGACGATCCCTGTTGCTCCTTCTCAGTGGAGCCACTGGTGCTGGCTGTATACCGACAGCCTCCTCCCCTTCAGGAACTACCTCTCCGGCATGCTCATCCTCCTGAGGGACACCCTGACCACCATCAGCAGGCTGATGATCAAGGTTGGGAGCAACTCCATGTACCGGCTCCCCCATAACTGGATCCTCCGCGATGTCCTCTGGAAACTGCTCGAAGCGAAATGACTCTAACTCAGGCAATTCCTCAGCCTCAGAAGGCGTCTCGGAATCCTGAGTGTTGGTCATAGTCTGATCCTCGACGAACACCACGTCCCTGCTTCTGTAGAGCTTTCCTTCCACTGGGTCGTAGAGTCTATAGCCAAACTCATCCCGACCATAGCCGACAAAGACGCATCGCCTCGTCTTCGGCGCAAGTTTGGTCCTCTCGTCCTTCGGTACATGCACGAAGGCTTTACAACCAAACGCCCGCAGGTGATTGTATGACGGCTCTTTGCCGTACCATACTTTGTCAGGCACATCACCCTGCAAAGGAGCACTAGGAGACAAATTAATAATATAAGCAGCTGTGAGAAGAGCCTCACCCCAATAACTGCCCGGCAAGTTTGCTTCTGACAGCAAACACCGCACCCTCTCCATCAGTGTCCTGTTCATGCGCTCCGCTACACCATTGAGCTGAGGTGTCTTTGGCAGAGTCTTCTGGTGTCGTATCCCTTGCTCTCTGCAATACGCATCAAAGGGACCGATGTATTCGCCGCCATTGTCGGACCGAACACACAACAACTTCTTGCCCGTCTCCCTTTCAACGGAGGCCTGAAACTCATTGAAAGTAGGCAGCACCTGATCCTTGGTCTTTAAGGCATAGACCCAAACCTTCCTGGAACAGTCATCAATAAAAGTCACAAAGTAAGAAGCACCACCAAGAGATTTTACCTTTATAGGACCGCAGACATCCGAGTGAATCAACTCAAGCAACGCCGGCTTCCTCGAACTTGGGTGACTCTGGAAAGACACCCTATTTTGCTTCCCAGCCAAACAGTGCGTGCATTTCTCCAACTTTGTAGACTTGAGCCCCGGAATCACTTTCCTGTTCACCAAGTAGCTCATCCCCTTCTCGCTGATATGGCCGAGCCGTCTGTGCCACAACTCGGTAGACGCGTCACTGACTGCGTTCACCTCCTGTGCCCCCTCTGCGCTCCCCTCTATATAGTAGAGACCGGACTTCTTGCTTCCTCTGGCAATCACCATCGAACCTCTGGAAAGCTTCCACTGACTATTCCCGAAGAGACTGAAGAATCCCTCGTCATCCAACCTTCCAACCGACACCAGGTTGAAACGGATATCAGGGACATGACGAACATCCTTGAGAACAAGAACCGCACCCGTCTTCGTTCTCAAATGCACATCTCCAATGGCAACCGCCTTCGACACATCTCCGTTGCCCATCTTCAACACGCCACAGTCGCCTGTCGTGTAAGTGGCAAACAGTGCCCTATTGTGAGATACATGTGCTGAAGCCCCTGAGTCCACCAGCCAAGAATTGTCATCGCAGGCGAGGTTAGTAATGACCTCATCACCTACGACGATCACATCGCCTCCATGTACCGAGGCCGCCACTGTAGTGTTCTCTTCTTGCTTCCCCTTGTCGCCCTTCTTCTCCTTCTTCCAAGCGAAACAATTCCGCTTGATATGGCCCTTCTTACCGCAATGATAACACTCTGAGTCCTCGTAACGACCCTTGGACTTCCCCCTGTTCTTGTCTCTGCCACCACCTGGACCCCTGCTTTTGTCCCTTCCGCGGCTCTCTGAAACAAGTGCCTCTGAGTGGTGGGATGTGGATGAAGTGCCCTGAGAACGTCTCCGCATCTCTTCATTCAACACCCCGCTCTTGGCAAACTCCAGACTGACCACGCCCTCTGGAGCAGAAGCGATCATAGATACTCGTACGGTCTCCCACGAGTCTGGCAAGGTACACAGCAGCCACAGTCCCTGAACTTCGTCGTCGAACTTGACTCCCATAGAAGATAGCTGGTCAACCACGCCCTGGAAATCACTCAAGTGATCCGTAATAGACGCCCCATCCTTGTACCGCAGACCCATCATCGTTCGGATCAGGAACAACTTGTTTACCCCGGTCTTCTTCGCATACAAGGATTCCAGCTTATCCCACAACGTCTTCGCGTGCTCAATATTGGCAACGTGGTTGTACACGTTCTCATCAACAAACTGCCGTATGTACCCACACACCTGTATGTGCTCGAACTTCCAGTCCTCCTCGGATTTATCACTGGGCCTCTCGGATGCAAACACAGGTAGATGCAGCTTCTTGACAAATAGCAAATCCTTCATCTTGCTCCGCCAATAATGATAGTTTGTGCCATTAAGGTTCACCATGCGCACCGGCTTCGCGTCCATCTCTCCTCTCTGGTTCCTCTGTCAACTACTGACACCCTTTGAACCCAAAGCTCTGATACCACTCTGTTGGGAAAGAAGCGCGGAAACCTTTCCCCAAACCGGAGAGTACCTGCGAGAGGACCGAGCAAACAACGCACGAACCCAAAAACAACCACACAAAAACAATCACGCAGACACAGAGAATTTTTGACGTGGAAACCCTTGCGGGAAAAACCACGGGACGATCGGAGTCCAACCCTGAGAAGCCTCCACTAATGGAATAGAAGAATTACACCCTCTACAAACTCCTCCCGATCCAAATCGGATCCCCACAACACTCAGAGACAAGAACAATGATCACAAGGCTACGAAGAACGAGAACGACGAGTAGAGATTACCCGAAACACGATCTCATTCGAAAACGACCTTCGATCCTCCGTCTTCTTCTCCGAAGTTGCAATGGCACTCTTGCCTCCTTCTCTCTCAAACTTGTATTGTCCAATGCGGTAATGCAATTAATGAATTAGGGTTGAGAAAACTCAATATATCTCCCTAATCCCGCAACCAACCTGGACCGTTGGATTAAATCCAATGATGAAAACTCATCCTGAAAACCGCTTCAGCCCCCCGACACACAGAGTTCGGCCAGAACTCTGTGTGGGGCAACCAGCGCCTACTGGCCAAACCCTGGAACGGCCAGACCGAGTTCGGCCCGAACTCGCCATGGGACCGAGTTCGGCCCGAACTTGGATCCCCTGCTTCCAGCAGCTCCAGCAGCAACAGCAGCAGCTCCACGTCTACTTCCCGAGCTTCTTCGACACACGAACGGCGCTCGTCGCACTCCGGGGCTTTCTCCACATAGGTTGGGAACCCCACCCACTCCAACAATCACTTCATTACCTAATAACATCCTTACTTAATAGAATTCCTCGCTGGCGGATCTCTAACTTTCTTTCTTTCCGTACCGTGATCCGCCCGCCCTTACGGGGCCTTTTGTACTAGCTTACCGCCTGAACTAGAGCTAGAAGCCGAACCGTTTGGGGGGTGTGCCACCAGAAATCGGGCTTGAAGCTCTCGCCTTACCAACGAGCCGACTGCTGATGGCTGTTGGTCACGACTACTACAAAAAAAAAGTGAAGATGAATCTTCCTATTTCACATGGAGGAGTGTGCATCTTTATGTTGGGTGTTCTTCTGTCGTGCGACCCGGTGGCTTATGTGCGACCTGTGGCCCACGCCTCCTATTTAAGAAGCCAAACGCGGAGGAATAGCTACGTGAGAGATGGTGGCACGGAGTGCCTTATCTGATGGGAACGTGAGCGCGTGGCGGTTATCGAGGAAGTGCTCAAGATCGTGGGTACAGGCCAGACGTCTATATAAGGAAGCTCCATGCAGCTGCTTCAAAGCCAACGTGATGCTCCTTGGTCAGATGACCAAGATATTGGCGAATACCACATATGATCAAGAAAAGAGTACCTATAATCACATGAAAACCATGAAAGCCCGTTGCTAAGAAAAAGGTAGAACCGTAAATACTATCCGAAATTGTGAAGGGTGCTTGGTAATATTCCATTCCTTGAAAGCCAGTGAATACTAGAACTCTTTTTGGTATCCCAACTCAAAAGTTCTCGTGTACTTCTTGTGTTTACAGCAAGATCTCTATCTAAGTGTTGACATCAAATTCCTTACGGCAGAGCCCGCTCTTGATGTAGAGGAAGGACGGTTTCCTCAGCTAATTCAGAAGCCCTTCTTCCGGGAAAAGAAGAAAAACCATAGCTTTCATATTAGTGTTTAATCCACTATATGAGATCCTGCTGTGGCATAGGCATTTTGTGCTGCTTGCTTGCTTTTCGATTATTCAATGAGGTCTCTAGGCAGTCTAAGTTTTGGTGGGCGAAAAAAGAAAAACAACTCTGAACAGAAATAACTACTACCAAACATACAGCTTTGGCAGTTGCTTTTAAAAATAGTTTGAAACGCAATTCCGCCACCTTCTGTTTCAAATGAAGAAGAAGTGAGCAAACACAAACACTCCCATGGCTCCACCGACACCCACCTCAACCCTAACCGTCCTCCTCGACCGCTGCAGGTCCATGTCCCAGCTGAAGCAAATCCACGCGCAGGTCCTCTCCCTCGGCCTCTCCGGCGACGCCTTCCTCCTCTCCAAGCTCGTGTTCTTCGCCGCCATCTCCGGCTCCGGCGACATCGGCTACTCCCTCCTCGCCTTCAGCTCCGTCCCCTCTCCCACCGCCTTCCTCTACAACACCCTCATCCGCGGCTTCTCGATAACGAGGTCCCCAAGTTCCAAACCATTCTCTCTCTACATCCGAATGCTCCGCTCCCCAACCCCTCCCGACCACCTCACCTTCCCTTTCCTCCTCAAGTCCTCCGCCCGCCTCTCCGACCTCTCGCTCGGTCAGTCCGTCCACTCGCACGTCGCTAAGCTCGGCTTCGACCCGGACCGCTTCATACAGAACTCGCTCATTCACATGTACGCAGCCTGCGACGAAATCGCCGATGCCCGTAAGGTGTTCGACGGAATCCGCCAACCGAACTCGGTCTCGTGGAATGCGCTCATCGACGGGTACGCGAAGTGCGGGGACCTGGCAGAAGCCAGGAAGTTGTTTGATCGGGCGCCCGAGCCGGACGTCGTCTCGTGGAGCGCCATGATCGATGGGTACGTTAAGGGTGGCAATTACAGGGGCGCTTTGGCTGTTTTCCGAGCTATGGGGGATGATCCGTCCGCCCCGAAGCCTAATTCCGTAACCATGGTTAGTGTGTTGTGTGCCTGTGCTCACCTGGGCGCGCTTGACCATGGGAGGAGGATGCATCGGTATATAAAGGACAATGGGCTGGTCTTGGCCCTTCCGCTCGCTACTTCTTTGGTCGACATGTACGCGAAATGTGGGTCTATTGGTGAGGCTATGGGAGTGTTCCTTTCTGTGCCGGTGGAAAAGACGGATGTTCTTATATGGAACGCGGTGATCGGTGGGCTTGCGTTGCACGGGAAGGGAGAGGAGTCGCTGGCGATGTTTCGCAAGATGGAGAGTTCGGGGGTCGAGCCGGACGAGATCACCTACTTGGGACTGTTGAGTGCTTGTGTTCACGGAGGCCTCGTCGAGGATGCGTGGAGGTTCTTTAGGTCGCTCAAAGCACGGGGGTTGAAGCTGCACATGGAGCATTACGCCTGCATGGTCGACGTCCTGGGCAGGTCAGGCCGTGTTATGGAGGCTTTCGAGTTCGTGAGGACGATGCCATTGGAGCCGAGCGCTTCGGTTCTCGGTGCGTTGTTGAGCGGATGTCGGACCCATGGGTGGGTGAGACTGGGGGAGATCGTGGGGAGGAAGCTTGTCGAATTGGAGCCTGAACATGATGGGAGATATGTCGGTTTGTCAAATGTGTATGCGGTTGCTCGGCGGTGGAATGAGGCGAAGACCTGGAGGGAAGCTATGGAGAAGAAAGGAGTTAAGAAGGCTCCTGGGTTTAGCGAGGTTGAGGTGGATGGTGTTCTCCACAAATTTATTGCTCATGATAGGACCCATCCTCGGTCCATGGAGATACATATGGTCTTGGGTGTTTTATGGAGACTGATGAAAATGGAAAGAGATCCCGATTAAAGTTCTGATTCATGATAGGACCCATACTTGGTTCCTTCAGTGAAGCAGGCATTTGGTAATTCATGATTGAATGATCTCTCGTTTTGTTGATATTTAATCGCCCACCAGCCAATTGCTGTGAGGTTCCTCGACATCCCTAAGTTATGAGTTTGCACGTTTCTTGCACAGTCGATAATGACATTGGGAAGTTTTTTTGAGAGAAAGGATGGGATCAAGTGATCCCAGCCAAATTTCATTAATATAAGAAGAAACATTGGGAAGTTGTAATTATGGGCAATTCAATCTGATTAACTTGTTTTGTTCTTGTACAAGAGCTTGCAAATAGTGAGTGTAGGCCCGACTTTTTATTGTGTGGTTATAGAGGGGGGTGGGATGAGGGAGATAGTTCTGTTAGATGAGATTAATTTCGTATTTTGATTCAGATGATGACCATATACTGGACTCCATATTGTTCAAATAGCTGAGTGAGTGAATAAATGCAAAAAGAATTCGGTGCAAAGAAAAGGGAAAAGGAAAGAAGAAGATGATGATGACAATGAAGAGGAAGAAACTGTTACTTCCTCGTGGTATGCTTATTTTGCTTGGACTTTAGGCAAGATAGATTGTGCAGATTGAGGAGTTGTGGGAGAAGAAAGCTGAAGCTAGACTCCATATGCATGGAATAGGACTGTGCTTCTGATACAGGAATTTGTAAGTACACTTTCAATGTCTCAAATGCAAATGATACTAGTTCTTCTCTCAATGCCATTCTTGCAAGTTTCCTTTTGTCTTGTATGAGATGATATTTTGTTTTAAATTTTTTGTTTTGTTTCATCAACACTTGTACGATTGTCTGCAAACAATAATTGTAGGTATATGAGTTAGTTTTGTAAACTCATGCCCTTGTTGATAAAACAGAGTAGAGGGCTATGTTGCTCAGACACAGATACGAAACAAAGTGGTAAGGACACAGCAACGCGGACACAACACCTATTTTTATTGTGTCCTATGTATTGTGGAGTTCCTGATACATGTCCGATATGCGTTCGACACGGCACAACACAGATTTTTGGAGTGTCTATGCCTCCTAGTTAGAAGGTAAACAATGAAAGTTATGTTGTTTTCTCCTTTGGAAGGCTTGTAATTATAATAGGTTTGGTTTGTAACTGTAGAAAATAATGGTTGGATAATTTTTATTGATGGACTACTTCACTACTTATAGGGAGTCTAGCTCCTCTACATACTCGATATTCCGATGTGGGACTAAAAGTCCCTTATTGATTCTCAACACTCCCCCTCAAGATGGGCGATAGATATTGATCATCCACATCTTGTTACATAGCTTCGTCAGACTTAATGAACTAAGACCCTTAGTCAGACAGTCTGCAACTTGTTCTTCTGAGCGGACATGGTCAATCTTCAGTATCCCTTGTTCTAGCTTCTCCTTGATGAAGAATCGATCAATCTCGATATGCTTCGTTCTGTCGTGCTGAACTGGATTGTTAGCTATACTTATTGCAGCTTGACTATCGCTCAGAAGACGTAATGGTGCTCCCTTGTCCAGCTTCAACTCTGTCAGCAACGCTTTCACCTACAGCAACTCTGACACTCCCAGAGTCATTGCTCTGTATTCTGCTTCAGCTGTCGACCGTGCTACCACTGACTGTTTCTTGCTTCTCCATGAGACCAGATTTCCTCCTACAAAAACACAGTATCCCGTGGTAGACCTTCTGTCGTCTATGCAGCTCGCCCAGTCTGCATCACAGTATCCCTCAACTTCTATGCGTCCATTCTTCTTGAACCATAGTCCCTTTTCCGACGTTCCTTTCAGATATCTCAAGATTTGAAATACTGCTTTCATATGACCTTTTCTTGGATCATGCATGTAACGACTCACTACACTCACCGCAAATGAGATATCAGGGCGAGTGTGTCCCAGATAAATCAATCTCCCTACAAGTCTTTGATATCTTTCACGATCAACAGGCTCTCCTGCTTCTGCTCCAAACTTACACTTCTGGTCAATTGGAGTGACGGCTGCTTTGCATCCCAGCATCCCTGTCTCTTTCAGCAGATTTAGTGCGTATTTTCTTTGTGATAGAACAATTTTCTGTTCGCCTTCACACACTTCGATACCTAGAAAGTACCTCATCGCTCCTAAATCCTTCACTTCAAACTCCTTCGCAAGTTTTGACTTCAGCTTAGTGATCTGGACTTCATCATCACCTGTGATCACTATATCATCCACATATACAGCAAGTATAGTGATGTGTCCTCTTGCATGTTGGAGGAAGACCGTATAATCTGCATTTGTTTGACGGTATCCCATGCCTGTAACAGCCTTTCTGAATCTGTCAAACCAGGTTCGAGGAGATTGCTTGAGCCCGTATAGCGACTTCTTCAGTTTACACACCTTTTCTTGCGATGTCCCTCCGTCTGATTCCGTCGCGTAGCATCCTGGCGGGAGCTCTATGTATACTTCTTCTTGCAGGTCCCCATGAAGAAATGCATTCTTCACATCCAGCTGGTATAACTTCCACCCATAGTTCGCTGCAATGGAGACCAGAGTTCTCACGGTGCTCATTTTTGCTACTGGGGCAAACGTCTCATCATAGTCTATGCCATATGACTGTGTGAATCCTTTTGCAACCAACCTCGCCTTGTACCGCTCTACTTTTCCTTCTGGCGTCTCTTTCACTGTGTACACCCATTTGCATTCCACAGCTTTCTTCCCTTTGGATAATGGAACCAGCTTCCATGTCTTATTTTTCTCCAGTGTCCCAAGTTCTTCCATCATTGCAGCTTTTCACCTTGGATCTTTCTTTGCTTCCTGCCAACACTTGGGCAACGAAGTAGAGTCTAACGATGCAATGAAGGCTCGATAATTTGAAGAAATGTTAGAATAAGACAAGAAGTTGGCAATGTCATGTTCGTAATCATCAAAACGAGCAGGAGCCTTACCCGCATTGATGCGAGAAGATCTCCTTAAGGGAGCAATAGGTGGTGGAGAGATCATACCATCCGAGTCGGAGAGATCCGTATCAGAATCCGAGTGATTCAGTGCGGGGGCAACATCTTCAAGAGTTGGAGCAGGAGTTGACGAGGGACTTGGTACATTAGGCACAGGGCACGGCATAGGCACAATACTGGACTTCTGTTGTCTCCTTCTGTAGACTTGGAGCTCCTTTTCTCTTGTCTGCTGTTCCCCCTGCGTAACATATGTATCTTCTTCTTCATTCTCTGTATCTGAGTCACTGTGCTCTCCCCCTTTCGTTCAGTTTTCTACAACCGGACACGGAACCGATCCGACGACCACATTTGGACTTATTATCTCCCCCTCACATCTAACACCATCTGTGTTAGGTGTGTCACCAAATGCTAAACCTTCATCCGAACCATAGTATGGTTCGAGTTCTCTGAATGTAACGTCCATGCTTACAAACATCTTCCGCTCGACTGGACTCCAACAGGCATATCCCTTCTGAGTCGCCGTGTAACCGACAAAGACACATTTAACTGCTCTAGGATCCAGTTTGCCAACGCCTGGCCTATTATCTTGGACAAAGCACACACATCCAAAAACTTTCGGTGGAACAGTGTATGTAGTTGCCCCAGTAAGCATCTCCAACGGTGTCTTCCAGTCCAATACTTGAGATGACATTCTGTTGATGAGATAAGAGGCCGTCAATATAGCCTGCCCCTATAAGTGTTTTGGGACATTCATAGCCAGCATCATCGTCCGTGCGACTTCCAACAGGTGTATGTTCTTTCGTTCAGCCACACCATTTTGTGCCGGAGTATAAGCACATGAAGTTTGATGTAGTATTCCATGAGTGGAAAAATACTCAGCAACCCTCTTATTAGTATACTCCGTCCCATTGTCAGACCGGAAATACTTAATTTTAGCACCATATTGTGTTTCCACCCGGCGATGAAAGTCCCGAAAGGCCTCAAGGACGTCACTTTTATTCTTCATAAGGTAGACCCATGTCACGCGGGTATAACAGTAAATATAGGTGACGAACCATCGAAAACCGTTAATTCCGATTGTAGGACAAGGGCCCCATACGTCCGAATGTATCATGTCAAAAGCAGCTGAACTCCTATTTTCCGAGCTCACATACGAGCTTCTGGTATGTTTTTCCAACTCACAAGCATTACAAAATAACTTCTCTTTATTAGCCCTTTGATATAAGGACGGATACATTCGACTAATAACTTTAAAAGAGGAATGACCGACACGCTGGTGGTGGAGTAGCAAGTCGGTTTCAACACTGCGACATGAAGCTTCTGGTTGTGTGTCTGCTACCAAAGATGCCAATGTGTTATCCAGTCCAGTCCTGTCTAAATACCACAGCCCCTTATGCCATGTGCCAGTCCCAAGTCGTCGTCCTGTCCCCTTCTCCTGAAAAGTCACCGTAGGAATGTCAAAGGAAACAGTACATTTAAGATCAAGTATAATGGCACTAATTGATAGAAGATTGACAGGAAAAGACGGAGCATGTAAGACATTGGTTAGAGTGATGGAAGGAGTGCATACGACAGTGCCTTTACCCATTACAGGGCTGGATGTACCATCAGCGGTCTGAATACTCTCCGGCAATGGTAGGTGAGTATAGTCCTGAAACGCACCACGGGATCCCGTGACATGGCGAGATGTCCCAGAGTCCATAATCCATCCTGGCTGATGGACAGATGCAAGAGCACGTGCAGGATTACCGGTGCTGGTTTGGACAAAGCAAGTGATGTGATCCCCCGAGGTAGAAGACGCCCCAGGACTGTCGGCCGAACCCAACTTTGTGCCTCGCAACTTCTCAAGGAACTCCCGCTCAAGCGGAGTTATTTCAGCCAGTTGATTCTCCCCTTCTTCCGCTAGATTTGCTTTGTGTCCTCCCCTTCTACCAGCATATCCTCCTCTACTACCACGTCGGCCTCCACGACCCCGTCCTCGATCATTAGATTAATTTCGCAAGGGTTTTGGACAAAATCGGATGTACTCACCACAATTGTGGCAAACACCACCCACAGATGGAGGTTGGTTGAAGGCAGCAAGGGCAGACTTTTCAACCTCGGCTTGCTCCCCCTGGTAGGAGCCCTTGTTGGACATCAACTTCAGTCGAGCTTCTTCCTGTGTCATGACGGCTATAGCTTCTTCCAAGGTCGGAAGCGTGGGTTGGGATATGAGGATATTCCGTCTCTGCTCAAACACAGGGTGTAGTCCCTTCAGGAATTTCATCATACACTGCCGCGAAATATAAGCCAGGAACGTCTGAAAGTACTTTGCGAATGCCGGTTCGACTTGTGCATCTTCCATCCCAAGAGGATCATAATGATCCAGATCAGACTAGTTCTTCTTCAACAGGGCTGCGTACTCAGAGATGGTACGTTCGTCTTGGGCCACCTTATCGAGTTCATCTTGCAGTTGAAAGACCCGCATAGGATTGCCCGAGCCGGAGTACATATCTTTTAGAGTCCGCCATATATCAGCAGCAGCCTCCATTGCCTCGACATTGCCCGACACCTGGTCGGTTAATGAGGCAGTCAACCACCCAGCCACTACGTTGTTGACAATCTCCCAAACAGCAAACTCCTTTGCGGAGTGATCGGCTGGCGCCTTGGCTTGGCCAGTGACATAGCCAACCAAGCAACGTCCCTTCAGCGTCCGCATCGCCTGCCGCGACCACTTCAAGTAGTTGGATGTTCCTTCCAACTTCGTCTCCAGCTTCTCCAGCTTTTCCATTTTGTAAGATGACGGATCTACATCAGTATGGATCACACGTGGGGTTGCCTCTGTTAATCTCTTTGATAAGATATCATCAACCAAGGCCTTCATCTCTTCGGCCCTCAGTTTGCCATTGATCGAATCCATGGCTTCTTCAACTGTGAACCCTATTCGTCTTCTTCGTCGTCTTCGACGTCGGAGTCGGCAACTTCGGAGTCTGCAACTTACCCAACTTCGTCGTCTTCTTCGACGCCACAGACTTTACGAATGCGCTACTAACTTGGCCAGCACCGGCGCGCGCATGTAAAGTGAACACGTCAGGACACCAGAGAAGACATGATCAGTCTCTGTATAGATCCCGATGTGAAGAAGGAATAACAAATAAAGCATTTGTTAGTTCCAAACGGCGTAAGCGAGGAACAGAGTTGGTGCAAATAAAGCATTTGGCAGCCGTCTGTCTTCGAAATACGCCTTTTTTTATTGTTTTTTATTTATTTTTTTTTTTTTCAGAAAAAAAAGAGGACGACTAGGGTTTGTAGGAGATGGAAAGGCTAGGGTTAGACATGGTGGTGGCTAGGGTTAGGGTTTGGAAAGGGGGACTGCTGGAGGTCGGGAAGGGGGGGGGTGCTGCTGCTGGTGGTCGGAGGGGGGGGGGGTTGCTGGTGGTCGGGGGGGGGGGGGGAGGGGGGCTGCTGGTGGTCGGGGGGGGGGGGGGCTGCTGGTGTAGGTCGGCAAGGGGGGGGGTCGGCAAGAGGAGGGGCTGCTGCTGGTGGTCGGGGGTGTCCGCTGGTGTAGGTCGGCGAGGGGGGGGGGTCGGCAGGGGGGGGGGTCGGTGAGGGGGGGCGGGTGGGGAAATTTTTTTTTTTTTTTTTTTTTTTGTGGAGAGAGAGAGGGTTATGGCTCTGATACCATGTAGAAAATAATGGTTGGATAATTTTTATTGATGGACTACTTCACTACTTATAGGGAGTCTAGCTCCTCTACATACTCGATATTCCGATGTGGGACTAAAAGTCCCTTATTGATTCTCAACAGTAACTAGAATAGGTTTTGGTTGGATCGTACTTGCACAATTGGGTTCAGAAGAACTATGGATCTTGCATGCCTCCACCTATATCTATCAAAGCTTAACAAATCTTTGCAAAATATACTGAATTTAGTACAAGAATAGGAGGAAAAAAAGGAGCAACATTTATGATACCTGGCACTATCAAGTTCTTATATGAACGTTATCCCTTTTTTACCAAGTAATAACCAGGATCATTTGAGAACTTGTTTTATTTCATGATCTATATATTCATCATAATTTGCAGTATCGGCCGATACCGATACGGTTTGGCATGTCCCGATTCGATACCAACTAATACCCGATACTGACCGATATCGACATTGGAGGTCTCTTTTCCGGTCAATTCGGCAAAGAAAATTGAACGAAAAAGACCAGTCAGCAAGGGTGTAAAAGCATAGTAAAGTTGTGAAAGAATGTAAAAGAAGAAACTTACCTATTGTATGTAAACCAATAGGCAATGGTGACTATTATTTCATTCAATTTCAAAACTACTAAGAAACAACACTGGAAAATCTTAAAATTATGCATAAATGTATAAAATATATTTTCTAAATTGTTAATAATTTATTATTAATTATTTGCTTTTCGATACCCCGAAACCGTCGATACTGTCGATACTGCCAATCCCGATACTCATAGGAATAGTCCGATACCGATTCCGATACTGGCGAACCTTGATATTCAGCCAATGGTATTGCCACCAATTTGATTGATGGTATTCTCATCTGCACTGCACAAGTTGACATGGAATATTCGCTTGCGCATAATTCACATTATCTAGTATGTAAATTGCTACTTCAGGTCATTTTGAGATCTACCATCTGCATTCGATGACCTACTCACTGAGCTTATTAGGACCAGATCGGGCAATTAAGAACAAACTAATTAATAATGGTTAACATCATTCACAGCCGCATGTTTGCTTAATGATGTACAGATGCTAGGATACATGGTACTAGGCCTGCCAGTCATTATGTATTCAAGAGATATTATCAAATGAAGGATAATTTGTCAGAGGTTAGAGAGGCAAAGGTCTGGTAATCTATGAGATTATGGATATTGCACATCCCTCTAAATTATAACATAATCCTGCATAATGATCTTGCGACAATTAATTATTTACAAAATAGGGTCCCTTTTATTATTTAAATGTTGCCAGAGTTTGAATAATTATTAATTTCTGTTGTCAAGGACTTGGCAGTATATTGATTCGTTTTCTTTATTGCTTTACGAAATGATTCATACTACTTACGATATTTCAAAACATGGAGTAGTCCAATGCTCGGCAAATTTTGCATGAATGAAGAAGATTGCGAGTATTAGCCCACTTCCTACTTCGTACAATTCTCACCCAATTCGGGAATGTGTATTCTAGAATATGAAAAAGTGAACCGTAATCCTGTACATTAGGTTTCTTGAATATCCTAAATCTTCTACATTGTTGTTGTTCTGGATGTTAATTGAACATTTTAATTAACTTACACTTGAAACAGCAAGCACATCTTAAACAAGTTTTGACAGTTTATGAAGTAACATTCCATGGGCATGAGTATATTGGTATATCAGGAAATTTAGTAAGATAATTTATTAGTTCATTATCCTCCTTTCATATGCAAGCACTATGACCTAATTTATTACTTGGGGTTTCCTTTATGGTGTGTTTGGTTTCAAACAGTGAAGTGGAGTATAAAAAGGTTACTTTAGAAAACTCCACCTTTTTGAAGTGAGTTCTTGAGATATCTCGTTTGGTACAAACTTTTGTCCCTTGAAAGTGTCACTAAATATGTTTGGCAGTGTGCAAGTGGAGTGACAAAGTGTGAAGTACACTTATCACATAACAAAAAGTAAAAAAGAGCATTAAAAAATTATCGTAATCCCACTTTCATCCCACTTCAAGCTTGAGAGGGAGGATGTCCACTTGGTGTCATATCTAGAAGAAAAAATCAAGCTTCAGTTGCTTGTAACTAAACAACAAAAATGGTAGAAGTGTTAAAAAAAAGTGGCAATTTGACCACTTTCCTTCACTTGCTTGCAACCAAACACACCCTTATTCCGTATATAGCAGGTCAATTAGAGACATCAAACAGTAATTGAATATAAACTCCCAAATTGCTGATAACTATCTATAATTCTGGATTAAATGCTAGTGGTAACTTTGACTTGAAGTTAACACTATACCCTAAACTTCCCTGCTACTACCATTTCCTATTTGTATAACTAGTCAATCAGTCATCGTAGTGTGACATTTTATATTGTTTCTGACAACAAAATGCATGCTAATTTGCTTTCAAATGGTGCAGATCAATAATGCCGGATCAAATGCATATAGTTTCAAACCATTGGCTGAAACTACTGATGACGATCTTATGTAAGTTTTATCATTTTTCTTAAATGATTTATCATTTTTTTAAATGATTTATCATTTTATGCTTCTTGGATGTTAATTGGCCTTTACTCACTGGTCTAAATGTATAAATCTTCTATCACGGGAAGTTGCTACTACGAAAACTCTTGGCTTAACGATATGTTGCCGCGAGGTAAAACTAGTGTGTTTACTTTTGTTATCAAACAAACAAATCCATATACATAAGTATATTACAATCTTCCCTTTACCTATTTATTCCCTTCATGGTGATTGTACAGAATAAGAAACATAAAAGTAGTCATATAATAATAGAACAGTCGTATAATAGTCTACTTTATTTAGAGAAATATAAAAGTACCAACAGAATGGCAGCAGCAGCATTGGGTTTGGTTCTGCAAAGAGCAGCAGGCTAGCAGCTAGGAGAAGAAACAGAGGCAAACAGCAGCAGCGGAGACCAGTCAACCGTTTCTGTTATTGTTGAATTAACCAGGTTTCGCAGCCACGCAACAGATCAGGTCTGGTCAGTGGTGCGGAGTTCAGATTTGTCCATTAGTCTTCTGCGTCCTGTTAGGTTTAAGTTGTATACATATACTAAAAGTTTGAGGCATATTTCAGTCCATATTAGGACTCTCAAGGGCTGTAAAAGACTCTCTTTATTGTAAATATGATTCTAATTCTAGTATTCTGACAAATTACTACAAAGAGTTATTTCTGTCCCAAAACTAGGTTAGCCATCTCCTCTTCTCCTTTTCCCTCCATGTCCAGAGTTGAGTTGTATGAAACTCTATATTGTATTAGAATTTAGAATGGTTGCAATCTCGGAGATTGCATTTTTATCGAAGAAGTTGCTCAATAGCAACATCAGATCTCCTTGATCCCACCTTTATCTCGAAAAAAGAAAACCTATTTATTCGTGAGTCATTTGTGACCATATGTTGGGGAGCGAAGGACGAAAAAAATCGAGGAAACAACACAGAGTACTAGCAGTAAACAACAATTAGCATCACCATATCAATAGTTTGCAGTATCGGCTAATACAGATCCGATCCAGATCCGATACGGTCAATACTAATACATTTTGGCATGTCCCGATTCGATACTGACCGATACTACTTACTGATACCAACATCGGAGGTCTCTTTTTCAGTCAATTCAAAAAATTGAAAGAAAAAGACCAATCAACAAGGGTGTAAAAGCTTAGTAAGGTTGTAAAAACATGTACAAAAAAATTATTTTATCGCAGGTAAACCAATCGACAAGGGTGATTACTATTTCATTTCATTCCAAAATTACTAAGAAACAACACATGAAATACTTAAAATTATGCCCAAATATATAAAATATATTTTTCTAGAATTTTAATAATTTGTTTTCTTATACCAAAGGATCCGATACTTCGATCCGAAACCTCCAATACTACCGATCCCAAACTCATAAGAAGGATCCGATACCGATAGTGCGAACCTTTTTCATATCAGCATATGCAAAGACCAGCTGACTGGTTCTGCTAGGGTTTTTAGGAATTTCTTCGGATATGTGTTTCCAATTCTTAGATTTGAAGAAGTAATGGGAAAAAAAATTCTCTCTCCAAAAACTAGGGTTAGCCACAAAGCCTACAATTATAGGTAACTGTATATCTACAAATCTAAAAATGAGAGCTCAAGTTAATTGTACAAGTTCATAGTACTACATACAGTTTGTGTTAACTTGGTGGGCCTTGAGGTCAATTTTGCAATTTTATATGGCCTTTCTAGTTTATATGACACGTCTGTTCATATAATCAAAACTATTATAAATATATGCATGTTTCTCTAGCAGTACTGTGCAGATATATGCACATAAAAGGGTTGTTATATTGTAACTAGGGCATAAGACATTTGGGTCCTGTTCGCATATATAATTAGTAATACAAAGTGGTGACCCGCGATCATCATTATTTTATTTAAGATGCCTATGAACCAAGTCTTTAATCAAATGCTTTCTAAACCTTGGTCCAAATATATTAAGTGGTTACAACTTACAACCAAATATGAACCCCTCTTTAATTGCATGATAATAGAGTGCAGTTAGGAAACATCAAATACTTGAAGTTTGGTCCACTTCCAAAAGGACTAATGCTCTGCAGATCTATTGCAAATATATCAAGCACTTACTAGAGAAGTTTCTCATTTGGTTTACGGAAAGCAAAGAAAAGGAAATCGATTCTTTGCTCTTTCCTTTCCTTTCCTTTCCTTTCCTTTGGGAAATTGTAATTCCAATCAATTTTCTTTCCGGTGTTTGGAAAAGCCAAGGAATCTGAGAGGGAAAGTGAATCCTTAGAGGAGGAAAGTGAATCGTTGGGTGGGTGGGGGGAACCATTTCCCCCCTATTTTCCTTCCTCTTAGGAATCAATTTCCTTTCATGTTGGTTGCCTTTGGCATCCAAACATAGAAAAGGAATAACCTTCCTTTCCCAATATTCTGATTTTGCGAACCAAACGAGGCCTTAGTGTATATGCTGGAAATCTCTAATTTACTTGATTTCGATAATCGTTTTAGATTTCAAAGTTCATTACTAACAATTTGGGTGTTCATAGTCTATAGGCTCCCGAGTAATTTGAATTATTAAGAGTCAAGCCCCAATCACTACCAGCAAAAATCATGATTCACAATCATCTAAAAGGCCAATGATCAAATTTAGAATTTTAAATAAATTTAAATGTTTCTTGTTGCAACTTCAATTATGCACATTTTAGTGTAAATAAAAAGAATAAATTTTGTATATTCACTGACGTGAATTCTTCTTTATATCACCTATACCATAAGAATCATCATGACCATATGTTCTGTAACCTTTCTAGACTTTTAACAAACAGTATAACTTTTATGTCCCAGAAACATAATCCATAAACTCTTTTCAGCAATAAGGACACTTCATTTATGAAGTTTTCAAAAAGACTTTGGAAATAGTGCAAATGCTTTGTTAAAAAAAGAAGAATGTCACCATTCAACATAAATGGATCTGACTGCATATGAGTGAAACAGTTAGGAGCTATGTGCCACATATATTTCCCTGCTGGCGTGTGCTTGTCTGTTTGAGTGTCTTTTGTACTTTATTTACTGCTTGTTGGCATACCATGAGCTGGCATCCAGTCTGTTGGTGATCAGGCAGAACTGCAGATGCAAGATGTAGAAAAACGATATGGTGCACAACCTATCCGTATGTAATCTCTTCCATGTTCGGTTGGTTGTGTACATAGATCATTTATACTTATGCATGGTATTTCAATTTCTGGAAGACAATTAAATCTCTATAACAAAAGGTAATATATATTGTCACAATTCTTTTGTCTTCAGCCTGGTATTGTCACAACTGATCTTCTTATGTTGGGGGTCAACACAAAGCAAGCTCCAAATCACTAGCACCCCATACTATTGTCTTCTAATGAGAATCCATTGCTTTACCACGATTTAACTTGATTATTACGTTACAGGCCAAATGCTTTATCAAATTTTATCTGAACCTACCGAAGTGGTAAGATTCTCATTGCCTTTTGATTCAGGTAGTAACATAATAAGTTGTCATACTATCTGTGAAACAGAATGTATTGCATACAGTTGTACGCATTCCATCTTAGCATAATGGCATCATTTTTAAAATTCTTATCTCCCGTATTATATTTTAATGACTGTCATGTGGGTAGAGCTCAATTAAGGAAGGTTCGCAGTATCATGATCGGTTTTGGACCCTTCCTATGATTATTGGTATAGAAGGTTTCGGCTGTTTTGGATCGGAGTATCGGGTTCTTCATTGTGGAAAGCCAAATGTGATAGAAAGTATTTTAAAAATCTAGAAAAATATTTGATGCATTTAAACATATTCTATATATTATATGTTGTTTCTCATTAGTTTTAAATGGAATAATATTCTATATGCAATAGATACTATTGTTTATTTTCTTTCTCTTAGACATAGTGCAACCATAATAAATATTTTGGATAGAATAATATTAATAATTTAATACGGACGATCTTTGTGAATTTGTAGATATACAACTTTGACAAATGACAATGGTTACAGTTTATCGATAATGAATCTTATCGACACACTGTAATATTGTTAACCTTCGGCATAATTGAACCATTGTGTTGACACTTTTTTTTTTTTTTCCATTCTTCTTTCTTTTTTATTCATTTTTGTCATGACGAATTGACCTGGAAAGAGACCCCCAACGTCAATATTGGTAGCGGGCAGTATTGGATCGGGAGTCCGGGACATGCCAAAACCAATAACTGTTTCGTATCGGTATCGGCAAATACTGCGAACTATGCGATTAAATCTCATATTGGTTATCATTCAGTCTAGGAGTACTCAGTGTAGAGAAATGGGTAGATTGGCTGCTTGAGGTAGAAGAGGTTTCAGGTTCCAGAACAATGAGAGGAAGTTAATCAAAGGGCCTTCAGTTGGGCTGTGCACCTGTACTGCAACAAGTAAGAAAGGGTCATAGCTTGTTCATATCTTAAAGGATCATCATATAGTATAGAAGCTACCATAGTTGCTAAAAGCATTTGGACCCGTTAATAAAAGTCATCTTATTATTTAAAAAGAGGAAATGATTCTTGATGTTTTTTGTTCCATTCTTGTAGGCAACCCCAAAATGAATTGATGCCATATACTACTTTTTAAAAGGGTGGGGGTATACCTTTCTGGTTTCATTGAGAAAAAGGTGCTATAGATCTTCTGTTTTGTTTGTTCCTATTCTTCTACCGAATGCTCTTTTCATATGGCTCCAACGAGTTATCAAATTCTGGCTAATGCACTCATCTGGCTTAGTGGAACCATCCTACAGAATCTTGCATTTCACAAAACTTAGCTGGCTTGAACTGTTTATCAATTGGGCAATTAATATGTCGAAATCGAGAATTGACAAGATCACGCCACAAATCTGATAGGGTCATGAAGTCCAATTGTAGGATCCAACGCAACCCAACTATAGTTTGAAATGTTGAGATAACATTGGATTGGATTTTAGAACCGGTTTCTGTATTATGAATGATAGTACCCATGCAAAATACTAAAAATGCATATATTCATGCTTGAACTTGGGTGACTATCCTTACCACATAGAGGCCAGCCAAGCTAACTTGATTTTATTTTCCTACTAAATAAAAAAAGAAGTTATTTCCTATAGCCATCTCCTCAAAAGCTCATTGTAGAAAAGCGCAGAGTAAACTGGTTGCTTTGCATCTACCATCTGTACTTCGATCGTTCATTTGTTAAATAATGTCCTTTGGACATTTCGTATTGCATTTCTCAAAGCAGTTCTAGACATTTGTAATACAATGGATCAAGCAGTTGAATTATTTTGTATTATTTTTTGTAATGTAAAAAAAAGTAGTTTTGCTTTCTTTTTTTTGTCGAAAAAAAATTATGTTCTTTCCTAACTGTTTGAATACATCACGATCATAAAAGATTTAGTCACACATACACAAATTTCTTGCGAATATGTACTCTTTCAAATGCTGTTTTAGATATATAGATCCTCTTTGTTTAATTTTCTACATTGCTTATATATTCTTGAGAAGAATCTAGTTCAACTTAGAGGCCTGCAAGTTTTTTTTTTTTTGAAGATGAGGCCTGCAAGTTTGTTACTATTAAAACTCTGAAAGCGAGGGTTTGGATCATTTTCACTAGGGCCATGGATGGGCATTTATCTGGATATATCTATATGCAAGTGTTTATAGTTGATTATTCCGTAACAGACCAGCGCCACAGGTTGGCTCAAATAATCAATGGAAAAGAAAAAAAAACCATAAGTGAAAACACGATCCTTGAACCCAGACAAATATTTTTTAAACTGAATTTGTAGCTTTTTGCTTCATTCTAGTCTTTTCTTTCTGTGTGATGTAGCTATTTGCTTCAGGTTGCAGAATACCTTGTTCCATACATTAGATCAGACCCTGCCAGCCAACCTACATCAAGTTCCTCACAGGCTTAAAAGCCTACTCTCAGATCTTCTCAGTAAGAAGCACAAACTACTATGTCCTTTGTAGTAAGAACACAAATTACTATGTTCTTTGTCTATGCTTTGGCACTTCTTATCTTTTAGACTTGCTTTTGGCGCGAGAAGGAATAGATACCTTATTGAAGATTGAATGGCCTATCATCCTTGTGAATTCTGAAACTTTAATCATATTCCTTGTCTTCTGTGATTTAAAGCGCCCGTCTTTGTTTCTAGTTTACTATATATGGCTGATTATTAATTGTGGAACACTTTGTTCTCTTTATACTTTGGTCAGTAGGTTCTATAATGCTTTTATATTATATGGCAAAGATTTTAAAAAAAATTCTGGGTCCTACACTAGACTCTTCTGCTACACACAATTTTTAAAGATGCTTTGGAGAATAATTATGATTAATATATTTTTTCTATGTGCATGCAGAAAGACTCCTTGTATTATATACGGAATGTGATGAGATATTACATAGGCTACTCTTTCCTCCTAAACCAGAGGTACGACTCAAAGAACTTCAAAAAACTCTTGCAAATCTGCTTTCGGCAGGTTGCTAATATATGTTCCTGCTGTTGTAGACCCCACCTTAAAGTTTACTACTCTTTGGACCTGGTTGTGATGAATGCTGAAAGTTATTTGGTGCTCAACATCATATCCAGTACTCTACAACAAATATGTGATTATGTCCTTGCATTAGAGACCTAGGTTTTCTTCTTCCTTGTAGTCAAACTAGTCTTCCAACTGTTATTTTTTAATATTGTTTTCCAACTATCGATTTATATGGATTTAAATGAATATCTTGTGGGCCATTCCTGAAAGAAATTGTAACTTTGCACTAGTCAAGTTTTGATATTTATACTGAAGAGGATGATGGTCTTTGTTCATCTTGTATCAGCTTATGTGGACGCTAATTAAAGCAAGTTTCAAATACGAACGAATCATGATTCAAGTGAAGACTTCGGAAACAGGAAATCTTAAGCTTGTAAACACAAATCGTCCTTCTTTTTTCTTCTTCTTCTGTACACTATTCCTGCAATAAAAGGTTAGAACTAGTATGAATTTATTTTTTCTCCCTTTTCTTTTCGAGGAAATAGGTGGCCAACTCCCAGACTGTTTCATCGAAGAGCCAATAATTCATTACATAATGAAACACAACACAACAAGCATTGCAATTTGCAAGAGCCCACCCAAAAGTGTTTCGAGTACTTTGCTACCAAACTCTTGACCAGTCTTGTGTGTTTTGTAGTGTGACATCCAAATTCTCTACGGAAAATTATTGATTAAGCAAATTTGTGTGTTGTTGTCTAGTCTGTACCCTAAATTCTGCACACCACTAACTCATGGACATGCAGACCATTTCTCATTTCCCACGTGATATGCTTGTTGGCTTGATAATTGATTCTTCATTTTTTGCTTCAAACTGTGCAGGTGACACAATAAAAGCATTGTGGGAGCAAGGCTGAGGACCCCTGTTCTTATTGTGTAGGAATCTTGACTGACGATTGCAGACTCCGTACTAAAAGAAGTGTGGGGGAGTGTGGGGGGGGGGGGGGGGGGGGGGGGGGGGGGGGGGGTGCTTCATACCTACATTTAATCTGCTTTAATATAGCAAACTTTTTTTTTTCTTCTTCTAGGACTGCACAAATTTATACTTGTCTATATTTATTATGATTAGGGCTGTTATTTGGACCTGGGACCCGACCCTGATCGTAGACCCATCCAATTTTGTTCTGATCCAGACACGAGACCCAGCTATGGACTAGTAAGGTCTGGTCCTCGGAACATGTAGGGTTCAGCCCGTTTGGGTCACTCATAAATATCATCCGACATGGACTCTAGATCTGGTCCTGATGCATTAAAAGGAATTACAAGACGGAAGCATATTTTTATTTTATAGATTGTAGTAAAATATTTTTTTTAAAATAAATAATATGATCATTTTATATATATATATGTGTGGATGATTTGTCAACAGAGGTTAATGGAGGACAAAGACTGGGGTTGCTGTTGTTGTATTTATGTTGACGATTAGTCTTGCAGGAATGGTTGTTGGCGAGTCCTATGGCCTGAGGTGAAATCTCAACATAATGATAAAGACTGAGGTTGAACTTGAGAGAAGTCTGTCCAAGTGCTTTAATCAAAATTTAATGAGATCAAATATCAGGAAGAAATAAGCACACTCTCACTCTCTTTCTTTTCTGTTTAATAGGAAATACGAAATAATTCTCCAGTTTAGTTTTCAGAGTAGGCAGTTTAGCACATTCAATTGGTAAGTCCTTTTTTGTTTTTATGTTTGGGGGGAATTCAGTTATGCATAACTTTCACAAAGTTTTTCCCACTTACAAGTTAGATGGGATGTCTATTTGTGTTGCAACATCAATCAATGTACAAAATATCTTGTTTGGTTATGTATGTATAATAGCAAACTTTATATAACGGCGTCTGTCGGTGCGACCAATTTTTTTTTTTCTAAGGGGGATGCTTTGTTTAAGTTTTGAATACTTGAAAATGGGTTTGAATTCCTTATACATATTTAGTATGTCTACGATTGAAAATTAGGAGAGAATACGAGGAGATCATATTTTCATTGATGTGGAAAAGTTATTTCTAACTCCTCCGGAAATAGTTTTGTATTCCTAGAAATGTTGTTTGAGTATTTTGTTTGGATGCTAATACGCTTCCTTTACTTTCAAAATTACAATTTCTATCCCAATCATGTGAATGGTAATAGTATTATCATAAATTTAATGAAATGATATTTATGAAAATTTAAACAATCAAGATTCATATCCATGTTTGGAATGAAATAATTCAACATTTTAGACTACATATTTTCAACCTAACCAAACATGGGTATAGATATGTTGAATTTCTTTCCCATTGGAAGGGAATAGAAAATGGATTCCAAGTAGTTAAAACAACTCCATCCAAACGGGCCGTGGGTGTTCGTCTATTTAGAGCATCTCCAACCCTATTGTGAGTTTAGAAAAAATGGTTGCCACGTAGGAATGACAAGTTTTATTTCAAAATCCTTCTCCAATGCAAATGTAGAATAAATCATGAAGTTGACATGGCAAGGACAATGTGAAGTTGGTTGTCTAGATCTAGACATTGCATTTCACAATAATTTTGTCTTCATATCATCAATTATGAATAGAAATATTTATAAAAAAATGAAGAAATAGAGGAGTTGTCTTGAAAGTTGAAAAAAATACTTTTTGTTGTCTTCTCAATACTTTTGCATTGGAGAATACTTTTTTATTTTATTGTCTTATGTGAATATCATCTTGTCACATAGAAAATACATTGTTTTATGTCTCATGTCATATAGGATTTACAACACAAAACAAGACAATAAGGTTGGAGATGCTGTTATGCTCTTCTCAACGGAGAGGAAGTAAAAAAAAAAAAAATGTAACTGAAAGAAAATTGAAGCAAGCCAGACCAAGCAAAGGCCTCGAGGAGATAAATGGGTGCAAATATGTTTATTTTTTAACTCAGGAAATAAATTGGTGCAAATCAGTGAGCTTCCTGCCTCTAGCTGTCACTAGTCAACAAGTGAAGACATAGGTTTAGATGAATTTGATCCGAATTATTATTTTTAATTATAATGAGAGTTAAAAATAAATAAATAAAATAAATCAGTATTGGACCAACAAACAAGCAGTGACTCTTAAATATGTCAATGCGACAAATTGTTAACAAATGTTACGTGTGTACTTACAAGGGCGGATGATTAGGGGCGGAGCTAGTCATTCCAATCCATAGGGACAAAAAATCAATAACATAAATTTGGGTTTAGTTTGTTTGTTTGTTTTTTTTTAAGGATAAGGGAAGCATATTTAAGGAACAAATAGAATATTGCTAACTAGAAATTAAAAAAACTATAAATTTAAGAAAATAGATAAGTTAGCAACAATTAACACTAATTTTAAAAAAAAATTATTAATAAAATTTGTGGGGGCGGCCGAACCCAATGTTGTCTATGTAGCTTCGTCCATGCTGATGATATTAACTACTAAGAAAAATAACTATAAAAAATTTGATAGTTTATAGTATTTACTTGTAAATTATTATTATTATTATTATTATTATTATTATTATTATTATTATTATCTCTCGAGGAAATTAATATGACTAAAGGATGAGTCTATTTTTGTTCACCCACTAAAACTAGGATAGATGTGCATTCTTCTACTCAAAAGTTGTCACATATCAAATTAGTGGTCAAAATCACTTTGAATGTTTATAAAATCACTCTCAAAGTGATTCAGGTTTGATAAAAAAGACAAGCAATAACAATTGAGTGGAAAGATGAACATCATCCTAGTTTTGGAGGATGGAAAAAAAAAAGCCTTCTAAATGATATATCTTAATTATAAACCCACAGAAAATTTAGACTTCAAGGAATTAATGCTCTTCTTTCCACTTGAAGATTGAGATCCTTCTTTTGATGTCTCTAGACTCTCTACAAGTAGTTAAGAAATAATTACTAAAATTAATATATGTTCGATCAACTGCTCGATCAATTGTCCGTTTTGTTGTTCGAATATTCGCTTTCTTTTTAGTTCTCCAAACCTCCAACTTGACCAAGTTAAATTGATTACTCATATTCAACATTTTTTTCTTATATTTTTTGACAGTGTCCAACGTAAATTTTGAATATTTTTTGCTCATTTGATCTACTGGTCTTCAACACCTAGTCAGAATTTTTATACTTCTTTCCGTTGAGTACAAAGGGTCACTCGGTTTCCGCTTCTTACATCTATCTTTGAATATAAAACTTTGACATTGTGATATTGAATTTTTTTCCCTCTCAATTGTTAGAAAGGATGACAATTTGTTCTTCAATTAGCTCATGCATAGGCGACGACTATCAGCTAGAAGTTGGTAATGGAGGATATCTTGATAACTTAGTCAGTTGGGTAATGGAATCAATAATTTTTCCATGCCAATAAAAAAAATAGATAAGAATAAATATTTTTTTTTGGTATCAACTTAAAAATAGTGTATTAAGTTAGTACCTATCAAAGTTGAGGGTATCAAGTTGAAAAACTGTGATAGTTGAGAGTATCAAGTTGTAATTTAGCCAAAACTTAAATCAATTAATCAGAATCAACATTTTTTCTTACAATTTTTTTTTAACGGTGTCCGACGTAATGTTCGAAATTTTTTTTGTTCACTGATTTTATCTACTGGTCTTTCTCCATCTAGTCAGAATTTTTATGCATCTTTTCGTTGAGCACAAAGGGTCACTCGGATTCCGCTTCTTACATCTATCTTTGATTATGAAACTTTGACATCCTGATATTGAATTTTTATTTTTATTTATAGAAAGGATGACAATTTGTTCTTTAACTAGCGCATGCATAGGCGACGGAAATGCGCATATTGACTGTCAGCTAGAAATTGGAAATAGAGGATATCTTGATAACGCACGATTAGTAAATTGGATAACGGAATCAATAATTTTTCCATGCCAATCAAAAGAAATAGTTAGCCATTTTTCACACTTTTTGAGTGTACACAGACTTTTCTTTCCCAAATCCTCGTTCAATCAACATAGAGATCTCTTTCTATGTACTAACGGGCACTAAAATAATTGGGGGACCAACAGAATTAGTAGGGAAATAGTGGGATGTTGTTTGGATGTAAAAAATGAAAAAGAAACCCAATTAAAAGTCATTCTTACGTTTCATATTGAAAATGCAATTAGATAGGTAAATAAACCCAAAGTTTCACACAAAGTATAGAACTTTCACTCTATTGCATCGAGAGAATAAATTTGTAAAAATTACAAATATATAGCTGAAACCTCCTTAGCCCATGCTATGCTAAGGACGCTTCACTTGAAATCCATAACTCAAAAAAAAAGGCCATAATATGGATGATATATTTTTAGACAATAAAAATGTCATTTCTAAGGACATTTCCTACGCAAAATATATCTTCCAACAACAAAAACTCCATTACTAAGGTGTTTTCCTTTTTTTTTTTTTTTTTTTTGAATTATAGATAATTGAAATTAGAGAAAATTGGATTATATGTATAATGGTTTAGGATGAGATGTCTTGGTTAAGAGGTATGTTTGAACTCAAGACCTCCCACCAACAAATATATTTTCTAACGAACTGAGCTACAACAACATTATACATATCACACAAATTTTCTCTAATTTCAATTCTCTATAAAACTTATAAAAAAAGAAAAACATTCTTATTACTAAGGACATTTTTGTTATTATTTCATAAAACGTCCTTAGAGCTATGTTTTGGTTATTAAAAATAAGTAAACGCCTATAGTAAGAACTTTTTTTTTTTTGCATTTTTTTAATTTTTAATGGGATATTGGAGGTTTAGTGGAATATTTAATGGATTTCAACTAAAACACTATTAGATTGGACGTTTCAATTTTTTTTTGCGATTACTTTAAATTTTGTTCTCTAAGTATAATATAGTAAAAAAATATATGCTCAGTGTGAAATTTTTTGTCAGTTAAACTTTGAAATGTGATCTTAGTGTTCACTTGCCACTAGGGGTGAGCGTCAATAGAATCGGTCGATATTCGATCAATTTTTCAGTATTTTTTAATTGGTATTTTAAAAATAAATACCAATATGGTACCATATACAAATTTTTCGGTTTCGGATAAACGATATTCGGTCGATTTTTTTCCGATAGCGATATTTTACCAATTAACATTCGATCAATCAACATGTTTACCATTATGGAACCTCTTAATCTAGATTTTTTTTTTTTTTATTTTTTTTAAAAACATTAAATTTTAAAGCCAAATCTCTACCAACCAACCAACCAATTAATCAAATTTATTAGAGCAATACGTAACAAGTCGCAAGTACCTCAAAATAAGCGCAAAACGATCTAACACAACCAATAAATTATACTTAGCATAAGTTATACTCGTAGTAACATCTGGGTTTCAAGTCACGAGAATTCAGATGAATCGATATAATATATATTGAAAATGCTAATTTGCCTATCGCTGGGGGGTGACCGCGTTGGTCCGCGTGGCGGCCGATTTGGTCCACCCTGCTAGCACTGGCCCATTCCGGACCAGGAGGCCAATGACGGCGAGGCATGTGGCCGCAGGCCGGCACGGACACCTCAGCGACGGACAACGTAATATTTTCCAATATATATATATTCAAGGTGCTAATACTATTATTACATTATATTTAAGTCAGTTTAACAATTCGATATTGATTCGTAATTTTTATTCCATTTTTTTCTTCGATATTCGATTTTTTTTTTTTTTTTGAGCAGTTCCTATTTGTTCACACCTGCTTTCCAACAAGCTAAACCAAACCAAACCAAGCCACCAGCAAAACATGGTGGAGGCAGTTTAGTTCAGTGACCACACGCTGGCAACGGACAAAAATGTGCATTGGGAACATGGGCAATATCGTCAGAATTCAGAAAGCAACGTAATCTATCACCCAACAAACCCTCAAAAATTTCCCCCCAAAATTTTCCTCGCCAAAACCCTAATTTCTTTTTGTTATTGAAATCAAAGCAGCAAAATGTTGCTGAGAACGAGAAGGGAAGCATCAATAAAGCCTCCACTCTCAATCCTCTTTTGCGCTTTAATAAAACACCCCTTAAAATTCCGTCTCGTGAAGCAAAATTCCCTTCTTTTTGTCGCTTTCCTCTTTTTCCACAACCGTCCATTTTCCAGCTCGGCTCATCCCTCGTCCTTATTTCTGTCCAGACCACCCGTGATTGATAAAGACAGCACTGCCATCCCTTGGATCCTCACCTCTCTCCTCATTTCTCGGTCTTGTGAAAAAAAAGGAGCAGTCTTTGGTGTTTCCTGAACGGCGTTGCTCTGAAATATTGGTTCTCGAGTGAAGATTGGTGAACAAGGAGGCGTTTTTGGAACTTCTTTTGCATAGTTTCTGAGTGAAGAGTGGTGGAAAGGAGCTATTTTTGGAGAGCTTCTTGCATTGCTTGTGAGGAGTGGTGGAAAGGAGCCAGTTTTGGAGTTTCAGGTATGAAGCTGTTAGCAATAGCATCTACATTTTTACTGGTTTTATTTATTTGGGGGGTGTTCTTATTTTTTATTTTTGAACTAGAAATGAAGGATTTTGCTTGAGCTCAAGTATGAATATGCTTTGTTTTTATTATACATGTGTTTAAGCATGCAGAATTTATAAATTTGTGAGTTGGTTTCAAAGAGCTACTGTTCACTATAGCAAATATACTTTGTAGGTCCTAATTTAGGCAATTAAGTTTTGTTTTGTTTTTTTGTTTTTTTTACTTCAGTGGAAAAGGAGATTTTTAAAGAATTTTAGCATAGTTTCCGAGTGAAGAAGAAGGTTTTGCATTCTTTAGGAACTACATGAAGCTCTACATATTGAGTTTTTTATTTATTTAGGTTCTCTTTTATTGTTTATAAAAAAGAAGGTTTTTTTTTCTCTCTTCCAGAGCTCAAGTATGAATCTGCATATTTTTATTATCCATGTTTTCAAGCCTGTAAAATTTCTATATTTGCGAGTTGTTTATTGAGATATTTACTATGTTTCCAGCGTCTTTTCTACAATTTAGTGACAGTAAGAACTGGTATTGACTCTAAATAGGAGTGATCACTTTTTAGGTCCTAATTTAGGCAAATAACTTTTTCCCACTGCAGTATCTTTGTTTAGGTTTAAGTAGAAAGGAGATCAAATTCTTACATTGCTCTCAGTTGAGAGCTATGTTGCAAGGAAACAAATACAACACGGACTGGACATGACGGCACACACGGCACTGATTTTGGTATGTCATAGTGTATTTTGGAGAGTCTTGTCGTTTCAATTAGTGACACGATGTGACACGGACACGGCACTGCTTTACGCAGTGTCCACACGTCATAGGTTGAGAGTGTCACTTGATGCAATTGTGAGGCTTACTGTGTGCATCGTGGAGGATGTGGATATGGATCACAGAAATAGCCTCTCCATATACATGTGGGTAAGACCACATATATCTTGACCCTACAAAAGTCTGCATAAACAGGAGCCTCGTAGCACTGGGATGCCCTTTATATTGCTCTTTCAGTTCATATAACATGGATTTTTCGGAGAATTAGTAAAGGGTAGAGCTTACGGGAACTACATATCTCATATTTCCTTTGCTTTCACAGATTACAGTGGAACTGTTTTTGAGCTAAAGAGGAGGAGGTATGCTTTTACGGGTGTTGATGTTCTTAATTGTTTACTTGAGTTCAAAGTCATCTAATCACATTTGAATATGTTACTCTTTCAGATTCTTATACAAAAGAAGGATTTCATCAAGAGTACCTTGCGAAGAAAGAAGATTGCCAATGCCTTCTTGTCTCCTCTTCTTTTCTATATTTTTGCTCCTGTTCCCATTCTCAACCCAGCTGCAATCATCCCAAGCTTGGTCCCTTCTGCGAATCCAGCGGCTTCTGAACTACCCACCATTTTTGAGTAACTGGAATAACTACACAGACATCTGCTATGCTGAACCCAATCCGTATGTCACTGTTGTTTGCTATGAGGAGAGCATTACCCAATTGCAAATCACTGGCAATGGTACTTCGCCACCTCTTCCACGGAATTTCTCCATCAATTCCTTCTTCACTACTCTCACCAGACTACCCAATTTGAAAGTCCTTTCCTTGACGTCTCTTGGGTTATGGGGTTCCATGCCTACCAAGATATCTCGGTTATCTTCTTTGGAGATACTCAACATGAGTTCCAATTTCTTATATGGTATCATTCCTCCGGAAATTTCGGATCTGAAGAGTCTCCAAACTCTTATTCTGGATCATAATATGTTTACTGGAAGTTTCCCTGAGTGGGTGAGTTCTCTTTCCCTTTTGGCGGTAGTCAGCTTAAAGAACAATACCTTGGATGGTCCACTGCCGGATTCAGTTAAAAGTTTGGATTCGCTCAGAGTGCTCGATCTCTCGTTAAATAGTTTGTCTGGGCCACTGCCGGATCTTAAAGGTTTGACTAACCTTCAAGTGCTTAATTTGGAGGGTAACTACTTTGGGCCCGACTTTCCAAGTTTGGGAAAGAAGGTGGTGACTCTTATTTTGAGAAAGAATAGGTTTACCGGCGGGCTTCCATCTGATTTAACCTCTTATTACATGCTTGAAAGGCTGGATATTTCCTACAACAGATTCGTTGGGCCATTTATGCCATCCTTGCTCTCTCTTCCGTCTATGAGATATCTAGATATTGCTGGGAACAGATTGACTGGAATGCTTTTTCAGAACATGTCATGCAATTATGGGCTTGCATACGTGGATTTGTCCTCAAATCTTCTGACCGGGAGCTTGCCAGCATGTCTGACTTCAAATTTGAAGAACAGAGTTGTTTTATATTCCGCAAACTGTCTGGCATTGAGGGATAAGAGTCAACATCCTAATTCATTTTGTCTGAACCAGGCTTTCGCTGTGGGGATATTGCCTCACAAGCAAAAGAAGGAATCAGTTCATAAGACAACTGTTGCAATTAGTGTGGTGGCAGCTGTTGCTGGAGCAATTTTACTTGTTGGTCTCTTGATGGTTTTCTTCCTTAGAAGAGCAAACACTAGAAAGGCAATGAAAAGACCTCCAAGAAGATTAATTGTACATGCCTCTAATGGTTATCCTTCAAAGCTGCTGGCTGATGCAAGTAATCTCTCTCTCCCCATTCCCCTCCCTCCCTCCCTCTCATGTGCAACTGTCCGCGTGCATGACTGAATGCATGCATGTCTTACCTTATGCATGAAGTTCTACAAGTGAAATGATGGTTTCAAACTAAGATTTTACTTGGTTTATCTTGCTTGTTTCTCTTCTTCCTTGACTACCTTTGCATTTCTTGATTCTCAAGAAAGTAATGGCTCAGATGTAATGCAATTAGTACCTTCATAGTGGTTTTTAAATATCACACTTGGAGAAAATCTGCATATATCTTATAATGAAGTGTATTATTACCTTATATATTGTTGTGCTGCTAGTACTCTGAGTATTACTCTTTTCTGACCCTATTATATGTTACTTTTTCTGAAAGGGTATATATCACAAACAATGAAGCTAGGGGCACTTGGTGTTCCTTCATATAGATCATTTTCTTTGGAGGAGCTTGAAGCAGCCACAAATAACTTTGAATCATCAAGTTATATGGGTGAAGGGTTGCATGGTCAGGTATTACCGTGACTTCTTAAATTAAAGTTTGTAAGTATTGAGTTGATAGTTATATCTTTATCTCAAAAAGAGTTGAAAGGTACATCCTAGTTCTATATATAGAAATTTTCTCATAACTGTTCTGAAGAAAGATTTGATTGTTTATTATCAAGTAGCATTTTAAGGACTACTACGGACTTCATTATTTAGCATTATTTGACAATGATTCTCAACTTCTTATCACAGTTACCGAGTTGCTGGTGGATGTAGCTCTATTTTAGTATTTTTTTGACAAATGCACCTCCTCCCTAGTAACTGAAATGATTATTATGCAATCTAAACATCACAAGTGGACATCGCTTGGCACGAATGTAAGGCTTGTTGCTTGCATCCTGGAGGGTGCATGTTCGAGTCACAAAAACATCCTCTTCATATGTATTGGGGGTAAGGTTGCATACATCTTGACCCTCCCCAGACTCTGCGTAAGCAGGAAATTCGTGGCAATCAGGATGCCCTTTTATAATCTAATCACAAGTGATGATAAGAAAATTGTGATGCAATCAATCAAACAAACTTATGTCATGTCAAGTTTAGAGTTATACTCGGATTGCCTAATTTCATTGTCGAAAAATGAAGCTGCTAAAACAAAACAACATTCATCATGCAGACTTTTTTTTTTTTTTTTTTGGGTGTAATTCTTTGACATGTAATTTCTACACGATGCAGATTGCAACTTTCAGTGATTTTTTACACTTGAACTGATTTCTCTCAGTTCTCTAAAAATATGAAAAATTCTTCTTTGTTTTTTGGTAATATCAGATGTACAGAGGAAGGCTTAATGATGGCTCTCTAGTTGCAATTAGATGCTTGAAACTAAAAGAAGCCACAGTTCCCAGAATTTCAACCGCCACATTGAGTTAATATCAAAGCTTAGATATCGCCATTTAGTCAGTGCTCTTGGACACTGCTTTGAGTATTACCTTGACGATTCCACTGTCAGTAGACTATTTCTTGTTTTTGAATATGTATCTAATGGAACATTAAGAAGCAATATTTCAGGTGAGTCACTTTCTACATGCAATCTTTTTTCAAATCCTTCATTTTCGCTTCCATATTGTGCCTATGAATATTTTTTTCCCTCAATCCATAGGTGGAGGACAAAAGCTTACATGGACACAGAGGATATCAGCTGCCATTGGCGTGGCAAGGGGTATCCAGTTTCTGCATGCAGGAATTATACCGGGTTTATTTTCAAATGATATAAAAGCAACCAACATACTACTTGATCAAAACCTTGTTGCAAAAATCAGCAGCTATAATCTGCCAGTATTAACAGAGAATATGAAAAGTGAGGTAATTTTACATTTTCAATTATTTATACTGGCTTCTTCAATTCTGCGTTGTTGCACTTGTTTGTTGTTCCATCAGATTTATCATATCTCAGAGGTCAACTTCATGCGTCCCTGCAGGTAGTTGGTGGGATTTCTTCAAATGGATCGAAGGAACACATTGGAAGGTAATGAAACTTTTGAAATCTGCTACTTAATGCATTAATTAGGTAGAGTAATTTTAATTTACAATTTAATATACAATGTAAAGTTGAATTTTGCAGGTGAAGCTTTATTGAGTTACATATATACTCTCTAACTTCTGTATAATATGATTGATTGATTATATTGTGGACAAGCTCGGAAGAACTTGTTGTGCTAACTCTTACATGCCTATGCATGCTTTTGCCTGGTTTACTGTCTAAAATCTTATATTTAATGTATTAATAATGTTTCTTATTCCAAAAGTGAAGTACATGAATTAGGTTATACAATTTTATTATCCTTGTAGGGCAATAGGTGGAGATAAAGTCGACATCTATGATTTTGGTGTCGTCTTACTGGAAATCATAACCGGAAGGCCAATAACCTTGCACATTGATGTGGAAGCTATGAAAGATCAGGTATGAATTCATCTGATACACCACTTATATTAACACGCACCCCACCCCACCCCACCCCACCCCCAAAAAAGAAAGAAATTCTAGGGCAAAGTTGGATTGTTGTAGCTACTTTCTCTAATGGCCTTAGACAAGGGGCATTTTGATAATAAGAACTTAGAGTGGAACTGCATTTCCTGATGTCCATTGCGTTGTAGCTTCAAGCCAGCATGACAGCTGATGGTGCTGCTAGGAAGATGAACATGGTGGACTCACTAGTATACAAGGGTTGCTGTAAGGAGTCACTGCAGACTGTTATTGAAGTTTGTTCCCGGTGCCTATCCAAGGAGCCAACTGATAGACCTTCCGTTGAAGATGTGCTTTGGAACTTGCAATTTGCGGCTCAGGTCCAGGACGCATGGAGGGGAGATTCCCATAGTAGCGAAGGGTCACCAATCATCCTTTAGCCCTCCCCTCACCAAGCAACAACTGAATGCAACAGTATGGGTAAGTTCGTAATACAGTTCTTGATGTGAAAAGCTGTGAGTAAGATTCATGCTATTATGACCATAGATAATGCTTTCTTATGAACTTATAATTGAGCTCTCTAACTCCTTTAAGCAGTCTAAAATTTTACTAATCTTGTGGGCATTTGGCAATGAGCAAGTTAATGAGGATAGTGTGATATAGTAAAGATTCTTTTTAGCAAGAAAGATCAAAGGGTTCTTGTATTTCTCAGTAGAATAGATGACACTACATATCTACTGTGTTTCTCTTTAAATAGGGCTACATGTGACACCTTCATTTTTATTTTATTTTTTGATATGCTTATTGGTTTTTGATATGCTTATTGGTTTAATAGTGTCATTGATTGCAGACTGTGCATCCCATCATTTCTTTGCCAGGTACAAATTCTGCATATATGTCAAGGTGCTAGTTGTCGAGTTCAGTGAATCTCCTTTAGAAGTGATACCGCTTATGGATATATGAAACTACGGACTCGTGCATATATGTCAAGGTGCTAGTTGTTGAGTTCAGTGAATCTCCTTTAGAAGTGATACCGCTTATGGATATATGAAACTACGGACTCGTGCTTTTCTATGCAAGTATCATCCGTTGAAACTATTTGCCCAGGCTGTGGCAGCAGAACCTCCTGATGGATTAGAGTTGTATCCAAATTTTAGAGGATTATGTGCAACAATCTCCTGTATCTAACGTGTAAGTAATGAAGTTTAATATCAAATCTTGAAAGTGAAATAAAGTTATTTGGTAGCTAGCCTCAATTTGTTCCTGTCATTTCTTGAAATGCATACAAAATTATGTAATTTATACAAAATGCATCTTAATAGCTACAGAGGGTTGTCAACTGGAAAGATGAATAGATTTTTCATGCACATTACCTTTTATAATAAATACAAAATGTGTTTGGAAAATATCAAATATGTTTTGGCTTACAAGGTGGAACAGGATAGAACTGTGCTTCCTGGACACCGAGTTTGGTGTTGAGAGGAAAATCCATCACATCTAAGTTTGATGTTTATATGAGAAAGAAGAATAGGTGAAACCAATCAGTGTTCAATGTGACGAGGCTGTTGTCAAAAGCTTCTTCAAAAGAAAACCTCCTAGCTTGGTAGCCAATTCGTGTAGCCAAACTAGCCCCATGACAATGGGTTCTGATACCACTTGTTAGGGGCATGGTGTAATCCGAACCGGAGTTGGCCCATTAGGTGCGATATTGAATTGGGTCTATATGTCTTAAAAGAGAATTCTCATGTTAGGTTTGAACCAATCTCAATTATCTACACTACATGATCCCACCTCCTAACCAATGTGGGACTAAATTACCAACTCCATCATCATCTCCCATTTTAGCGCTCAACCGGAAACGAGATACAACCCAAGAGATACAACCCAACAGCTACTGCGGACTATTGACAATGCTGGTGAAAATATAGGTAATGGAATTAGGGAACCGATTGTTACCAAATATTTCCAAAAGATTCATAGGCTTTAGTACAGTGAAAAGAGATGATGCCATGGATCAGAGTATTTTGGCAGTCCTACATACAATTAGGATTGCCAGAAAACTGGACAATTCTTTGTTTCACTTGCTGTGACTTAAGACTGTCGCTATTTCTGGCAGTTCTATCAGTTCGTAGGACTGCCAGAAAATTAGGCAGTCCTAGCCGACGCGAGGTTTTCTCGTTCGTGCATACTTGGATTTAATTTAAATGGATAATTTTCCACTCCGAATGTAGTTTAATTCAAATGGACTACAAATAATTGAAATAAACAATGTAATGGATACTTGAATTTTTGAAATAAATTTTTAGGGTTTTGGAAACAAATAGAGAAAGTATTAAAAAGAATTTATATATCGTTTGTGAGGACGGTTTGTCATCGGTCTTGTTGAGAAGAGGAGGATGGTGGAGGAGAAGAGGAAGATGTTGGACAAGAAGAAGATTAGAAGTTGTTGATTAGGGATGGAGGAAATGGTGGAGGAGAAGAGGAAGAAGAAAAAGAGAGGAATTAGGGTTTTGGAAGAGAGAGAATGATATCTAGAAATGAAACTAAAATTTTGGGTTTGGGGGTGGGGGTGGGGGTGGGGGTGGGACAGCCCTATGAGTAAAAAATTTGACTACCCTGAGTAAATTTTTCCTAACCTGGATTAGCCCTGATCAAAAATTGGTGTGCCATTATAAATAACCTTTCGTTGTATCGGAAAGATCCACGACATTCCCCCCATCCGGGTGGGCCCTACCGTTGTGCTCTCTTCACGCACTTCCTACGGGCCAATACCACGTACGCCTCCACGTGTACGACATATAGCATCCCTTGTTGACATGGTATGCCAGTGTACAAAGATTACGGGAGGAGGAGGAGCTTATCAGGATCACCATTATGGATTTTTACCTTAAGGCCTCGTTTGGTTCGCGGAATGGAAGGAAAAGGGAATCAATTCTTTGTCATTTTCTTTCTTTGGAAAATTTTATTTCTCATTGATTTTTATTTCCGATGTTTGGAAATGCCAATGAATTTGGAATGGAAAGTGATTACTTCAATGTGGGAAAGTGATTCCTTACTTGGATGGATGGAATCATTTTTTCCCCCCTAATTTTTCTTCCATTGGGAATCACTTTCTTTTCCTCCCTAATTTTTCTGCCATTGGGAATCACTTTCTTTTTCTCCCAAATTCCTTTGGCGTCCAAACATAGGAAAGTAATCACTTTCCTTTTCCAATCCGGAGATTCCGCGAACCAAACGAGACCTAAAAGTATCTTATTTTCCTATAAGTTACTTGAAGTAAAAAAAATGCTAAATTATAATCTGATACTCTTACATATATAAATTGATACCCTCTATTATTCAAAATTTTTAACTTGATACTCTCAAATTTGATAAGTATTAACTTGATACCTTAAAAAATAAAATGATGAAAGTACTCCTCTTTCTCACCCAACCCAACCCTCCTCCCATTCCTCCGTCTGCACCCCACTCTCCCCAAAATATGTGTGTGAATTAACACTAAGCCAATGTATACAATTTTCTCATCCTCATCTTCTTCTTAGTATATTCTGATGCTTTGAATCAATGGGCTAAAACTTGGTCCATGTTTAAACGGGTATAGACACTTCCATAGATTTTTCCACAGGGGCGCACTCGCTGGTGTAGCAGAAAAACTCAGGGCTTGCCTGCAGATTGCTTCATACAATGATTTTGTGGTGAAAGCTTCATTCTTTGAGCAGATCCATACAAGTTTATCTGGACCATCATCTTCTAACAGCCTGATATTAGACATTGCCTTACTCTCCCCATAGGGGGAAATAGCGAGTTTATAAGGGGGAGATTCCATCTTCGAGCATTGGGGTCTAGAAGTAAATGCTTGATTTAGCATAGTTCATCTTTTTGCCCCTCGGGTCCCAATGTTTATTTGGAGACTACTTAACAGTGCCCTTTCCCTCAACTCGGCTATTAATAAGCGACTACCTAGGGCAAACCCAAGTTGCCTGTTCTCTCCCCTTCAAGACGAAGACGCCGACCACCTCTTTATGCACTGTCATGTTGCTCGAAACACATGGTTTGCTAGCCCATTGGATATCAGGATTGATAACCAGTCCTCTATCAATTACTTACTGGAGATGTGGTTGAAAGATACACTCGCACACAAGGCTTTCCGGCTAGGGGCGGCGCTCCTCTGGTCCATCTGGAAAGCTAAGAGGGGACTGCTTATTTCGTCATATAAATTCGGTCCCCGGTCGTATTGTGGAGAATGCCATTATCATCCACAACTCGGTACTACATGGAAGCTGCGGACAACCTTGAAGCGGCACCATCTATTCACAAGGATGTCAGCGCCTCTCTGTAAAGTGGACACCCCTCCAAAAGGCTTCACTAAGATTAACGTTGATAGAACGACGTACAAAACATCCTTAGCAGCGGCAGCAATAGCCAGGGACTCAAACGGTACGCTACGTCATTATTGAAGGTGACTCACCGGTGGCACACAAAATTTTCCTGGGAGAGACCAAGCTGGTGCCATGGAAGCTCTCCGACATGGTCGCCGATATCCAAGAGTCCATTCGGCCATCCCATCCCCCCGACTTCGCCTTTGTGAGAAGAGCGGGGAACAGAGTGGCTCACCGGCTAGCTGAGTTTGCTCTTCAAAACTCTAGCTTATACTCTTCTTTTTATTCTCCACCTGGGTTCATAACCCATGTTTTAGAGGATGAAACTCCACTCCACCAGTTGTAACTCTCCCTCATTTAGTTTGAATAAAATGATTACAACCCCTTCAAAACAAAGGGATATAGACACAAATGGATATATTTGTCTAAGAACTAAGGAACTAAGGAAGATCCAATCATAGTACCGACTTCGCATTTGTCTAAGAACTAAGGAACTAAGGGATATAGACACAATCATAGTACAATATGATAAGTTTTAGGGGAAAAAAAATCATTTTTACACAAATTAAGAACTAAGGAAGATCCAAAAGAGTTGAATAACATATTGTGAGAAAACAGAGAAAAAAATGTCATCTTCAATTACTAAAAGTTCTATTAGAGATTACAAAGGGAATAGTAAGAAGGTCCTCGAATATAAAGTGTAGAAAGTGGGGGATATGTATATATAATTATAGTTGGTCATGAACTTTTTTAAAGGTTATTTAGTGGGAGATGTATATAAAATTATAGGTGTCCGATAATAATCATGTAGAAGATTTTGTCACACCGACACAAATATCACCTCCATAAGTCAAAAATATAAATACTAATGTTTCAATTAGAAAAAAAAAATTCAGGTTTACGAAAACATTTTGATAAATTATTTGTCACTGATAGTGAAGGAGGCTACCCTTAAGCGATAGGAGGCCCTCATTTCATGTAACATAAAGGAAAGCAGTGGCCTTTCACGAAAACAAGTTTTAGATCAAAAAGACCAAAATCAATAACTATAGATGCACAATGCAAGAAATGACAAAAAAAATAACAGAAAAATAATGGCAAAGTCACTTTGATCGAAGCAATCAAGCAACATTATTTAACTGTACAAGTATGCATTTAGTTTTTTCAAACAAATTTAGAAAATAATAGATCATGTCTCACTAGTTTGAACATTTATACAAGTAGGCAAGGGTTAAAATGTTACGTGGACTGTATATTTGATATTTAGGTGATTTGTTAACGATGCATCACATAGATGGAATTATACTTATTTGATGTTGAAATCTTGAATTAAATTTAGAGATGTTATTACACACTATAGTAATGTTAATCCAAGTTTGATTTCCGAATAACTGAGAATGATTGATTAGTTGCTAGCTACTTCAATCTATGAATTTTTAGAATTGCTTACATGTATTTTATCTGCTATTTATTATCCAACTTCTCCTTTATTTTTAAAAGAAATTATTACCATGTCTCATTTATTTGCAAAATATAGAAATGCTCCTGGTTTTGTTTATGTTGTTTCTAAAATTGAATTAAAATTTCTAAGATAATTGCATACCTCTTTTATATTGTATGTTTGCGTTGTTTGATCCTAAAATCAAATTAGATAGTGTATTTATATTGTTAGAAGATTATCATGACAATATGAGCGTTGAGGTAAATAGCTTAAAATTAGACATTGAAGAACATTTAGATACTCTAATTACTTTATATGGAAAAAAAATTATATTGAGCTGACCCGTTAAAACCGCTCAAGGTAGTAGTTGTTCTGATTTAATGTTTAAGTTATCTCATACTAAGACTATACTACAAAGGAAGAAACAAAAACAACCTTTCCTACCAACTCAATAATTACTTTTGTATTTAAATTCTTATGAATAAGATGGTGATGATTATGGAGCATATTTTTTAAAATTAGAAGGGTGGGAAAGACAAAAAAAAAAAAAACTTATCTTATACTTTCTTCTTAGCATATGATCTTCTAATGGTCCCCATGTCAACGGTAGCATCAAAATCTTGTTTAGGTGCATGTTCAAGAATGCTAAGCAAGAAGAGGAGCATGTTGCTACCATTTTTTTTTGGAAGTTTGTGTTCAAGATTGATTTATTGTGGAAAAAAACAAAATCAACACTTAAGAAATGAATGTGCTGTCATTAATGAAATGGACTTTCAGTCTCTTACTGTGGACGATCCTACTAGAGAAGGAGCTGAACAATAAACTGGACAGAAGATCGAAGGTGGTCAAAGGCGGAAGACTTAAAAATGTTATATTGAAATATTTGTAAATAAAATTTTTTACTTTCATTTTTTTCAATTTATAAAAAATGTAAAAAAAATAATATAAAATATAATTATTCTTTAATTTTTTTTTATTATCTAACTCTGGCCAACCTGGACCAGCCTGATCAAATCCGACCCACTTCCATTTCGAGTTCAGGTTCGGGCTGTTTTTGGTCCTCAAGCCTCCAGACAGGACCGACCGACCTCCTCTTTGGACTAAACTTGGTTCGGCCCACACCAGTCATATCCGGTCAACTCTGGGTCCGAGTCGGATCGACCCGACTCAATTAACACACGTTGATTGTAGGTTGAACCAACCATAACCATAATATATCAGTGGGCCATATCTTCCAGTATATAATGAGGCTTCAAAACGGCTCATTTTGAGCCATCTAAGCCGTCATTATATCACGATCCATTTTACTTTTTTTTTTAAAAATTGTGTAAAAAATTATTGAAAAAAGTTTAAATTTGTCAACAAGAGAAATCGAACTCAAACAAACAAGAAAATTTCATCACACCTTAACCACATGAGTTAGAAAAAATATTTGACTATATTTGAATAATATTCTTATTATACGTGCAAAGTACGTGCATTTACTAGTATATATATAGGTTGATTGTAGGTTGAACCCCACCGACACATGTCATTTGGTTTGACCCCGAAGACCACCGCACCACCCCCGGCCATCACCTCCGGCCACCACTCCGGGTCTGGAGTTCCCCACAGCTTTCTACCGTCCCAACCACCAATCCTGACCACCGCGTGGTCTCCTCCGACTCCCGAATTCCTCGGTCTGCTGAACCCCGTTGCCCCTTCTTGATTGTAAATGTTAGTTAGGTTACACTTAGCAACTGTACGTTTTGTTAGTCCCGGGGCTTGATCAAAGATGGTAAAACAGATGCAACAGAGATCTACGATGATACAAAAACCAAATAACCCGATTACAATATGGAGGAGGAAAATAGAGAAGAGAAGATCTCTCGTTCTTCCTTGCAAACGTGTTGCAATTGGGACAGAACGAGGTACAATAATCTAGAGAAGAGATGAGAAAAAAAAAATGCTGGGGTGTCAAAACACCGTTGCTCAAAGCAAGATTCGCCCCACACGAACTGCTTCCAGGAACCAGCAAGTTTGAAGAACTTGTGGAACGCTCGAAGTCACCTCTGTTCTGACTCCTCGGATGGACTTACAATGGCGGTAACAGCTCTCTCTCTTTCTCCTTTTCTGACTTATATTTTCGTAGTACCCACAAAGGAGGCCAGAAGAGAGTATATATAGAGAGAGGGTGGAAACCCTAGCCGCCTCTTCAGTTATTGAAGGATTGAATCAAATCCCAAAAAGATAGCAACGAGATTAATTCAAATCCCACAAAGATAGCAACGAAATTAATTCAAAACCCACAAAGATAGGATCTGAATTAACTGTATTGAATCAGTCTTTCCATAACTGACTTGTAGTCTGTACAGTCAGCGGAACCCTCCATGCGGCAGCAGCAGCAGCCTGGCCGCATGAGCCTCATGGCCGTATGGACCACATGAGCCTCATGAGCCGCATGGGCCGCATGGACCGCATGAGCCGCATGGATCGCATGAGCCGTATGGACCGCACATGCCGCATGAGCCGCATAGCCGCATGTGCCACATGAGCCGCATGGCCGCATGAGCCGCAAAGTGCAAAGTGCGCCAACAAAATGCCACATTACGTCTCATGAGCCCATGAGCCCGAGTCCGATCCGAGTCGCTAAGCCCCTTTGGGGCTTAGCTCCAAATGGAATTAATCCAAGAGAATGACAAAAGCATTAATGCTTAATCCTTGGATGTAACACCAAATTTTTCAGATGAGGGTAATTTTAAAATTTTATAATTATAATTATTATTTATTGATAATTATTTCATATTACGATTTTTGGTAATTTTTAATCATTTTTAAACTATTTAAAATTATGACTTGTAATTTTGACATTTTACTATTGTTTGGTTTTAATTTCGAGGAATTTGTCACCCCCAGTTTTCAGGAACAGGAGTATTTTTGTCATTTTATATTTTTAAAATATTTTTGAAATTTATTTTATTATTTATGATATTGTTTTGGGGTTATTTGAGTCGGGTTCGAATTTCAGCTCAATCCGACTTGAAACGGGGACCCGGAGGATAGTGTTGACTTTAGTGGACCCACACATTAGTTAGCCATGGCCCATATGATAGAAATATTTTAGTTAGAGGTTAGACTAATTATTATGGATAAGGTTAGTGTGATTAGAGACTTTAGAATGACTAATTTAGCCCCAACCAATTAGCCCTTCCCTAATACTAATAGAATAGGTTAGTGGGGGCATTTTGGACCTTACCATAATAGGACAAATAGTCCCATATGGCCATCCACTTTGGGAGAGGATAGGCTCAAGTTTATTTCATTATTCTCATCCACACTCTCTCTCTTGTTCTTCCCCAAATTCCTAGAGAGCAATCCCTAGCAAATTTTCCACCAAATTCTTCCATTTCGCCACCAAATCTTCTTCTTTCCTTCTCCATTCTAGCCAAGGAGGAAGCTACCCAAGTTTGGAAGAATTCGGAGCTCGTTCGTATCCTTTTGGAATCTCTACGTGTCGGTGTCGCTCCGGGAAGGCTTTTCTTCGATTCGATCTACCGGGAGGTATAAATCCCTTCTCCTTTTCATCTTCTCATGCATATAGGTCTATTTTGAACCCATAGGAATGACCTCCATGGTTGTATCTCCATTTTTGTCCATTTCGTGTCCATTTGTAGGTCATAGGAGTGTCCTTTGTGTTGTGGTTGTGTCCATGTGGAAAAACCCCAAATTTGGACACACTATGTGTTGTTGTTATGTATGAATGAATTATTACATGTTTAATCTCATATTTTTGTATTGGAGATGTGTTCTATAGTGTCTCATATATATATATATTAGTGTAGAGAGTGAGTTCTTAATATATTATGTTATATACTTGTGTTCTTTTGTCTCAAACTACCCAAATTTGTCATAATTTTTATCCACGTTTTTAGTAGCAATAGCAACTTAGAAATGTCATAACTTTTAACTTAAAACTCCGATTTATCTCCCATTTTTTTTAAAAGAACCGTATCGAAGTTAGCTTCCCAAATATATATTTTAATAAGCCAAATTCTTTCTGTAACTTTCTGTAGAATTATTTGAGTGTCAGCTATACGAAAGACGAACGCGTTTCGGTATTTTTGCGATTCCGGGAGCTTCCGGACACGAAAATGCGATCCGTTTGAAGTTTCGGAAAGCTAACATGAAGTACTACAACATACTTTAATCCTAGAATTTAGTGAATGCCCAATTGGTACAATATTGGTTTTAAGTAAAAGAGTGACTATACGATATATGCATTTGTGTAACCTATGAGCCTATGTAGTTATAGTTCATGACCTAGAACAGCGTTCTACCGCCGACACTGCGGCGTAGGCTGGACGTTGTTACGTTCTCGTACCCTCACGGTGGGTGCGGTTCATGACACATTTTTAGTGGTGGCCCATGCAGGTCCGAGTTTATGTAGTGGTATTCGAACTAGAGTATCACTACAGCCTGCAGTAGGATTAGGATATTTTGGAGGTACTCAATCACATTAGAAAAAACTCTTAATCAGATTCCTTTTTGTCAAAAATTGTTACTTATTGACTTCCCTTGAATATAAACTGTCCTCCTTTGAATTTTTTGCTTTATTCTCAGAAATTGCTTCTTGTTTGATCAGTTTTTATGATGGTTATGAAGACACGATCTCATCGCTTCGGTTCGGGGGATACTATCGAGAGGCTGGCCACCTCTCGTCATGTTCATCAGGGCCTCGAGACCGCAGCTTCTGTTGTGCCGACTCAGGTTGGCGTTTCTGCTACATTGGAGGTGCACCTCTATCTGTACAGAGATTTTCTCCCGTCATTTCTGATTTTTCTCAGCAGCGGTGATTCATGCAGCATCAGCAGCAGACCAGAGAAAACTAGCAGGGCGAGCTATCGTCAGGACAGTCAAGGATGCACAGACCATTGGAGATCTTGCTGCAAGTTCCGTTCTTCTCAATTCCATTCCCGCAATTGTCTTTTATAATTACCTTGAAATCCGATTCCATCTGTTCCTTGTTGTTTGATTAATTTTGTCATGTTTCTCTTTTGTTATGTTTGTTTTTTTTTCTTCTGAGAAAATCATATGGGCTAGGTCGCCTAAATCATGGAATCTAGAATCCTCGATAGTCGTGTTAGTTGACATAGTGAGGACATGTAGTCAGATTTTGGATGTATTCTCGGGTATGGGAATTTAAGATTTTTGCCGTCGCATGTGGCAGTGCAAAAATTTTAAATACCATGAACCTAGAGGTACGTACCTTAGTCAAGGACTCTATGATCATCGTAGCCTTGCTCACTAGCATGATGAAGACTCTGGACAACATGATTTTGGACAGACGCATATGATTAACAGATTGTATCTTGAGAAGGTTTAAACATCATACCCTTTTGATTGTTATAAATGACTTAGGAGTAGGGATATTTAGTTTTGTAGAGCTTATTCAGAGGTAGTTCCTTCATAGTATAATGGTATGGTGACTTGTAGAGTGTCTGTACCCTAGAGGTGATAGTTAGCATTGGTGTTAGAATAGTAACCCATTGCAGATAATTTTCCTGTTATCTATAATACCAACCAGTTACACATAGGATGTTAGTATGCCTTACATCCTTGATGATTATTACTACTTTCCCTTACCTTTTCCCGTGAGGCACCCATGACCAGAGCCTGCCTTTGAGTATAGTTGTAGTTTCACCTAAGACCGAGAGGTCTATTTGCATAGATAGATTGCAGATGATATTGGCATATGGGATATAGGTTAGTTGGTATCTATAGGCCATTGTTGTATAGGGTTATAAACATGTTGTTTAGCCTATGCTTGGTTCAGTTTTCCATTTTAGTTAAGTTCCCTTCGTGTTGAGTTCCTTTGTGTTGATCACCTTTATAGGCAGTGTGCAGACCCTTCACTAGATACCATGTCCCCTTGATTCAGACCATTCATCCTTAGCCTAGTTCTAAGCATTGTTTTAGACCCTTATAAGTTTAGTCTGCCTTAACCCTTGGTTGATCAGTCATGTATATATATAGATGATATACTTAGGATATATGTGATGGGTTGTTGTTCTTGAGCATATATATATATATATATATATATATATATATATATATATATATATATATATATGTGGTATTTGGTATTCATGTGCTTAGCTTGTAGGTATTTAGTTATAGGTGACTTGATAGGATTGGGAAGTTAAGAGCTAGTCTATTATAGAGTTTCTCTTTTGCTAAATTCTAGTTGCCAACACCTAAATAGCTAGCATAGGTAAAATCCTAAGAAGTTGACCAGTTGATGACCAAGTACTTGGATGTTGAGAAATTGACTAGTGATTGACCCTTGACTATGTTTGACCTAGAAGGGGGTGCGATCATCTTAATTTCGAGGACGAAATTTTTATAAGGCGGGTAGGATTGTAACACCCAGTTTTTCAGATGAGGGTAATTTTGAAATTTTATAATTATAATTATTATTTATTGATAATTATTTCATATTATGATTTTTGGAGATTTTTAATCATTTTTAAACTATTTAAAATTATGACTTGTGATTTTGACATTTTACTATTATTTGGTTTTAATTTCGAGGAATTTGTCACCCCCAGTTTTCAGGAACATGAGTATTTTTGTCATTTTGTATTTTTAAAATATTTTTGAAATTTATTTTATTATTTATGATATTGTTTTGGGGTTATTTGAGTCGGGTTCAAATTTCAGCTCAATCCGACTTGAAACGGGGACCCGGAGGATAGTGTTGACTTTAGTGGACCCACACATTAGTTAGCCATGGCCCACATGATAGAAATATTTTAGTTAGAGGTTAGACTAATTATTATGGATAAGGTTAGTGTGATTAGAGACTTTAGAATGACTAATTTAGCCACAACCAATTAGCCCTTCCCTAATACTAATAGAATAGGTTAGTGGGGGCATTTTGGACCTTACCATAATAGGACAAATAGCCCCATATGGCCAGCCACTTTGGGAGAGGATAGGCTCAAGTTCATTTCATTATTCTCATCCACACACTCTCTCTTGTTCTTCCCCAAATTCCTAGAGAGCAATCCCTAGCAATTTCTCCACCAAATTCTTCCATTTCGCCACCAAATCTTCTTCTTTCCTTCTCCATTCTAGCCAAGGAGGAAGCTACCCAAGTTTGGGAGGATTCGGAGCTCGTTCGTGTCCTTTTGGAATCTCTACGTGTCGGTGTCGCTCCGGAAAGGCTTTTCTTCGATTCGATCTACCGGGAGGTATAAATCCCTTCTCCTTTTCATCTTCTTATACATATAGGTCTATTTTGAACCCATAGGAATGACCCCCATGGTTGTATCTCCATTTGTGTCCATTTCGTGTCCATTTGGAGGTCATAGGAGTGTCCTTTGTGTTGTGGTTGTGTCCATGTGGAAAAACCCCAAATTTGGACACACTATGTGTTGTTGTTATGTATAAATGAATTATTACATGTTTAATCTCATATTTTTGTATTGGAGATGTGTTCTATAGTGTTTCATATATATATATATTAGTGCAGAGAGTGAGTTCTTAATATATTATGTTATATACTTGTGTTCTTTTGTCTCAAACTACCCAAATTCGTCATAATTTTTATCCACGTTTTTAGTAGCAATAGAAACTTAGAAATGTCATAACTTTTAGCTTAAAACTCCGATTTATCTCTTATTTTTTTTAAAAGAAGCGTATCGAAGTTAGCTTTCCAAATATATATTTTAATAAGCCAAATTCTTTCTGTAACTTTCTGTAGAATTATTTGAGTGTCAGCTGTACGAAAGACGAACGCGTTTCGGTATTTACGCGATTTCGGGAGCTTCCGGACATGAAAATGCGATCCGTTTGAAGTTTCGGAAAGCTAACATGAAGTACTACAACATACTTTAATCCTAGAATTTAGTGAATGCCCAATTGGTACAGTATTGGTTTTAAGTAAAAGAGTGACTATACGATATATGCATTTGTGTAACCTATGAGCCTATGTAGTTATAGTTCATGACCTAGAACAGCGTTCTACCGCCGACACTGCGGCGTAGGCTGGGCGTTGTTACGTTCTCGTACCCTCACGGTGGGTGCGGGTCGTGATACTGGAGCCTTATTCTTACCTCCTAGTAAAATCACCCACATGGTTCCCTCCTTAGGGTCACCACCCCATGTACATCTCTCAACAACACATCCAAGTATATATGTTGAGATAACTCATGGTGCATTTCCGATGTGGGACTAAAATTTTACATGGCATGTTGAGAGCTAGCTCTCTCCATGTAAAGAAAGCACCAACAATCTCCCACATATCACAACATATATGTGTGTCCAGGGTTGAGCGTTCCCCACAGTAACTGTCCATTTTGCATTAGGATAGATGTCGCTGACGACTTGAATCTTCCTGCATGGGTTAAATAACAATGTGATACAAGAATGGACTACGCCTTGAATTCTGCACCACAATTGTAATTCTTTCCACTCACAAAGTGTAGTTACGTGTGCTTCTGGCCGCATATTAAAGGCCCTGTGCCAGCCTGGTTTCAGTGTATAATTTTGGGCATCTACAAGTTTACCCTCAAGAGACGGCCTGATATCTCTTTCCATACACTATAGGTGAGTTCTTTATTAAAGAGATATGGCATGAAGCCTTGCGCTTCTTTGCGGTGCTACGCCGCTATGACATGGCCTGAAGCCGAGGCATTACCCCTACCTGGGAACCTCATCGTAGTGTCATACTACTGTAGCATGAGGTCTCAGCCTCTTTGTAGTACCAATCTACTTAGCATGAAGCCTAAGGCTTCCTTGCGGTGTTACGTCGCAACGACATGGCTTGTAATGCCGAGGCTTTACCCCTACCTGGGTACCTCATCGTGGTGTCGTGCCACTGTAACATGGGGCCATCCTCCCCTTTGTAGTGCTGTATACAACTCTTTAATTACGTCATACAGCATTAGGCTACCTGCCTATTTGCGGTGCTACGCCGCTGTTACTTGGCTTGCAAAGTCGAGGCATTACCCCTACCTGGGAACCTCATGGTGGAGTCATCCCACTGTAGCATGGAGTTTCACTCCTTGTAGTGCTGCTCTACCGTGCTTTCTGTAAAGCACACCAGGCATTCACTCTGCCTGAGAACTCATTAAGGCATTTAAGCCAACCTTACACAGTATCTGTTTTTTTTTCACAGAAAATACATAGTAGACAACAGTGGTTATGGGTCCGTATCCCTTCCATGTTCCAGAGAACAAGTATCCACTGTTACCTGATAGTTTCCCAGTCAGTGATCCTCCTTTGAACCAAAAGTTAGATGCATAGTAGATTTCTCTTTGAACTAATAGCATAAAACTTTATGGTAGAATTACAAAGACACACTATCAGAATGCCTTCAAGCCCATTTTACAAGCTGTGTCATCGACCAACTGGCGCTTGAGGCCCTTTGTGAACGGATCTGCCAGGTTCTCCTGACTCCGAACATCAATCACTGCAATTACACCTCTTTTGATAAGATCGTGTACTGCCCTGTGCTTCAACCGCACAGTCCTCTTCTTCCCGTTGAAGAGGTCATTTGATGCCACCGTCGCAGTCGCCTGGTTGTCACAGTATATCGGTATCGCCGGTATCTGAGCCCCAACCACTAGAAGATCATACATGAGCTCCCGAAGCCATTCTGCTTCATCTGCTACAGTTTCAAGTACATAGAATTCAGATTCCATGGAGGAACGAGAGAGTATAGTCTGCTTCTTCGACTTCCATGATATAGCAGCTCCACCCAAGGAAAAGACATATCCACCTGTGGATCTCTCGCTTTCCACCTCTGAACACCAGCTAGCATCACTGAAGCCTTCTACTACTGTCGGATACCCATTGTAGTGCACTGCATATGTCTGAGTCTTCTTGAGATATCTCATCACCCGCTTCACAGCTTTCCAGTGCTCAATCCCTGGGTTGCTCGTGAACCGACTCAGCATTCCCACGACGAAAGCTATGTCAGGTCTTGTGGCAGTGGTTGCGTACATCAAACTTCCGATAACGCTAGAATACTCCAGCTGCCTGACGCTTTCCCTCGAGTTTGGCTTCAGCTTCTGATCACCCCTGTATGGTGTATCGATCCCTGGAAGATCCTTATACCCATAGCGTGTGAGCATCTTCTCAATGTAGTGAGATTGTGACAACGCTACTCCAGTGTCTGTCCGGATGATCTTTATGCCCAAGATGACATCTGCATCCCCCAAGTCCTTCATACTGAACTTGGTTGAGAGGAACTTCTTTGTCTCCGTGACACAGCCTATATCCGTCTCTAGGATTAGCATGTCCTCCACGTACAGACAAACGATGACTCCTCTTCCATTAGCGAACTTTGTGTAAACACATTTGTCCGTCTCGCTGACTCTGTAGCCGTTTGACCTAATAACTTTGTCAAACTTCTCATGCTACATCTTGGGAGCTTGCTTCAAACCATACAATGATTTCACCAACTTGCAGACTTTGTCTTCAAGAACTTTGACGACAAATCCATCTGGCTGTTGCATGTAAATCTCTTCGGTCAGCTCCCCATTCAGGAATGATGTCTTTACATCCATCTGATGTATCACCAACTTATGTATAGCTGCTAGAGCGATTAACATTCTGATGGTGGTCATCCGAGCTACTGGATCATACGTGTCAAAGTAGTCTATCTCCTGTTTCTGAGAAAATCCCTTGGCTACAAGCCTGGCCTTAAACTTGTCAATAGTTCCATCTGCCTTCATCTTCTTCTTGAAGATCCATTTACATCCGATGGGCTTTTCTCCTTCAGGTAGATCTACCAACACCCATGTGTTATTGGAGGTGATAGAGTCAAACTCGTCATTCACTGCCTCCTTCCAGAAGATAGCATCTCTGGTCTTCATCGCCTTATCATAGGTAAGCGGATCTGCTTCCACATGATAGGTGACAAAGTCATCTCCAAAGTCTTTCGGTCTCCTCGCTCGCTTAGCTGACGGCTCTGCGAGTTTTAGTACAAGAGTTGTTTCATCAACAACAGCTTCTTCTTGGACTACTGGCCCATATGAGATTTCGGTCTCATTTGCACCTACATCATTTTCCGGAATGTTCGAAAGAATAATGTTTTTGTCTTTTGCAAACTTGTCTTCAAAGTATTCAGCATCGTGAGATTCGATGATATAATTTGACTCAATATCAAGAAATCTCCGAGCATCACTCTTCTCGGCATATCCCAAGAAGATCGCCTTCGTAGTCCTTGTCCCTAGCTTATGAATCTTCAGATCTGGGAGCTTCACATACGCCAGACACCCCCACACTCGAATGACATTCAAGTTTGGTCTGACTTTGAACCAGAGTTCATGAGGAGTTACGTCCGAAGTTGCATATGGCACTCTATTTAGAATAAAAGTGGCCGTCAATGCAGCTTCTCCCCAGTAGCATTTAGGAAGACCCGCGGTTAGCAGCATTGAGTTCATCATTTCTGTCAACGTTCTGTTCTTCCTCTCCGCTACTCCGTTGGATTGAGGAGAATATGGAGCAGTAGTCTCGCATATGATTCCATGTTCTTTGCAGAACGATGTGAATTCATGAGATCTGTACTCCCCACCTCGATCACTTCTTAACCTCTTGAGTTGTTGTCCAGTCTGCCGTTCAGCTTCGGCCCTGAACTCTCTGAACTTCTCGAAGGCTTCGTCTTTAGACTTGAGCAAATAGACGAACGCGTATTTTGAGAAATCGTCGATGAAGGTTATGAAATACTTCATCCCGGCCTTCGTGGAGAAATGTTTGAAGTCACAGATATCGGAGTGCACCAACTCCAGAAGATCTGTGCTTCGATTGACCCGATGAAAGGGTTTTCTTGTGATCTTCGTCTGAGCACACACTTCACACTTCTCCACCTTACCCCCACATTTGGAGATAAGTCCTAGTCTAGACATTTTGTTAATTCTTTTACAATGAACATGTCCTAGTCTATTATGCCACAACTCAAGAGAATAATCAGAAAATGCAACTGCATTAATGTCATCAAACTGGTTGACAAGCTGAATTTTAAACATTCCTTCGGTTAGATAAGCCTTCCCGAAGTATGTTCCCTTCTTGGACATCACCATCTGACCAGCATTGATGTCCATCCTCAAGCCTGCGTTGCAGAGCAGGCTCCCAGAGATCAGGTTCTTGGCAATCGCCGGAACATGCTTTACACCTTGAAGCGTCAGAGTGTTCCCAGAAGTGAGTTTCAGTTCCACGGTCCCGATCCCCAGAACTTCAGCTTGGGTCTGGTTCGCCATGACAACCTTCTCAGATATCGGCTGGTACGTGACGAACCATTCCTTGCCAGAACAGACATGGCAAGTCGCACCAGTGTCTATCCACCAGTCAGAGTTAATCCCCACAGTTGTGACCTGTCCAATCATAGTAACAATGTTAGAAACCAATGAAACCTTATTAGGCTCACTTTTTTCTGATTGTTTAGGCTTAGATCTGTATTCACTCTTGTAGTGGCCTTTCTTGCCACAATTGTAACAAGTCACGTGGGACTTAGTCTTCTGTTGCTTGAAAGAAGGACCCTTCACTTTTAGATTAGTGAAGTCCTTCTTCTTGGGATGAGAAGCCGCCTGCTTCCCCTTGGGAACTCTCGTCTGCACTAGATTGGCTTTAGCCAACTGTTTGGACAGAGTGTCCACCTTCTGTTGGGAACGCATCTCGTCCTCAACATGGATCTCTTGAAGTAGATCTCCCAAGCTAATGTCTAGCTTCTTTCTGAGCATCCTTGCATAGAAGGTACTCCATCCAGCAGAAAGTTTTGAGACGATCCCTCCAACGACAAACTTGTTGGGAAGGGGCATCTTTTCGTCTTACAGTTTCTGACGCAGCTTCAGAAATTCCTTCACCTGTGGCAACATGGACTTCTCGTCCTCAAAGAGCAATTTGTGATATTTTTCAACCACAAACATCTTGCTCCTGTTCCTGTCTTCTTCATACAGATTTTCCACAGACTCCCATATGTCTCTGGTAAGTTCCTTCTTCGAGTAGGATTCTGCCAGGGAATCCTCCATAGCATTCAGGATGAGAAGCCTGCAGATGCTATTTTCCCTTCTCTACTTGGCCTGGAGTTTGGTAGCCACGTTGATTGCGGCAGTAGCTCCAGTGTTTGGAACAGAGGGTTCTTCCTCCAACAGAACATGATCAACGTCTTTTAGTTGAAGAGTTAGGTAAACCTTTCTCTTCCAGACTTGATAATGCTCTCCATCGAACTTTTCCAACTTGCAGAAGTCCGATTGGAGGAGCGAAGCATTAATATTTTCCATCTACACGGATCTTGCTTTGAGATTTTTAGTTCCGAGGCTTGATCAAAAATGGTAAAACAGATGCAACAGAGATATACGATGATACAAAAACCAAATAACCCGATTACAATATGGAGGAGGAAAATAGAGAAAAGAAGATCTCTCGTTCTTCCTTGCAAACATGTTGCAATTGGAACAGAACGAGGTACAATAATCGAGAGAAAGATGAGAAGAAAAAAATGCTGGGGTGTTAAAACACCGTTGTTCAAAGCAAGATTCGCCCCACACGAACTGCTTCCAGGAACCAGCAAGTTTGAAGAACTTGTGGAACGCTCGAAGTCACCTCTGTTCTGACTCCTCGGATGGACTTGCAATGGCGGCAGCAGCTCTCTCTCTCTTTCTCCTTTTCTGACTTATATTTTCGTAGTACCCACAAAGGAGGCCAGAAGAGAGTATATATAGAGAGAGGGTGGAAACCCTAGCCGCCTCTTCAGTTATGGAAAGATTGAATCAAATCCCAAAAAGATAGCAACGAGATTAATTCAAATCCCACAAAGATAGCAACAAAATTAATTCAAATCCCACAAAGATAGGATCTGAATTAACCGCATTGAATCAGTCTTTCCATAACTGACTTGTAGTCTGCACAGTCAGCGGAACCCTCCATGCGACAGCAGCAGCAGCCTGGCCGCATGGACCACATGAGCCGCATGGGCCGCATGGACCGCATGTGCCGTATGTGCTGCATGAGCCGCATAGCCGCATGAGCCGCATAAGCCGCATGGCCGTATGAGCCGCATGGCCTCATGGCCGCATGGCCGCATGAGCCGCATGAGGCCGCATATGAGCCGCATGCCGCATAAGACCGCATGGCCGCATATGAGCCGCATAAAGACCGCATGACTGCTGATGTGCTAAGTGCGCCAACAAAACGCCATATTACGCCTCATGAGCCCATGAGCCCGAGTCCGAGTCGCTAAGCCCCTTTGGGGCTTAGCTCCAAATGGAATTAATCCAAGAGAATGACAAAAGCATTAATGCTTAATCCTTGGAGCCTTATTCTTACCTCCTAGTAAAATCATCCACATGGTTCCCTCCTTAGGGTCACCATCCCATGTGCATCTCTCAACAACACACCCAAGTATATATGTTGAGATAACTCATGGTGCATTTCCGATGTGGGACTAAAATTTTATAAGGCATGTTGAGAGCTAGCTCTCTCCATGTAAAGAAAGCACCAACACGTTTCTTGGTTGGTTGTAGTTGCTTGGATATAGGCTCCTATATTTGATCACGGAGAAGGTGATACGTTGTTACCAACACAAGTGTAGAATTTCATGATCGCTTAAAAGAAAATGAGGGCTAACCAGTGGCCAGGATTTGAGTACGGCAGAGTAAATGACTAGAAAAACTTTAATTCAAAAAAATTACAAAATTGTAGATGAAAAGAATTGCATAAATTAGTCACAACGTATTTTCTATATCTAACATTGGTCGGCTATTCTAGTTTTTATATTGTAGCAACTCACTTTTTCCATTCATTTCAAAATACGATTGACAGTAAAGTACATTAATTATAATCTAATATAATCAGAACTATAAACTTCAATGTCATTCTAGTCAGGTCAGACAAGACATTTTTGATCAATTTTGACCTCTGATCGAGGAGATTCTGTGTAGCTTAAAATTTATACTTTGATCCTACCATTTTAGTTATGAACCTTGCCATCCTAGGGTCTCATGAAAATTAAATATTATTTTTTTCCTCAAGAAAAATAAGATTAAAAATATTTTATTTCCAACCACTAATTTACTTTGACTTCATTTTTTTTACTCGAAGAATGTTATACTAGAAAATAATTTCATTCCATCTAAAAGCAAATTAATACTTGTCATCTAAGAACAATTAAAGGACAATGGCATGAATCAGCTACTTGCAAGCTTGTCACGTCCCTGAACCAGAATACTGAAAAGCGGGGACGGACAAGGCCAGCTACGTAATATCAAAGTACTCCAGTACTCTGAAATAACGTATAAGTTGTCAAGACATTGGGGTTACTACTACAAGCTAACAGTCAATCCTAGGTCGAACGATCCTAGGTATCTCAATCACAGGCAAATATGTAAAGTACAAGAAGTATGATCATCAAACATAAAATAGTAAAGAGTCACAAACTATATATACATGGATGATCATGAAGCTAGTAATACAAAGTGAAGAACAGTCAATTAGCGACGGCCGTTTAGCGACGGATTCGTTCCGTCGTAATTAGCGACGGATTTGCGACATATCACCGACGGATTACCGACGATAAGCCGATATTTTTTTAATTTTATTTTAAGGGTAAGAAAAGGCCGCGAGTCCGTCGCTAGGGCGTCGGAGATATAGCGACGGATTTTTAACCGTCGCTATGCAGTCGACTATTTGGCGAAAAATGTTGGAAGAAGTGGCGGGACAAATTGCCGACTACGTAGCGACGGATAGTTCGTCGGCAGTTTTCCAATATAGCGACGAATAATATCCGTCGCTAGTCCGTCGCTAAATATACGACCCAGACTTAAATTGAAATGATGGAGGAACTTTTCATTTCCCCAAATTTCACTCTCTCTCCTCTCTCTCTCTCTCGCGGCTTCGATGATCGGTGTCGGCGTCCTCTCCTCTCTCTCTCCCGAAGGTAATCCCCTCTCTCTTTCTCGCAGTGGTCGGAGGGGCAGCGGGGGCGTCGTGGGCTGGGGGGCGGCGGGGGAGGCATTGGCTGCGGGGCCGGGGGAGGCGGGGGCTGGGGGGCTGGGGGGCTGGTGGGGGAGGCGTTTGGCTGCGGGGGCGGGGGAGGCGGGGGCTGGGGGGGCTGGTAGTGGAGGCGTTTGGCTGCGGGGGCGGGGAAGGCGTTTGGCTGCGGGGGAGGGAGAGGCGGGGGCTGGGGGGCGGGCGAGGCGGGGGCTGGGGGGGCTGGTGGGGCGGAGGGTCGGACACGCTGCGCACAGACCCGACTGTTTACCGCTGCTACCCCGTGTTCTTTTCTTCCTGGACACGAAACCTCGACACGCGATTCTTGGCGTGGAGGTAGGGGCAACGACTGACATCGTGTCCCCAATGTTTGAGAAGAGATGGTGTCGTGTCGAGAGGACACGAATGCGTGCATGACTCGAGGGACACGAACGTCATGTTCTTTTCTTCCTGGACACGTCTGTGTCGTGTTTGTTGGACACGAAATGACTCGAGGGACACGTGCACATGTGTATCTAAGTTTACCAACCATTACTTTGGGATTTTAACATGCATTTCCTAATCAATTCACATTCCTTCCTATTGTTCTGATACCACTGTATGTATCAGAGTTTTCAAACTGTTTTGAATGGTTAAATTCGATTAAGTTGTTAAATTTCAATGTATATATGATGTATTAGTTGATGTACATATAGCTATCATGTTAGGGTTTGTTTTAGTTTCCAATTTCAGAATACAGTTCACAAATTCTGAGTTAATGTCATATTTTTTTTTGTTCTATATATGTGTTCAACCCAGTTTGATGTTTGCAGTAATTGATGCTGCTGGGTTTGATTGGGGTTGTAATTCAAATCATTATAGCCTCATCATAGTTGAGGCTTTAACCTATATATATTCATGTGGTTCTAATTCGTATGTTAGTGCAATGCATGTTCATTTCATATATTAATTTCATAGGTGCAGTTGCATATAGTCAATTTCAGAACCTTATTGTATGTGGCTGAGTTGATACAATGTTGGGATGAGCCAGGTTTGATTGGGGCTGTTCAATGCAAATGTTATACTAGTTACATGCCATGTACCTTCAGTGGTATGCATGGCATTGACTGTTATACACATATACTAGCATGGTTGAATACTTGATAATTTGAACCTAGCAACCCTACCTTTTAAATCCTGAATCTGAACCCTCGTTAATGACACTAAAATTGTAATATAATGCACATCTCTACATGCCCTTGTTAACACACAACCACCATGTGTTCAAGTTAGATATGTACTCTAACAGTATATGATCGCACTATCGGTATTGCACTATCGGTTCCGGTATCGAACTATCGGTATCGGACTATCGGTATCGGTATCAAACTATCGGTATTGCTAGCGGACTATCGGACTATTGGTATCGGTATCGAACTATCGGTATCGCACTATCGGTATCGGTATTGCACTATCGGTTTCGGTTTCGTACTATCGGTATCGGTATCACACTATCGGTATCGGTATCGAACTATCGGCCTATATACCAGCGGATCCACTAGTTACATGATTATATACTAATTCTGTTTAGTTTGTCTTACGATACAGATTTTCACATCCAATCTGTGATGGATCGTTATTTCGTTGATCGTACATGGATGTACAAACGACAACACGAGAGCAGAATAGGTGTGAGTGACGATTTTCAGGCAGGCGTGGAAGTGTTTCTTAAGTATGCCATGAGCAAACCTCAGTATATGGACGATAACAAAATCAAGTGTCCATGTCGTAATTGTCGCAATAGACGTTACGAAGAAGTGGTGAGTGTAAGATCATTTGACCCGTAAGGATTTCGTACGTGATTACGGCATGTGGTCATCGCAAGGTGAACTATATGCGGAAAGACAGGTTGCGAATGCTGCTACTTATGCTTTTGATGATAATGCTGCAACGGATTTTGTCGTCGAAGACGACGAATGCTCTGTTGATTATGGAGACCTGCAGAACCTTGCACGAGATATGGTGTACGATGCGGCATGGCCTAATTTTGATCCGGAGGATCCTAATCCCGAGACGAAGGAGTTCTATGATATGTTTCAGGATGTAGAAACTTCTTTATATCCTTGTTGTGAGCCTCATTCCGTACTGTCAGTGACGATGCGGTTGTTGAACATAAAGTCCGATTTTAACTTGCCACAAACTTGCTATGATCGGATTATACAACTAATCAAGGAGGTGTTACCGAAGGAATCAAAAGAGCTTCCAAAAAACTTCTACAAGTCGAAGATGATGGTCCGACAACTGGGACTGGGGTACGAGAAGATAGATTGTTGTCGCAACAGATGCATGTTGTACTACAAGGAGAACGAGGATATAGAAAGTTGCAGCTTCTGTAATGCGGATCGATACAAGCCAGTCAGGGGAAAAGGAAAGTCAACTAGAAAATGACGTCCTTACAAGTATATGCATTACTTGTCGATCACGAAGCACTTGCAGAGGATGTATATGTCTCTGAATATAGCAGAACAGATGACGTGGCACAACGAAGAATGCACAAAGGACGATGGAGAATTGTCACATCCTTCGGATGGAGAGGCGTAGAAATATTTCGATTTGCGTCATCCAGATTTTGCTGCAGAGCCTAGAAATGTACGTCTGGCGCTATGTTCTGATGGCTTCATCCTTTTCGGGCAGTCGGGATCTCAATACTCCTGCTGGCCGATCATTCTGACCCCTTACAATCTGCCACCATGGATGTGTATGAAGACTCCTTATATGTTCTTGACAGCTATCATACCGGGTCCCAAAAATTCGACGAAGAATATCGATATATATTTACAGCCGTTGGTGGATGAGCTGAAACAGCTGTGGGAGATCGACGTCGCGACCTATGATATTTTCAGGAAACAGAACTTTTAGATGAGAGCTTCACTGATGTGGACAATCAATGATTTTTCCGCATACGGTATGCTGTCGGGATGGAGTACTCACGGCACCATATCTTGTCCGATATGCATAAAAAATAGTAAGGCGTTCCGCCTTAAGCATGGAGGAAAAACTTCTTTCTTTGATTGTCATCGTCAATTTCTGCCCGCGAGTCATCCTTGGAGAAAGAGCAAGGACGCGTTCAGAGCTGGAAAACAAGAATTTTCTCATCCGCCTGCCAGATTGCCGGGATACGATATTTGGGAAGATGTAAAGGACTTGCCCACTGTAATGGAAGATCCGTCGAACAATCGTGTCGATGGGTTCGGACAAAGCCATAACTGGACCAAACGGAGTATCTTCTGGGACTTGCCTTATTGGAAAGATAATCTTATAAGGCATAATCTTGATGTTATGCATATCAAAAGAATGTGTTTGATAATGTCTTCAATACCGTCATGGATATTAAAGGAAAGACGAAGGACAATCCAAAAGCAAGACAAGACATTGTCGAGATATGCAAGCGTCCTTGTCTGAACTTGATACAAAGGGAAGCTGGTGGACAATTAACTAAGCCAATAGCACAATACACATTGAGCAAGGAAGATAGATTAATAATCTGCAAGTATGTATCTACTTTAAGATTTCCCGACGGCTATGTGTCGAATTTGTCTAGATGCGTTGATCTCAATGAACGCAAGCTAACGGGAATGAAGAGTCACGACTGCTACGTGTTTATGGAAAGATTACTGTCCATTGCTTTGAAAGAGTTGTTGCCTTCTGCTGTATAGGTTCCGTTAGCCGAACTATCTATATTCTTTAGGGATATTTGTTCAACTAAGTTGACTGTGCAACACATGGTTGAACTTGAGGAGAAGATTATCTTAACAATTTACAAGTTGGAGAAAATATTTCCTCCTGGCTTCTTCGACAGCATGGAGCATCTACCGATTCATCTAGCATACGAAGCCCGTGTCGGTGCATCTGTTCATTATCGATGGATGTACCCATTTGAAAGGTACATAAAAATCGATATAATTTAAGTTGAATTTCAATGGGTTTTAAAATCCATTCTTAATTCTCAAGATAATTTGTCTCTCTAGATATCTACACCATCTAAAGAAGAAAGTTGGCAACAAGGCTCATATAGAGGCTTCGATATGCGAAGCATATCTTATCGAAGAGGTGTCAAACTTCTGCTCCATTTATTTCGATACTCATGTTAAGACAAATCGAAATAGACCTCAAAGGAATGACGAGGACGTTGAGGATGGAGATATATTCAATGTAAGGGGCAAGCCTGTTGGGACTAGTAAAAAATGGCGGTTGACTGACGACGAGTATGATGCCGCTCACTTATATGTCTTGTTAAACTGTGACATACAAGAAGTGAGAGATTTGGAGAAGTAAGTCAGTACACTTGCACTCGTTATAATCTCTAATTTGATGAAGTAAGTGACTACACTTATATATTCTTATTCTTTCTAACAGTGTATTTAAAGATGAAGTCAAAATGAGGACACCCGATATTACCGATGAAGGACTTCAAAGAGAGGTTGACTGTACATTTCCGTCATGGTTTCGTATATACGTAAGTAACTGAGATTATAACTGAGGTTGATTTTATATATTCTTATAAAATACGTAAGTAACTGAGATTATAAATATATAATCTAAAACATTTAAATTATAAATATTTGTTTACAGGTTTTATTGTCACGCCCCGCTCCCGTAGGAGCGATCGTCCTCGCTAAGGTGTGATGTCGCACGAGGCTAGATTTCGTTCGTGCAAGGCGGGTTCCATAACGGCCGATTTCAGCGACTGCGACGGGGTCGTCGCAGAGAAGTCCCATGCAGAGATATTGAATAATAGCAGCAAAAATTTAGAACAAAACACAAGTCATTCAAAATGAGCTCTTTATTGATATTGAAACGAGATTGCAATAGGCGCAAGGCCAAAATTACAAGTCACTCAAGCTCACTTTTCTCACATTACAAGTCACTCAGCTCTCTCTCATCTCTCAATACAAGTCTTGAACCAGCGGATGCTTCAGAAGGCGATGTCCATACATTATGTCCCGTATAAGTCTTGACTCCATGCGGCCGCACGCTTCGAATCGCCAAGGAACTCCGTACCTCGACGCATCCAAGCGAGCTCCGTGCCACGATCTTCTACCTGCGCTTGCACATGAAAACTATGTGGGTGTCAGTACTCAACTGTAAATAGTGGAATGAGCTCCTCGCCCACCCATACAAAACCAACACGTTTGATTTACTTTTGTGCAACATAGTCCCCTTTATGATTGTCTTTCTACTCTTGCCTTAGGATCAGTTTTAGGACAGACACCTTTGCCTATTTTGTGTCTCTAGACCATCCCGTGCTTGCAACATCAACGGTAACCTATCAAGTCGTGTTTGCCTTACGGCCCAAAATCAGAGATGCAACTACGCGATGAGACTCCATTTCCGTGTAACTGTGCTACAAACCCTTGTTGAGGCCGTGCCTCGTAACTCGGTGAGACTTAACCATATCGCCGCCTCGTGGCCCTTGCTACTTTGATCACCAACTGACCCAATCAAGACTTCTGAACTTGTGTCGACCTATTTTGCCTTGCGGCAGTTCCTGACTTAAACTCGAACAACTCAACCCAACTTTTGCAAGTCACATGTCAACACTTGAGACTCGACGCCACATCTCGTGCTGAAGCACGATGCCTATGTTGAAACCCAATCTTAGGCCCAAACTTTGTGTTCTAACTGCACACACCTTCAACTCGACTCAATCCAAAGACATACACGCGGATAGCCGCTATTTGCCGACATCTATATGAACTTGGCCACTAGCATCACAAGCTATCCTAAGACGTATAGCTTGGTTAAATCGGGGACCTTTCAACGCAAGTAGCTAGCTCCGTTGCAAGCACCCGCTTTAACCCGTGCTAAAACCTTATGCACGACTATACCCTGTTTCCTCCTAGGCCGAGTCGGTCCCATGGCCCAGGGTTGCCACTCGAGGAAACTTTGTCCTTGTCGACAAGTTGTCCATGACCATGCAAGACTCGACTCAAACTGACGTCTCACACAGTCATCCTTCTTTCATGTTACCCTCTCTTTCAAACCATGTCCAAGACTTCTATCCTTGAGATCCCTCGACGACCCACGGTTGCGAGCCTTCTCCGTTGATGCCATATCCTTTTTGCTCAACTTAGGAATGACCATTTGATAGCCCTTTTTCTAAACTCGACTTAAAACCCACCGTAGCTCGTGCCTTAAACACTAAGTCCGTGCATTGTGCCTTAAGCCGACCGTATTCTACGCAACACTACCGCCCGAGTCATACTTTATATGATGGGCCTTGAGATCGTGGGACTTCGTGGCTATACCCAGCCGTATAACTGGTGAGACCGTGCTTGCTACTACTCTGATAGCCTAATATGACTTGCCTAACTTAACTTTACAAGAACTTGACGAGCAAAGGCTGCGTCAAGCTTTGCCTTGATGGAACGTGCCGTGCACGCGTTCGACTTTGAACAACCGAGTCATTTGGGTGCCTAGACTTATGATACAAGCCGTGCACTATAACTTTAACCCGTGGGACGAGCAAAGGCTATGCCAAGCCTTGTATCGTGGAAGCGTGCATGCTTTATCGAACATTTACGCGGGTGTCGCCTATGACTTAGGCTAACTCTTTGTTTCACGATAAATACCAACTTTTCTTCTTCCAAGCCACGGGACGAAGCGTCGAGTATCATTTTCAAAGCACGTCGTGCACCAACTCTAAGCCGACCGTTGGACCTTTCCATATTCTAACTCAATTCGACCCGTCGGGATTATTCCTTTTAGCTATGTGGATTCGTCTCTTTTATTAACAAGCCTACTTGTGCAAGTTGAAAACATGCGATTTATTATATGAAGGCTAAAATGAGGCAAGTTTACCGAAACTACCCCACCTAAGCGAGCGGTCGCCTCGACCGAGCGATGTCTTCGAGCAGCCGTTGCAAGGCTAAGTTCGAACGCCGTTGGCGTTTCGATTCCTCCGATTGACTGAGCAGGACGGGGCACTACATCATACACCACTCAGAAAAAAGTTTTATCCTCAAAACTAACTGAGTACACTTATCGACTTATCATTTATTCAACATCCTATGTTTCTTGCACACATTTCTCATATGCATTTCTCAAATCCGAGCCACGCTCGTGCTACCATCAATCCTTTTTTCACAACTCACGATTTCAAAATCCTCAACACTCTCCCGTTCCTCAAATCTCACTTGAATTCAACGTATCACTTGGTTGGATCGTGCACACATTCCAGGCGTCCCCGAAATACATGTATTTCAGCCAAGTCTCGTGATAGCAAATTTTGCCATTACCACTCGAGTCGGATCATGCACATATTCAAGCGTCTTTGATATACATGCATGTCAACCGAGACTCGTGAGTGATGCCTCCTCAAATCCTACCACTTCACACTCGGACGTCTGCCTAACCGCTAGGCTATGTCTTTCCGTCAGTATTGGAATCATAGTTCCCAAACAACAATATCAACGCTGACCCAATCCTAAGGTCAAACCAAATTGATAGTACGGGATTTTCTACCCAAGCTCGCATCACTCCAATTTCTAAACATCAAGCATAGATTTCCTACACACATCCCAACATTCGTTGTACGGGGTCTAAGTCATTCAGCAAAGCCATCCTATGATAACTTACGTTTCCACCAATTCCTTGACATATCAATATCACTCGTTCATCAAGCCCTCTTGCATAGTCTATCCCTTTAAACATGTTCGACATAATACGCCTATCAATCCTTCCAAGTCAAGCACACTACGACACAATTCATCACTAAACCATAATTTACATTCCATGCTCCCTAAGTCATTTATCCCAATTCACGAAATCGATCACAAGGTCATCTGACTTAACAATATGTTGTGCTCCGATCTCACGCAAGTCAGATTATCTACGGTGGGCGTGAATCACCATGCACGCTCCCGCGGGATAATCATCCTCATTGGGACATAACTCTTGTTCGAGTCTAGACTAATTCATTCTCGATGCGCGGATTGGACCTACTCAATCCTCAAGTTTATTTCATTCATCAATCGCAAGTCCTAACATCCTCAAATTTTCCTTCGCATCAAACCGACAAGTCGAGACAATCAAAGTTGTTGTATCCTATTTTTTTCGAGTTCGATCATTTTCGCGACATGAATCACCATGTCAGCGCTCACGCGGAACAATCGCCCCAAATCTGACGCAACGCATGTGCGAGGCTGGAGTTGCGCTCGCGCAAGATAAGAATGTCGACGTTGTGGTTATCCGCGTAACCCTCAAGACACAATCATTTTCAATCAACATTCATCTCAATCAAAATCCTAAGTATTGCATCCAACTGAATAATAACACTTGCACGATCGTCATTCGCCGAGTCAGAGTACCCCCAAGTTATCGTATATCGATCTTTGATACGCCTCAATACCATCGACGATATGCGTAACCTGACGATCTTCCTTTGCAACCAATTTCGAGTCGTGCGAATGATGCTATCGTCCGACTGGATAATCTCCTCGACATTCAAATTCAAGTTCGATCATTATCCCTCGAATCATTCACAATATCAATTTTCTCAAACCCAAATCCACGTATTGTTCATCTGTCTATCTTAAGTCATCGACCAACATATTTCCTCAATTCGCATCATTCTTGCTAACTCAATCAGCGAACGACATCCATTCCAATCCTCAGAGTTATTGCGTAACTTCAAAATTCAACTTTTTCATGCACGCTATCTACCCATCGTGCTTACTTTTTCTATATGATCCACCTATCGATTTCCTTTATCAAGTCATCCGTTCACTACATCTTAACTTTTTCTCGATTTGATTTATCTACTCAATCACCTTCGCGTTTTATACTCGCGCAATCCTCGATCTCGTGCACATTCCGTGCGCGTCCATTTCTAGGTTGTTCGAATCAACTCATCCAAATCTCCAAGACTACATCTTGTCCAACGACACTCAATCTAAGGCTTTGTATAACGCGATGCTTGCTGATAGACTCACCGATACCCCGCATCCTCAATCGATCGATCGACATCCCTGAGGCTATCGCATACACCACTCAGGGATGAAGTCATTCAACAAATCCTCAACTTATAATTCGATTCTCAAATCTATCTCCTCGAATTTTCGTTCGAACGATTTCTTAAGTTTTAAGCACGCTCACCTATATCGTATCGACGTTATCGTCGCTCGATAGCACCCCTATCGATAGTCATCTCACTTTACTCAATCGAGTTCAACTCATTCTTGCTCGACACGATTCAATTCTCGTACTCGACTTTTGTAAGGTCGACGCAACTTTGGTGTATGATGCCCAGCCCGACTTAGCCAACCGTGCTTACGCGAACCATCTTTTTGTTTTATCAAAAACTGTTCTCTTACGTTTTGCAAAATAGATAGACTTATTGTATGGACATCCGTAGGACATTTGAGAGAGAGCGCACCAACAATTTCAACTTTGCGAAAGCAACAATTCAGAGTTTGCGGAAACAACGAAGTTAAAGAATTCAATCGATAGTCCAAGGACGTAAAGCCGTGCTCTGATACCATTATGTCACGCCCCGCTCCCGTAGGAGCGATTGTCCTCGCTAAGGCGTGATGCCGCACGAGGCTAGATTTTGCTCGTACAAGGCAGGTTCCATAACAGCCGATTTCAGCGACTGCGACGGGGTCGTTGCACAGAAGTCCCATGCAGAGACATTGAATAATAGCAGCGAAAATTTAGAACAAAACACAAGTCATTCAAAATGAGCTCTTTATTGATATTGAAACATGATTACAATGGGCGCAAGGCCAAGATTACAAGTCACTCAAGCTCACTCTTCACATATTACACATCACTCAGCTCTCTTTTATCTCTCAATACATGTCTTGAACCAGCGGATGCTTCAGAAGGTGACGTCCATACATTATGTCCCGTAAAAGTCTTGACTCTATGCGGCCGTACGCTTTGAATCGCCAAGGAACTCCGTACCTCGACGCATCCAAGCGAGCTCCGTGCCACGAGCTTCTACATGCGCCTGCATATGAAAACTATGTGGGTGTTAGTACTCAACTGTACTGGTGGAATAAGCACCTCGCCCACCCATACAAAACCAACACATTTGATTTACTTTTGTGCAACATAGTCCCCTTTATGATTATCTTTCTACTCTTGCCTTAGGATCAGTTTTAAGACAGACGCCTTGGCCTATTTTGTGTCTCTAGTCCATCCCGTGCTTGCAACATCAACGTTAACCTATCAAGTCGTGTTTGTCTTACGGCCCAAAATCAGAGACGCAACTACGCAATGAGACTCCATTTCCGTGTAACTGTGCTACAAACCCTTGCTGAGGCCGTGCCTCGAAACTCAGTGAGACTTAACCATATCGCCGCTCGCGGCCCTTGCTACTTTGATCACCAACTGACCCAATCAAGACTTCTGAACTTGTGTCGACCGACTTTGCCTTGCGGCGGTTCCTGACTTAAACTCGAACAACTCAACCCAACTTTTGCAACTCACATGTCAACACTTGAGACTCGATGCCACATCTCGTGCTGAAGCACGACACCTATGTTGAAACCCAATCTTAGGCCCAAACTTTGTGTTCTAATTGCACACATCTTCAACTCGACTCAATCCAAAGGCATACACGCGGATAGCCGCTATTTGCCGACATCTATATGAACTTGGCCACTAGCATCACAAGCTATCCTGAGACGTATAGCTTGGTTAAATCGGGGACCTTTCAACGCAAGTAGCTAGCTCCGTTGCAAGCCTCCGCTTTAACCCGTGCTAAAACCTTATGCACGACTATATCCTGTTTCCTCCTAGGTCGAGTCGGTCCCATGGCCCAGGGTTGCCGCTCGAGGAAACTTCGCCCTTGTCGACAAGTTGTCCATGACCATGCAAGACTCGACTCAAACTGACGTCTCACACAGTCATCCTTCTTTCATGTTACCCTCTCTTTCAAACCATATCCAAGACTTCTATCCTTGAGATCCTTCGACGACCCACGGTCGCAAGCCTTCTCCCTTGATGCCATATCCTTTTTACTCAACTTAGGAATGACCATTTGATAGCCCTTTTTCTAAACTCGACTTGAAACCCACCGTAGCTCGTGCCTTAAACACTAAGTCCGTGCATTATGCCTTAAGCCGACCGTGTTCTACGCAACACTACCGCCCGAGTCATACTTTATATGATGGGCCTTGAGATCGTGGGACTTCGTGGCTATATCCAGCCATATAACTGGTGAGACCATGCTTGCTACTACTCTGATAGCCTAACATGACTTGCCTAACTTAACTTTACAAGAACTTGACGAGCAAAGGCTGCGTCAAGCTTTGCCTTGATGGAACGTGCCGTGCACGCGTTCGACTTTGAACAACCGAGTCATTTGGGTGCCTAGACTTATGATACAAGCCGTACACTATAACTTTAACCCGTGGGGCGAGCAAAGGCTATGCCAAGCCTTGCATCGTGGAAGCGTGCATGCTTTATCGAACATTTACGCGGGTGTCGCCTATGACTTAGGCTAACTCTTTGTTTTGCGGTGAATACCAACTTTCCTTCTCCCAAGCCACGGGACGAAGCGTCGAGTGTCATTTTCAAAGCACGCCGTGCACCAACTCTAAGCCGACCGTTGGACCTGTCCATATTCTAACTCAATTCGACCCGTCGGGATTATTCCCTTTAGCTATGTGGATTCATCTCTTTTATTAACAAGCCTACTTGTGCAAGTTGAAAATATGCGATTTATTATGTGAAGGCTAAGATGAGGCAAGTTCACCGAAACTACCCCACCTGAGCGAGTGGTCGCCTCGACCGAGCGATGTCTTCGAGCAGCCGTTATATATATATATATATATATATATATATATATATATATATATATATAACAAGGCTAAGTCCGAACGTCGTTGGCGTTTCGATTCCTCCGATTGATTGAGCGGGACGGGGCACTACATTTATTGCCTGAAAAAACACTCACTAATGAGAGTGTTCGTTATCTGACATTTGGACCGAAGAAGCAAACAAAGACTTGGCCAGGATATGTCGTTAATGGCTTCAGGTTTAAGGCAACTCAGAATGCTATAAATGTCGAATTTATCAATGACGGCATCAGTACCAAGGATTCCGGTGTTTGCATAAGAGGCACCATCTATGACGACGAGCCGGACTTTGACTATTATGGAGTGCTTCGGGATATTGTAGATTTACAGTATACTGCCCCATGTGATATGCATATTGTGATGTTCAAATGTGAGTGGTTCGATACGACACCAAATATCGGTTGGAGAATCGATAAACAATTTGGATTTGTCGATATAAATCATCGCAGGAGGTATATAAGGTCTGATACATTTGCGATAGCAAGTCAGGCTGTTCAAGTCTACTATACAAGCTACCCAAGGCGTCGTAGAGATCGATTTGACTGGTGGGCAGTATGCAAGATTAAATCTAGAAATACATTCAACGTTGGAGACCCAGCATACCAAGAAGACCAGATCGAAAAGTCCCAATACTTGGGACAACAGTCGGATACAATGGATGTTGAAGATATTATTGAGGAAAATAGAGGGGAGGAAGAGGTTGATACACAAGACTTAGCTATCAACCAGGGGAGAAAGAGGCGTCTTGTCCCAAATATTGAGGTAGAAGAAGAAGAAGAAGAAGAAGAAGAAGAAGAAGAAGAAGAAGAAGAAGAAGAAGAATTTGATGGGGATGTAGATACAGATGAAATCGACGATGAGGATGAGGATGAGGATGAAGACGAGGTCGAGGATTAGAACGAAGACGATGACAATGATTAGGTTAAATATTGTTGTATATTAAAAACACTTCAAATTACATGAATTAAGTTTGACCTCATAAAAGCAATTACGTGAATTCATATTTTTTTCGTTCGATCATTTACTTATTGTATGATTTTTTTTTTGCAGATGGCACTCCTAGTCTTTTTCGTCGCGGCGGCACTCGTCTCCCTGCTGGTGGTATGTATGTTTTAGTTTAGAATTTTATATTCATTTACACTTCTATATTATTAATTATGTTTATGTGTTCTATTTACAGGTCATGATGGCTGGCCGTGGTCGTGCTGCTGGTGGTGGTTGTGGTGGTGGTCGTAGTCGTGGTGGTGCTGGTGGTCGTGGTCGCATTCAATCTTCCCGAGATGTGACCCCATCCAGCGAACCCGACCCGGAGAGTACCCCGGGTACAGACGCATCCCGCCGTCGGTCGATAACTTCATCGAGGCATGAGTCCGGATCTGCTAGCGGATCCGTTCTGCTATCGGACCCACTAGCGGATCCACCAGTGGTTCCACCAGTTACTGCACAGTGGGCCCCGGAGTACCCACATACTCGGTTCCATCCGGTTACTGGGGAGTACATGCGCGGACCCACGGATCCTCCGACGGCACCAGAGAGGCCGAGAGGCGAGTTCCGACGATAGCTATGGCCCGCGGGGACCTCGTAAGTAAATTTAAGATAATTTATTAATTTTTTTCATTTATTCAAGTTAATAATTCAGTCGTTGCTTCTTTGTAGGTTTTTTTTTCGTTTAATGTTGCCAGGGCTCTTGGAGAAATTATCAGGACTAACTTCCATGGTCCCTACCTCAACTTTTTGTCGGTGCCCCCAAACTTGAAGTACGTCTGGCTCGACGAGTTGAGGGTATATATCTATATCTTCTGGTTAATTATTATTTACTCTTTAATCAACCATTTTTTAAATTACGTGATAATTGAATTTGTATGTTAGACGACGTTCTGGTAGCCCCCCATCGCGAGGACGCGATCCGCAGGACCTACAGAAGCGCTGCTTCGAAGAAGATACGGGATATGATTCATGATCTGAAAATGGGAAAGACGAGGCCGAATTGGGTCCGACAGGACTATTATGAGGAGCTCTTAGATATGATGGATACTCCTGCGTACAAGAAGAAATCGGAAAAGGCGAACCGACGGGTCGCGGGGCTTCATACGGGGGGATCAAGGCCCCACGTAGCGGCGCTTGCAGATCTGGTGAGATACCGCAAATTTATTTCACTATCGAATTAGGTATTATTAATATACGGAGTTAATTAAATTTTACGGAAATTTCGTATGCAGACCCAACGGACGGTGAAGGAGGAAAGGGCGCCAGAATCGGTCACCATGCACGATGTGTTCCAGCATACGCACAAGAGACGGAAGGACGGGAGCTTCGTCGACGAGAGGGCGAATGAGACTGATGTAAGTACTTATGTTTATGAGATTTACGTTAGAATTAAAAGTATTCGGACTATAACTTAGGTAAACTTAGGATTCACACTTAACTTAGTGAAACATAGGATTTAGATTACAACTTAGGTAAATCTTATAGTATAAACACATTCATTTGATAGGCTGCGTATCGTGAGGCCCTTAGTGGGGCTCAGTTAACTGCTGCCGAGGATGTCAGGTGAAACGACGCCCATCCGGACGCCCTCTTCTATGGCCGAGGATGTCGGTGAAACGGGCCAAGTACAAAAAACGTGCCAAAAGATCAAAACTATGATTGTGGTGCCAGGGGACAAATGGTGCCAAGGGACAAATGGTGCCAAGTGGCAAATGATGCCAGGGGTCAAGTCGTGCCAAGGGACAAATGGCGCCAAGTGGCAAATGGTGCCAGGGGTCAAGTGGTGCCAAGGCACAAATGGCGCCAAGGGACAAATGGTGCCAAGCTAGGTTGCGCTAGGCCAGGAGCCAGGTTACGCGAGAGGCCAGGTTGTGCCAGAGCGTGCACAACCGAGATGGCGCGGCGCTAAGGAGCACACACAACTGAGATGGCGCGGCGCTAAGGAGCACATGCAACCGAGATGGCGCGGCGCTAAGGAGCGTGCGCACACTGTTCATCTTCCCCAACCAGCATAAAAATGCTTGGTTGAATCCATGAATTTCAAAAGTCCATAACTTCCTCAAAACAAGCCGAAACCTAACTTTTCAAAGGTCAAAATTGGGTAGAACAAGATTTCCTACAACATGAAGCAACTAATTTTTGAAAATACCAAGTTTTAGTATATCAAAACCAAGAAAAACAAGAAAAGATAAAAAAAACTTAGATTTACAAAAATGTAAGCATTAAAACCGAAAACTCCAAGTTCTAAAGAGGCTTAGAATCATGCAAGGAAAGAAATACAACAAACGAAATGGCAAAATAATAATGTTCAAGATTTGGCAAGATGTACTTGTCTAGGGTTGGGAGAGGAGTAAATAAAGAAGAAGAAGATGAGGAAATAAATGAAGTTAATGGAGGAGAGAGAGAGAGAGAAGTTGGTTTTTATACAAACCCTTTTCATCTAAAACCAACCCAAATCAAGCCATGCCAAGTTGAACGAAAACAAATTAAACCAAGTCAAGGCTAAGAAAGACAAGTCAAAACACGGGTCACCTGACAAATGTCAGAATTCCGTACACGTATACTGAAAATACGTACAACGAAAAATGGGAGTGACAGGCATGCCGTCGGTATACACTGGTATACTGACGGTATGCCGATCAAGGAGAAAATCTATAGTTTGGAAAAAATTTAAAGCTTTCTGAAAACCAAGAAAATACAAAATATATCACAAAAATACGTATTCGTATATAAATACCAATACTGTGAGACGAGTCTCACACAACTACAAGTAAAACGAGTAAAACATCAAATTGTTACTCGTTTGTAATATAAGTGGCTATGAGTAAAACAATTAATATATATATATATATATATATATATATATATATATATATATATATATATATATTAAAGCCAAGTGAGGTGAAAACCCCGACACAAAACTAGCCGAACCGACTAGAAAGCAAAATTCTATGCCCCCAATTACACAATTGCTCTGCACCTCCTCCTAATCACCTTATCTCTTTGCTTGTAGACCTCCCCACATAATTATATGACAGTATAAGATAAACCTTCATATCTATATTTGTTTCTATTCTTCCACATCAACCATATCACCGTCCCGCTATGACTCTCTCCTCTTCCTCTGTATCCTGGTGCCACCAAATCTCGATTCTCCTCGCGATATCCGACTTCCCCGTGCTTATATTCCACCCGTTGCCCACATAGCTCCAAACCTGGTTTGCCATGTCCCCTTCAGACAGGATGTGATTCAACGTCTCTTCGGCCCCATGGTCACAACAATGGCATTTCGATGCTAATCTAATGTCCATTAGTTTGAGAGAGAGAGACAGAGAGAGAGGAAGGATAGGCATTCCCACACTCTTTGCGTCCCCCTATTCACACATGTTGGATGTGCTTTAAGTCATAACCGTTGGTAAAGCAACGGTTAAGATTAGATGACTTAAAGCACCATCCAACGGTGTGAGTAGAGGGATGCTTTGAAAATGCAAAAAGTGTGGGATCTTAATCCATATATATATATATATATATATATATAAGTGGAGTCACATGATCCCACTGGGCCTATGCTGACTCCGCCCTTGCTCATATTAACCCCCTATACTCATATTACATATCTCGACCAAAGAATGTTTAAACAAAACAAAAACAATATAATGCGTTAAGAAAACTTATTATGTGTTTACCTTTCTTGAGGTATTTCTTCAATATTATTTCTTCCTTTTTTTTCATTTACTCATCACTGCTGCCACCATCTTCATCTTCTTTTTTCTTCTTGATCTTCATGCTCAGCTGATGCTATCCTCTTTCTCAGCTTCTTCCTTTTGATTTTTTCCATATGTCCAGATACTGAAAAAAAAAATTATAAAAGAATATATCACCTTATATTTTTATATAATTATTTTGAAATCATTTGAATTAATTTAACTAAATTACCTCTCTAACTTGTTTTATTACGACTCTTCATATTCAATGAGTTGACTGTAGTAGTCCCACTACTCCCACATTAACAGGAGAAATTATTGTGTGGTCCGGCTCACCACTTGTCATGGTGAATGGTGAGTCCGGCCACTAATTTATTGACACTTGACATAATCTAATATATTACTACATTTCTCTTATTTTTTAGGTCATTTTTTAATGTTTTTGAATAAATATTATTTTTTTTCTGATTATATGCCAAGTGAATTTCTATATATTAAATATATTTTTTATAATTTTTTATACCAAATATTATGCCAAATGTCAAGAAATTAGTGGCTGGGCTCACCATTCACCATGACACGTGGTGAGGCCGGACCACACAATAATTTCTTCTGTTCATGTGGTAGCCGTGGAACTACTACAGTCAACTCATTGACTATAAAGAGTCGTAAGAAAAAAGTTAGAGAGCTAATTTAGTTAATTAATTCAAATGGTTTCAAAATAATTATATAAAAATATAAGGTGATATATTCTTTTAAAATTTTTTTTTCAAGACCTAAGAAGCTGAGAAAGAGGATAGAATCGTGAAGAAAAAACAGAACAAGAATCAGCTGAGCATGAAGATTAGAATAAAAAAGATGAAGATCGTGGTAGTAGTGACGAGTAAATGCAAAAAAACGATGAAATAATATTGAAGAAATATCTCAAGAAAGGTAAACACATAATAAGTTTTTCTCAACGCATTATATTGTTTTTGTTTTGTTTAAAAATTCTTTGGTAGAGATATGTAAACCCTTAATATGAGTGTAGGGGGTTAATATGAGATTAGGGGATTATGAAATTGTTCAGAGCAACTGGTGCTGCATATATCTCAGATGAAGCAGATGATTGTAACAAGGAGTTGCACAGCTTTTTGGTCATAACTTATAAGATGAGAGAAGGTATCATTTTAAAGAGAAGGTATCATTTTAAATTATAAACGGTTTGAGAAATTCAGTGGCTAGTTGTCTAGAGTGTAGCTTTCGATGAAACATTGAAAGGATATATGCCGTATGCGGCATATTGATAATAACAAAAGGATGTAAGCTGAGTAGAACATCAAAAGGTCACTTTGTAGAGTGTTATGAACTGTATGAGGTGAAAAGAGGAGCAGTTTTACATGGGAAATCTAAGCGAAAATATAGATCATCTTAGTTTTGACATAGAAAGTAGCCCTAACCAGAAAAGATGGCATTCATAGAACTGGACATGGATGATTAGGAATCAGAATGACTTGTTGTTTATTCTTCTGGCAATGTATTTACTGTTTCAAGTATTTAGTTCTCAGTTTAGTAGCAATATTTCACTTCTTATATAGTTGCTCTATTCTTTTCCCCTATAGTTTAGCCTACGCTGTTTATTGACAAAATTTCTTTTTGTTACTGCTACACTCATATGTCACTATGCTCCAAATGCTTCTTGAAGAATAATCACTTTTGTTGAAATTGTATTTTTTTTGTCGAATTAAAACTCATTACCTATAACCACCGTGTTATATGCATCTGGTTGAACTAAAACTAATCATTGTGTTGCAAAAGTAGCTCTCCTACTCTCGTAACTTAGGATAAGAGTGTCTTAATCTAGGCATCAAATATTGTTACATTTTTCGACATATACTCTTCACGTAAAATGTCATATATGTCTTTATTTTTGCTCAACCTTACTAGTTATTGCATGAGAACTCGTCGTCAATGTTTGTGAACATGGATTCTTGTACAGTAATTTGGAATGTAACTAGTATATCAACTGATCATCTACCTACTGGATTGGTCTCCGATCTCTCTTATTTCATGGGATTAGAGAGTTTGTGTGTATCTTAACTAGCTTCATGTGCAAGATACGAAGCCTAACCACAAATAACAGTTTACAAATTTTCTGAATTAAACCAGTACTAAACCGACTAAGGCCAGTCAAAATATAAGTCCAAACAAACTTCAGCAAACATACATTGGCTATAATAAATGTTCCAACAACCACCATACATGCCACCAAACAATGGTTTCATACACCAATCTAAGGCCAGTCAAAATATAACATGTTCAAAATTTCAGGCAGCAGGATAAGCCAGTCGGTACTAAACGACTAATTGAGCAACCGCAAAAGATTATACGCCATCTACAAATTTGAAGATCATATAAGAGAAAAATAATGCTCCGAGTTATTAACAAGCAAACACCAAAAAGCAATAGATTGAACAATTTTGCCCATTTGGAAAAGTAATAGAATACCTTAACCAAGAAAGGTTGATTTGTCCAGATAGGTTCATAAAGGCTCAAGTCTCCAGAAACTCACTGCTAACCTCCAGACAACTAATGCATGAAAATCTTGACATGATTAACATTCACATTTGAACACTCGAATGACAAAAAGGAAATTCTAAGATTTGTCATAGTTCCGCTTCCATAGACGGAGTCGATCGTTCATACAGTCAGAGAGAACCCCGCGGCATACAACCACCAAGTAACATGTCACCAAAATACCAGAATACACCTGACCATGCATAACTGTAAAAGTTCAATGATACGATATTAAACTAGTAAGCTTGCCACGTTTTAAAAATTGGGAGGCATTAAAAACTAGAGTACCAACTCAGTAAGCACAGGTAAAACCTATGGAATTAAGAAAATAACAGACCATGATGGCGGCTATAATAAAGGAAACAATAGCAAAACAGGGGATTCAAAAGTGATCAAGGATTCAATATGTGAATCCCAACTGTGAAATCCTTTTGAGAGAGATTGGAAGCCTCAGGATGAAAGTTGGAGAAACAATACAATAGTGGTAGTTGTTTGTATTCCACAAACCACGCATATTGTAGATCAAGTGTACTCGGCATCAGAAGAGTATAATATTAATATTACATAATATCATTTTTCGAAGTTACAACAATATACTTCTGTTTTGACGTAGAAAATAGCCCTAACCAGAAAAGATGGCATTCATAGAACTGGACATGGACGATTAGGAATCAGGATGACTTGCTGTTTATGCTTCTGACACTGTATTTACTGACTTTCTATATGTTCCGTTTCCTCAAGAAGTAATGCCTCATATGTAATGCAATTAGTACCTTTATAGTGGTTTTTAAATATCACACTTGGAGAAAGTCTCCATATATCTTATAATGAAGTGTATTATTTATTACCTTGTATATTGTTGTGCTGCTAGTACTCTGAGTATTACTCTTTTCTGACCCTGTTATATGTTATTTTTTTCTGAAAGGGTATATATCACAAACAATGAAGCTAGGGGCACTTGGTGTTCCTTCATATAGATCATTTTCTTTGGAGGAGCTTGAAGCAGCCACAAATAACTTTGAATCATCTAGTTATATGGGTGAAGGGTTGCATGGTCAGTAGCATGAGTTCTTAAATTAAAGTTCCCTCAAGTTTACAGTTATACTCAGACTGCCTAATTTGCGGCTCAGGTCCAGGACTCATGGAGGGGAGATTCCCATGGTAGCAAAGGGTCACCAAGCATCCTTTAGCCCTCTCCTCACCAAGCAACAACTGACTGCAACAGGATGGGTAAGTTCATAACGCGTCCTTCATGTTAAAAGCTGTGAGTAAGATTCATGCTATTATGAGCATACATAATGCTTTGTTTGAACTCATAATAGAGTATTCTATCTCCTTTAAGCAGTCTAAATTTTACTAATCTGGTGGCATTTGGCGGTGAGCAGGTTAATGAGGATAGTGTGATATAGTAAAGATTCCTTTTAGCAAGAAAGATCAAAAGTTCTTATAATTATCACATTGAGATTTCTTATTTCTATGTAGAATAGATGACACTACATAACTACTGTGTTTCTCTTTAAATAGGCCTACATGTAACAGCTTTATTTTTATTTTATTTTGATATGCTTATTGGTTTAATATGTCATTGTTTGCCAGGTACAAATTCCGCGTATATGTCAAGGTGCTAGTGGTTGAGTTCAGTGAATCTCCTTTAGAAGTGATACCGCTTATGGATATATGAAACTATGGACTCGTGCTTTTCTATGCGAATATTATCCGTTGAAACTATACCCAGGCTGTGGCAGCAGAACCTCCTGATGGATTAGGGTTGTATACAAATTTTAGAGGATTATGTGCAACGATCTCCTGTATCTAACACGTGTAAGTAATGAAGTTTAATATCAAATCTTGATAGTTAATAAAGTTCTTTGGTAGCTAGCCTCAATTTGTTCCTGTCATCTTGAAAAGCATTCAGTTTTGGTTGTGGTTCTCTTTTGATCTTTGATTCTATGAAGCTTAAGTGGACCTGAGACATTTGGAAATGTAATTTGAGTGGTCACTGCAAGGTTAAACATTCCTTGGAACTTTCTTTTGTGCAATCATCTTTCAATTTAGGCAAAGAGTTCCTAGTTCATGTTGCATGTTTCATGCAAAAGCCAAGTCCTCAAAAGCCAAGTCTTCAACATGCCAAGTCTTCAACATGTGTCATTTTTAAGTTGGAGACTTGGCCTCTTTTGGCTAATTTTAGTATAAGCTATTTTAAGCATAGACTATCTTTAGCATATGCTTAATGCTATATAAGAGAGCATCATTTCAATAAAAATCACAATCTTCACTCCACTCTCTCCCTCTCACTCTCTCTTGTTCAATTCAAAGCTTTGTTCTTCGGTTTGTGCTCTGGACAGAAAAGCTAAGTTCGGGGTCGCTCTTTCCGAGTTGTGTGCGACGAGGAGATACCGGTAGAGCGGGAGTTTTACCACTAGTAGCATTCGGAACAAGTCTGCACATAGACCCGAATCAACTCTTAGGGCAGTGCTTCGTGCGCGACTTTTCCGGAGGCCGGTAACATTTACTTTATTTTATTTTGTTTGCAGATTTTTTAGAATAATTTCCAACAATCTAAGAGTTGAATCATTTATAAAATAAAATCTCTAATTGCTGCTACGAAATTTGTTATCAACATTGTTATAATATACGGTGCTTAAATTATTGTAAGCATTAAGACTTATATGCATTGTTATAACTTATATTAGTGTTAGCATATCTCCTATTCACTCACTAAATTTGCTATACATTGCTTACTCTTTACTATCATCAAGCAAATATTTTTAACCTACCATTAACAAGTTATTTGTTAATTTTGAATATTTGTCACATTAGTAACAATTTGTCATTTTCATAAAGTGACACCTGAGACAACATTATTGTGTTAGTAATTTTGTCAATTCTAGTTTTCTTTACTCAATATTTATATTTAGGCTAAAGTAAACAATTAATTGATTTAGTAAAATTCCTTTAATTTTAAAGTTCTAAAGTAGAGATTTGTTTGGGAACAAGCCGAAAGGGCCCTTCTGTCAAAAAGACGTAAATCGTCTAAGCGACCGGTTCTTAAGAGTTCCTAGTGAACCTCCGCTTGCTGGGATCCGGCCCCTACAGCTAATCCAACCTTATCAAAACTTGAAAAACTAAAATTTTAAAGGTCTATTACCAAAAATCATTTAAATTGTTAAGTTTTAGCTTAATCCATCTTATTGAGTAAATATTTTATTTTATTTTCAGACCTTAGAATCATGTCTACCAAAGACGAGACTTCGACTGCTAAGCCAGCCAAGTTTGATGGCACCCACTTCAAGAGGTGGAAGAGTCAAATGAATTTCTGGCTCACCACTTTAGGACTGATTTCAGCCATTGATGGTTCCACACCCATCATAAATGATTCTGACGACACTGAGTCTGACATAGGAATGTCCAAACCCTCCAGTTCCTCCAAACCTAAAATCCCTAAGGAAATAGACTTTCACTGCTTCCATCGAATTCTAAGCGCTTTATCTGATTCACTTTATGATATATTCTTTGAATATAAAAGCGTCAAAGAACTTTGGAATGCTTTAGAAGATGAATATGATTGTGATGATGCTGGAATTGAAAGATTCACTTCTTCAGCATTTAATAAGTATTTTATGGTAGATGACAAACCTATGAATGAACAAATCCATGAATTCCAAAAATTTGTGAGGCACATTCAAGCTAAATGTACAACCTTTTCAGCTGAACATAAGATAGCTTGCCTAGTAGATAAGCTCCCTCCCTCTTGGTCTGATGTAAAAAAAGACCTCCATCGTACCCAAGGTGACCTTACTTTTGCCCAAGTACTGAAGCAAATTAGAGTTGAAGAACAACTTAGGCTAAGGTCTAACTCCAAGACTGAGACTAAGGCTAAGGTAAACCTAGTAGAGTCATCCCAAAGCAAACCTAAGCCTAATAATCCTCATAAACCCAAGAATAATATCTTCAAGAAGAAAAATATTGTTCAGGCCCATCACCAGAACCACCAGAATCGTCAACACCAGCAACTCCAAAAACCTAGAAACTTTGGTCAGACTCGGGATCAAGGAAGATTTTGTTTTGTGTGTGGTAGAACAAACCACACGGCCATCAACTGTTTCCAAAGGAAGAAGGAACCAATCAAGACTTCCTATAGGGGGAAAGGTCCAGCCAAACCAGAAGCCAACATGATTCTGAATGGGTCTTCTGGTTCCTTCAGGTCTGTGACTTACCAACCCTTAGTTAATATTTCTTACCATTCTGATGACTGGTGGTTGGATTCTGGAGCTAATGTTCATGTTTCATTTGATCGCTCCTGTTTTTCAAACTATCAGGAATCATGTGGAGGAGGCATAACCCTAGGAGATGGCTCTACGACACAAATTGTAGGAAGAGGAAGAATAGATCTGAAGATGACATCAGAAAAAATTCTGCCTCTTCATGATGTTCTTCATGTGCCGACTGTTAGGAGAAATTTAGTTAGCGGTTCCCTTCTTGTAGCATCTGGTTACAAGATTGTAATGGAAGCTAATAAAGTTGTATTTTCTAAGAATGAGTCCTTTGATGGTAAAGGATTTGTAAAGGATGGTCTGTTTATTCTCAGTACTGTAAATAAAATGTTGGATCCTTCTCCTATTGTTTCCAATGTAGAATCTTCCAATGTTTGGCATGGTAGACTAGGTCATGTGAACCTGGGTTCCCTTAGAAGGATGATGAACCTAATCTTATTCCCAAGTCTCCTGTAGATAATAAAGACAAGTGTGAGATTTGTGTTCAAGCCAAACATTCTAGACTACCATTCAAATCCGTAGAAAGAAATTCTGATCTTCTAGAACTAGTTCATAGTGATGTTTGTGATTCAAATAGGGTTTTGACTCGAGGCGGTAGGAAATACTTTGTCACATTTATAGATGATTGTTCAAAGTATTGCTATACCTACCTTCTCAAAACCAAAGATGAAGTTCTAGATAGATTCAAGGTTTACAAATCAAAAGCTGAAAATCAATTAGAGAAAAGGATTAAGATCCTTAGATCTGATCGTGGCGGAGAGTATACCTCAAACGAAATGACTAACTTCTGTGAAGAATACGGAATAATTCATGAGGTGACTGCTCCTTATTCACCATAATCCAACGGAGTTGCTGACAGGAAGAATCGCACTCTGTTAGACATGGTGAATGCTATGCTTCTCAGCTCAGGTGCTCCTGATAATCTGTGGGGAGAAGCTTTATTGACAGCCTGCTACATCCTAAATAGGATTCCCAGTAAATCTAAGGATAAGACTCCCTATGAATTATGGAAAGGTAGAACTCCTAGAGTCCATTACCTCAAAGTTTGGGGATGTCTAGCAAAAGTTGGAATTCCTGAACCAAAAAAGAGAAAGATTGGACCTAAGACCGTAGATGGTGTGTTCATAGGATATGCCTTAGATAGCAATGCCAATAGATTTCTAGTGACTAATTCTGAAGTAAATGAAATCTCTAACAATACCATTATAGAAGCTAGAGATGCAGTTTACTTTGAGAATATATTCCCTTTTAAGGATAGAATTTCTTCCAACCCCTCAAGTTCTTCCCTAGCTCCTTCTACAAGTTCCCATTGCCATTCATCAAGCTCACAACCTGAACAAGACTTAGAATCTAGAAGAAGTAAAAGAGGAAGGATTGAAAGGAATTTAGGGGAAGGCTTCTTCACTTATTTGATAGAGGGTGATCCCTCAACTTACGAAGAAGCAATATCTTCTTCTGATGCTCCTTTATGGAAAGAAGCCATAAACAATGAGTATAACTCTATTATGGAGAATAATACTTGGTTTCTTGCAGATCTACCTTTAGGTAGTAAACCCATAGGTTGCAAGTGGATCTTCAAAAAGAAACTCAGAGCTGACGGTACTATAGAGAAATACAAAGCTAGATTAGTAGCCAAGGGTTTCACTCAGAAAAAGGGATTAGATTATTTTGATACATATTCTCCTGTAGCGAGGATTACTTCTATTAGAACCCTTCTAGCCTTAGCATCTATTCATAACATGTTGATCCATCAAATGGATGTAAAAACAGCATTTTTGAATGGAGATCTAGAAGAAGAGATCTACATGGAGCAACCTGAAGGTTTTATTGCTAAAGGTCAAGAAAAGAAAGTTTGCATATTAGTAAAATTACTTTATGGCCTAAAGCAAGCTCCCAAGCAATGGTACAACAAATTTGATAAAGTGATTATAGAATATGGTTTCTTGCCAAATGAGTATGACAAATGTATATACTCTAAAAATTCTGGTGGAAGTTGTGTCATTTTATGCTTGTATGTTGATGATATCCGTATTCTAGGATCTTCACTGGAACTGATAAATAACACTAAGAATTATTTATCTAACCAGTTTGATATGAAAGACCTAGGCGAAGCCAACTTGATCCTAGGAATGCAAGTGTCCAAATGCAAAGATGGCTATACTCTATCTTTAGCACATTCAATTGAGAAAATGCTAGGAAAGTTTGAGTATTTTGACAAAAAACCTGCCCTTACTCCTTATGACAGTAATATTGGCCTCAAGAAGAATGAAGGTTCACCTATAGAACAACATAGATATTCACAGATGATAGGGTCCCTTATGTACATATCAAATAGAACCAGACCCGATATTGCATTTGCTATTGGAAGACTTAGTAGATATACCGGAAACCCAAATCAGTCACATTGGACTGCATTGGATAGAGTATTTCGATATCTTAGAGGTACTCTAGATTATAAACTTCATTATTCTAGACACCCTGATATTATATAAGGTTATTCAGATGCAAACTGGGTAACTGATTCACATGATGTGAAATCCACTACTGGATATGTTTTTACTCTAGGAGGAGCAGCAATTTCCTGGAGTTCATGTAAACAAACTATCATAGCTAGGAGTACTATGGACTCTGAAATGATAGCTCTTGACACTACTTGTACAGAAGCTGAATGGCTTAGAAATCTAATTATGCATATACCTGTTTATTATATTACTGTTCCTGCAATTTCTATCAATTGTGATAATAAATCTGTTATTGAACTACTAAAGCATGATTCTGTGAATGCTAAGATGAACAGGCACCTGCAGCTGCACTTCAAGTCTATAAAGAGCCTATTGGACAAATATGTGGTTCTTGACTATATAAAGTCAGAAAAGAACCTTGCAGACCATTTGACGAAGGGTCTGTCTAAGACATTGATCCTAGAATCATCGAGGGGGATGGGGTTAAGTCCATAATTTAGTCACCAGCAGTGGCAACCCAACCGAGTCTGACTGGAGATCCCAAGAAGCCGGTTCAATGGGTAGGAACAAACTGGACTATGTGACTAATATGGAACACTGACCTTGAGATTAAATTCTCTTTAAAATAAAAGCCCAGGAGGTTGTACATGTGTACATTGATACCCCATCCCTATGGTGACAGTGTTCCGGTGTGATATGGTTAGGGTGGGTTTAAACTCTTAATAAGTCCAAGCGTGATATGCAAGGTTGATACCTATCACCAACCCTTGAGGACTTACCTATATGAGAGGTCGTGAAGGCCGCGACTATAGGATAGGGCGATCCTAGAAAACTCTCATGAATGTGTAAAAGTGCAAATGACCAATCAAAGCGCCACCCGATAGACCCAAAGAACCTCTAGCGTATTATGTGTGCTATTTTCTGAATCTGGTTCAAGAAGTCTGATTCAAGGCATAGTCCATCAAGCACTTCTTCAGACAAAGATAATAGTAACTAAGTGAGATTCAAGGCTGTAGTCCATCTCATCTATGCATAATATATATTTGCCCAGAAATCCTCTATCAATTCTTATTCCCTTGTCATCTCAATGTTTTTCGGAACTTGACTTTTGGGGGGGGATTGTTGCATGTTTCATGCAAAAGTCAAGTCCTCAAAAGCCAAGTCTTCAACATGCCAAGTCTTCAACATGTGTCATTTTTAAGTTGGAGACTTAAGTGTTTGCTGCCAAACACATGTTATCCCCCTCCTTACGTTATAACTCAGAAAACTGAGTTATAACTTATAACCAAACGGACCCTGAATCTCTTTCCCAAATTTTTTTTGGAAAAATCACTACTCAGAAAGCAGCTTTCAGAGAGTAACAAAAAGTTGTTTTCTCAAAAGAATTCTCACGAGTGCGGGTCCCACCCCCCTCCCAACCCCCAAACACTCTCCTCTCTCTCCACCAAAAAAATTCCCACAGGAACAACCCACCCCATAGCCACCGCCTATGGCCGCCGCCACCCCCCTCCTTCAGCGGGAAGAAGCTTGGCCATCATCCCCTTGTTCGACGAGAGGGACGAGACGACGTCGACGACCTAGCTCGTCGTCGAGGACGAAGGGTCGGGACAACGTCGACGACCGGAGGCGATGAGTCGGGACGACGTCAACGATCAAAGGGTCGGGACGACCGAAGGCGAAGGGTCGGGACGACGTCGACGACCGGAGGACCGGGACGACCAGAGGCGAAGGGTCGCGACGACCGGAGGTGAAGGGTCGGGACGACGTCGACGACCTAGCTCGTCGTCGAGGACGGTAGAGGCGGAGACCGGCGTGTCGGGGTTCTCTGACGGCGGCGCTTGTCACGCCCCGACTCGCCGAATCGGTCGTCATCGCCTTGACTCGATATAAATCGATCCCCACGGGTCGGGACGTGATGCCGTGCAAGTCTGAATGGACTTGCACAAGGCAAGGATGTGTAATTGGAAATTCCTTTTTGACTCGACGCGTTGAAATTAAACAGTGCAGAGAGTTGAAAACATAGCATAGGAAGAAACTTAGCTTTTCATTCATAAACTTGCAAAATATGTGCAAGGTCATATTTACATTACATATGCCGTTGCGGCTACATCTTTGAAACACAAAAGAAAGCTGTCGACAAGCTCGCCTTGAAATAATCCTCGGCGTTCCATACATTCATGCCCCTTTATACATTTGAACAAAAGCCTTCGGTCTGAATTGGGCATCAAAATACTTCAAAATAGGAGAGCTTCGTGCCGCCTCCCGTTCTTCAGCTCCAGCTTAGTCTTGAGCTCCCGCAGCACGCTCGTTACCTGGGGAGTTGGGGATTAGCACACTTGCTAGTGGATGGGACGAACCCACTCGTCTAAACCGACACTGCTTATTAAGGATTCAGGCATACGAAGTGATCTTTCTATTTAGAACTATATGAGTTGCATTTCATATCGAAGGCACATTTAAACGATAACAACATAACCCATTTAAGAGCATTCTTACCACGGCCGTGCTCCTTTCCTGCACAAAATATACATGATACTTACCACCTGCACAAGACAATAGATGAGCATGCAATCTATCCTATATGCGGTCATTGGTGATATCGACACCAAGAAGGACGATTACGTAGCCTTGCGACGCGCCCTCCAGTCCAGGTAGCGAGCCTAACTGGAGGTCTCGCAATGCCTCGCGCCGAAGCACGATTTCCATAATTTTTTCCTAGGCCGATTCGGTCCCACGGCCCCGGGTACCGTCTCGAGGAAAGCTCACCTTGTGCACAAGTCGTCCTTGACCATGCGAATGTATGAACAGTTTAATATGTATGAAGTAAATTGCATACCGTAACCATTATCGAATCACATAATCATTCTTACTCGCGCAAGGGTCCCTTCCCCCGAAATCGTACGTTCTGATTTAGCGTCCCGTAGGCACCAAATTCCCCGAGGCATGATGTACTGCCACCAAGGTTTTCATCGTTGTGTTTTGCATGGCATGAATATATTCTATCTCTTTCTTAGAACTTTATCTTTTCTCTACTTAGTGTAACTTATGAACTTAGAGTTAACTTCTCTAGGTTGATATATTATCCCAAGCTCTTTATCTTAGTGGCAAGCATACATCCCGTTAGCATCATCGATTTGAACGTTGAACTTTAAGAATTTAGTTGGCGGGAAGGAGTAGAAAAGAAGGGGCCGAAGAACCACCCACCTAAGGAGATTGCGCCGAGAGTAGGAGAACGCTTCGCGACGGTCAAGCGTCAGTTACACGAACTCCTGCAATGGCACGAGCATCGAATTAGAACCCTTCCTCCAATCCTTCCTTCGAAATTCTCAAGGACGCATTCAGAAATCGACGCGAAAGCACACTATCAAATCCACGCAACAATTCGTTCAGAAAGCCAAGAAAACCAATAAAACCAACGGTAGACGGGTTGCGTCGCTCCCTTTAGAGTTCCTTCGCCAAGACGCCGCCTACCGCATCTAGGACTCATTCCAACAGTAGTCGATCCATTAGTTGGAAAGGTACTCATATCACTCGTCCAAATCGATTTTATTGATGCCATGGTTTTTGTATACCAAACTCGTCGCCGAGTCAGACTAGCCATCTATGTTCCCGACCATGTCTGACTTGGCACGAGCCTATTACATAGTGCTTCGCCCCAACGGGAGCGGGACACTACATAATATACCACTAAGAAAAAGTTTCGTCCCGAAACTTAAGAACAAGGGTCTGACCTTCGTCGGCGAAAAGTGAAGGGTACTTCTCCCTCATCTCCGCCTCTAGCTCCCACGTCGACTCCTCGACGGAATGGTTGCGCCAGAGTACGCGTACCAAGGACATCGATCGGCTCCGCAGGATCTTTTCTTTACGGTCCAAAATTTGCACGGGCTCCTCCGAGTATGATAGATCGGCGTGTAGCTCCAACTGATCGAAACTAACCACATGACTTGGGTCATGCACGTACTTTCGAAGTTGGGAGACATGGAAGACGTCGTGCACTTCGGCCAGGGCAGGAGGTAGCGCGATCCGGTAAGCAACGGTCGCCACTCTTTCGAGGATCTCGAAGGGCCCTACGAATCTCGGACTCAGCTTGCCTTTTACCCCGAATCGCATGACGCCCCGCATCGGCGTCACCTTCAGAAACACATGGTCCCCAACCAAGAACTCTAACGGTCGTCGACGAGTATCTGCATAACTCTTTTGTCGACTCTGAGCAATGCGGAGCCTATCTCGAATCATGCGGACCTTCTCGACGGCTTGTTCGACTAATTCTGGCCCGAGCACCTGTCGCTCTCCGACTTCGTCCCAGCAAATCGGAGATCGGCACTTCCTCCCGTAAAGCGCCTCGTAGGGAGCCATCTGGATGCTCGATTGGTAACTGTTGTTGTATGCGAACTCCGCGAGCGGCAAGTGCGTGTCCCAGCTAGTCTTCAAATCTATCGCACACAGACGTAGCATATCCTCCAGGATTTGATTCACTCTTTCTGTCTGGCCATCGGTTTGTGGGTGGTACGCGGAGCTAAGGTTCAACTTAGTGCCCAGCGCCGCCTGTAGACTCGTCCAGAAACGTGATAAGAATCGCCCGTCTCTGTCCGAAATGATTGTGGCCGGTACCCCGTGCAGTCTGACGATCTCGTCGAGATAAATCTGAGCTAACCGATCGACGCTCCATGATGCTTTAATAGCGAGAAAATGAGCGGATTTGGTCAAACGATCGACAATGACCCAAATCGCATCATTTCCCCGCGACGTCTTCGGAAGGCCCATGATGAAATCCATAGAGATGTCGTTCCATTTCCATACTGGAATATCGAGGTTCTGTAGCTCCCCGCCTGGTCTTTGATGCTCGACCTTCACCCGTTGACAGGCCATACACTGTGACACGAACGTCGCCACGTCTTTCTTCATGCCGTGCCACCAAAAGGTCGTGCGCAGGTCCTTATACATTTTGGTACTCCCGGGGTGCAACGAGTACTTCGCATAATGGGCCTCCGTCAGAATCTCCTTTCTAAGTTCAGCATGGTCCGGCACGCATATCCTTCCCTTCATCCGCGTCATTCCGCCCTCGTCCACCACAAAGTCGGTCGCCTTTCCCGTCGAAATCAGCTCGCGCATCTTCTTCAGGAATGGGTCGTCCTCCTGTGCGGTCTTTATTTTGTTGTGCAGGCTCGACTCAAGGTGCAATTGGGCCAATCGTGCTCCACGGTAACGAATTCGGAGTTCGATACCCATCTCCGCCAAGTCTCGCTGTATGCTACGGTTGATAGACAAGCACCCTGCAAACATTCTACTCAGCGCGTCTGCCACAACGTTCCCCTTACCTGGCGTGTACTCGATAGTCAGATCGTAGTCTTTGATGAGTTCGAGCCAACGCCGCTGCCGTAAGTTCAGGTCCCGTTGAGTGAAGATGTATTTGAGGCTCTTGTGGTCCGTATAGATGCGGCAAGCTACACCATAAAGATAGTGCCGCCATAGCTTCAACGCGAACACAATGGCCGCTAACTCAAGATCGTGTGTAGGATAATTCTTCTCGTGTTGCTTCAATTGTCTCGAAGCAAACAAAATCACCTTATCCCTTTGCATAAGCACGCATCCCAAACCTGTCCGCGATGTATCGCTAAATATCTGAAACCCTTCCGGCCCGTCTGGAAGTGCAAGGATCGGCGCTGAGATGAACCGTTTCTTCAACTCTTGGAAACTCGATTCGCAGGCGTCGTTCCACTCGAATGCGACTCCCTTTTGGGTGAGACGAGTCAGAGGCGACGCAATTTTGGCAAAATCTTTTACGAATCTACGGTAGTAGCCCGCCAAGCCGAGGAAACTTCGGATGTCGCCTGCTGAGGTAGGCCGCTTCCATTCGACTATTGCTTCAATCTTCTTTGGGTCCACCGTGACGCCTTCAGCGGAGACAACGTGCCCAAGGAACGTCACGCTGTTCATCCAGAACTTGCACTTGCTTAGCTTAGCGTAGAGTTGATGTTCACGCAGAGTCTATAGCACCGTCTTCAAGTGTTCCACGTGCTCGTCCTTGCTCTTCGAATATATGAGAATGTCATCGATGAATACAACGACAAATTTGTCTATGAACGGTCGGAACACCCGGTTCATTAGATCCATGAACGCGGCAGGAGCGTTGGTCAAGCCGAAAGGCATGACTAGAAATTCGTAGTGACCATATCGGGTTCGGAAGGCGGACTTCGGCACGTCTTCGGACTTGATCTTCAATTGATGGTAGCCTGAGCGAAGATCAGTCTTGGAAAACACCGTCGCCCCTTGTAGCTGGTCAAACAGATCATCTATTCTTGGTAACGGATACTTGTTTCGTACCGTGGCTTTGTTGAGTTTCCGATAATCGATGCACAGTCGCATCGATCCATCCTTTTTCCTCACAAACAACACTGGGGCACCCCACGGGGAGACACTAGGGCGAATGTATCCGCGATCTAGTAACTCTTGTAGTTGTGCCTTCAGTTCCTTCAGCTCTGCCGGCGCCATTCGATAGGGTGCTTTGGATATCGGTCGGGTGTCCGGGAAGGTGTCGATGCTGAATTCTATCTCTCGGTCCGGCGGCATCCCTGGCAACTCGTCTGGGAACACATCAGGAAATTCTGCTACGACTTCAGTCTGGGCCGTGCTTGCAATCTCCGTTCTCGTGTCTCGAACTGATGCTAGGTATCCGCTGCACCCGGAATGCAACATACGTCTTGCCGAAATTGCCGATATCACCATTGCCGACTTTGATGCTGCTCCGCACGAATAGGAGAACTCGATTTCGCCCGGAAGGCGGAACACAACTCTCTTCTCCGCGCACTCAATCGTTGCGTGGCATGCACCCAACCAATCCATGCCGAGGATTATATCGTACTCCTTGACGTCGAGGACGATAATTTCCAAGGATAGATTCCTCCCTCCGATGCATATGTAACCGTCCCTACAAATATGAGTGGCAGGCATATCTACTCCCGATGGAGTGCTAACGCTAAGATTCATATCTAAAAGTTGCAAAGGTAATTCATTTTCTTTTACAAAGTCGGCTGATATGAAACTATGCGTTGCACCCGAATCGAACAATACTCTAGCAGGCAAATTTTTATAGAGTAGTATACCTGTTACGACAGTGTCGGACGCATAGGCTTCGTCCCGCGTTAGTGCGTAGACTCGGCCTTGCGCCCCTTGGCGATTTTGTGGGTTCACGGGCACCGCGTTTGCGCCATGGGCGGGAGGCGCCCTGTTCTGGTTCTGGACGTCCCTTGGTGGATGTTGGTTCGCCCTCCCCATTCGACAATCTACCGTCTTGTGACCTAGCTGGCCACACTTGAAGCATCCCCCTCGGCAATCGACCGCCAGATGTCCCATCTTGCCGCAGCGATGGCAACGTACGGCTGGGTGAGGCCCCCGATACTCGGTCGTGTTCTGGCGCTTTGGCGTACCAGATCCTCCTGCGTCGTTAGGACGCTTGTTGAAGTTGTTGCGGATGCTTGATCCGCCCTTCTGCGATGCTCGACCGAAGACCCGCTCCATATCAAGAGCGGCGTTATATGATTCCTTGTACGTCTGGCATCTCTGGTTCATGACGTCCCGACGCAAATCTTCGTTTAGGCCTTGCTGGAAGCGCTCGCACCACGCCTCTACGTTCGGCAGAAAAGCCCCGGCAAACTTCGCTAGCTTCGCGAACTTCGCATCGTAGTCTTCAACGGACAAGTTTTCTTGCATCAAGGACATGAATTCCTCTTCCTTCTGTCGACGAAGGGCACGAGGGATGTATTGTTCGAGGAAGGCCCGTTTGAACGTCTCCCACGAGATCTTGGCGCTGGGGTTGGACTCTTGGAGCTCCTGTTTCTTCGCCTCCCACCAGTCGTAGGCCCTCAAGTTGAGCTGCAACGCTGCGCACCCGACTTTCTTGGACCCCTTGATGTTGAGGAGAGTGAACAGACTCTCAATCTTCACTAGCCACCCCATGACTTCGTCAGGCTCTGCTCGACCGTTGAAGTCCGGCGGGTTCATTTTCTTAAACTTGGTCATCTTGAGCAGGGAGGAGGAAGACACATGTTTTGTCTTTTCGGCTTGCACTTCTTCCTCGGACATGACGGTCGTCGAGTTCTGTTGCGTCGCTATGGTACTCACGATCCTGGTCAGGGCGTCCATTTGCTTTTGTTGGGCGCTGACTTGGGCCTGGATCCGTTCCTGCAGCTGTCGTTGCTGCATCTCTGACTGACGTTGTTGGAGTTCCATGAGGCGTAGTAGTCGCTCCATGGCCGATTCGCTAGGCGTCGCACCTTCGGTGCTATCGGTGCTAATCAATGTGGGGACACCCAGTCTTTCCGTCATTCCTACAAAATTGAGCAAACCCGTTAGTATTCTCAAAATATCTACGGGCTTATATGTATGGAACGATTATTTCAGGCCGCATATGTCGAAAAGCATAGTTTTTGAAAAATCGCAACGGCATCATCTAAAGAAAGCATTTTGGAAGGTCCGAGGTGTGAACCGTTGTCACGCCCCAGAACCAGAATACTGAAGAGCGGGGGAATGACTCAGCCAGCTACGTATTACGGGTAGATGAATACCGTATAATACGATCAATGCTGTCTAAAGACGAGGGGGTGCATACTACATGAAAGTCTCACTATGGTCACTTCACATCTATTGTCTCAATCATTCGAACAAGAAAACAGAAATAGAGAACATGTAAGAATAAGCAGTAAGGCGTCCCAAACGCTCAGTCAAAATGTTCTTGAGATCTGGCTTTACAAAACATAGCCAGATGATATAGCAAGGTGTACACAATTGTTATCAGCTGCAGTCTGACTTAATTACAATTATGCAAAAGTAAGTACAAGACAATCCGACTAACATGTCGGTGCCAAACGGCTACAGTATAAAGTAAATAACAAAACGAGTGGTGAAGTAAGGGACCCACTCGAGTCCTCCTGCGATCATCCCTCTAGTGTTGACCATCTTGGAGGCGGAAGTAAGCTGGATCCTCGAGAACCGGCTCTAAATATGGCCATGCAAAACCAGAGAGGTTAGACCTCTAATAGCAAGTACCACAAGGAAGCACGATATGAGGGAATTAAAACCAGTAATAAGAGAATATAATAATAGATCTCTGCTTGCTACTAGGATTCACATCACATCACGACACTTCGAACCAACCTCCCAACCAAACAAGGACAGAAGTTGGCCCGTCATGTCCTGACATTCTGATCATCCCAGTTAGACAACAGAGTAGGTACAGTACACAAACAAATCATCTTGTACGGCCAATCAAATCCTACGGCTTGCTATTGTGAGTCCCAAGTTATCCTGGAATTATGCAATTAGGAATTCCTCAGTTCTTACTATGTGCGAGCAAGGCTAGTCTATCCAGTCAATCAGGTGCGCCAAGCATGAATTAGACGAGTCCTAGCAGGACGCCCGTCATATATATACAATATACAATAATAATAAAAGCAGGTACTGTTCCCTGCCCGTGTGGCAGATTTACAGTATCTGTGGGAACCAGCCGGCCTGGCGGGCACTACTAGTCCCGGGAGGGCTGCCATGTAAGAACTCGGGAATCCATTCTCTCCATGCCATCATTATTTTATTTTACTTAATAGTCCCTACGTTGAGTGAAATCCCATGCCGTGGATCATGATCATTCAAATGAGTACTTTCGTACGGGGTACGATATGCGCAACTCTACAACGATACCAGTGCGGCTAGGTTGTAGGTTTTACATAGCGTAATGCAACAATCAAATCTAACCACGGGGTAATCATGCCTTGACCATCAAGTACACATGCTACTTTTGTAAAAAAATAAATAAATAAATAAATAAATAAATAGATTGAAGCTTGCATGTGCCTGTATGTCAATATTCGGGATCGGCTAATCGAGTACAATAGTTTATTACATGAACGTGTCTCATTCATTCATTCAATAAGACGACTAGCCAGTCTCTTAGTTCCAACTAGGAACGCATGATCAATTAGTCAAGATAACCATCGTTATTAATGGTGACAAGGCATGAAAGTCAATTAGCATTAAACATGGTCGAGTCCATAATTAGTACAAAATAGTTGGTAACATATTCTTGAAGCCAAGGAAAAGATCTACAAATTCATGTTAGGAGTTGGAAAAAATTCTAGCCACAATTCAGTCAAAATAGAACATATGATAGTCAGAAACAACCAAAATAGGCATATTCTGCGACATGATATGCGCCTACTGCGACACGCGCCTCATGCGGCTCAACTGCGACATGATATGCGCCTACTGCGACATGCGCCTCAATGCGGCTCATGCGCGACATGATATGCGCCTACTGCGACATGCGCCTTAATGCGGCTCATTCGCGACATGATATGCGCCTACTGCGACATGCGCCTCAATGCGGCTCATGCGCGACATGATATGCGCCTACTGCGACATACGCCTTAATGCGGCTCATTCGCGACATGATATGCGCCTACTGCGACATGCGCCTTAATGCGGCTCATTCGCGACATGATATGCGCCTACTGCGACATGCGCCTCAATGCGGCTCATTCGCGACATGATATGCGCCTACTGCGACATGCGCCTCCTGCGACATGCGGTGCGCCTTCTGCGACATGCTGTGCGTGCTGCAGATGAATATATAGGAACGAACCAAAATTCTTTTTGCCATAACTTCCACAAAATAAATCGAAATCTAACTTTTCAAAAGCCAAACTTTAGTAGAATCAAATTCTCTACAACATGGAACCACTTAATTTCGAAATCAACAATGTTTGATAGATCAAAACCCTAAATTCATATGAAGACCAAAACCATGAAAACCAAAACTTAAAACTTAGATCTACATCCAACCATCCATGGAAATCAAGAACTTCAAGACCTAAACTTGTAGAGGAAGAGAAGATGAACAACATAGACCAAAAATAAATGGGGATGCATGAAATCCCTCATGGTGTGCAAGATGTACTTGCCTCTCTCTAATAGCTAGGGTTTTGGTGGAGGAAGAAAGAAAATGAGAGTTATGAGGAGAGAGAATAGAAGAGGGATTTAAATAGCAAGTCATGTTAATCTCCCACCATCCATTCCTTCCTACACAATCTAGACCATCCATGCTTATCATGTTGAACCAAGTTAAACCAAGTTGGTTCAACATGAGCAAAATAAACCAATAGCTAGGTAAAGGCAGAAACAAATTACAGAAAAATAATTAGCATAAAATTAAAGAAATTAGACACGGAATAAATGCGTGATAAATATTAAATAAATGCAATATATATAGGGGTTGGCTTAAGAAAACCCTAAGCCCTAAACATGCTCTAACCATGTGACTAATGACATGTTAATTGTTACGTGATACAACTAATTAAATTAATTAAATAAAATCCTAACCACAACACGGTTCAGAAATCCTATCATCGAAACAGTGAACCACGCCTACAACCAGACAAGGACAAGGGGTGGCACACTAATCCGCGACGAGATACTGTTCCATGCCATGGCCAGTTACAAATACAGGATAAATGCAATAAAGATACAGGTGCCAGATACTATATACATGAAAAATCAAAAATTTACGTATTCCGGGAATGGGGAGTGACATCTCTACCCTCCTTAGAAAAATTTCGTCCTCGGAATTTCAATAAGGCTAGTCGAGCGCGCTCTCAGATCACGAAATACACTCATGTCATATAACAATCATGATTATCAAACAACACATGGCATACGAACAGATCACGAAAGAAAGAGCAATTAAGTAAGAGCGCAAACAATAATCATACCCTAAAGGAAAATGATCGGAGACATACGAATAAAATATGCCTCTCAAGTCAGGTAGGAATTCGTCCTCGAGGTGCTACACCGACACCCAAAGTGGACAAGGGTCAATGCTTGAGATAAGTCGGTACCAATGACTAAATCAAGAACGAGACTCTGTCCAGGACGTACTCTCGTAATTAAGACACATGATGAATTTCACGTATCACATGATACGAGAGCAGATGAGTGAGACGAAAAGTTGCCTTCACTCTTCGAATATAAAACTCAAAGAATTATAATAAATAATAATTAATACTCAAACTTACTCAAAACCTGACCGCCTTCAGCCAATCTTTGCTCTAATACTCCAAATCCTTCTTGCCCTTGTCCCTGCCTTCCCTGTCCCTGCTGCCCAACCTGATGCTGTGCTTGTCGGTACATCTGAGCTTGCGTCGGTAATGGGTGCTGGGCTAGTGGCCTCACTGCTAGTGCCGGCCCTTGATACGGTGCTACCTCTGGAGCTGGCAATGCCGGAAACCGTTGAGCTGGCCCTCCTGGCCTCTGTATCATAGGACAATTGGCAATCCTATGGTCTGGACTGCCACACCTCAAGCATAATCCATTAGCTGAACGACACACATCCCTAGTGTGCCCTCCCTTACCACAGTAAGTACAGCCCGCTGGGGGTTGCTGGTTCTTCCTCGGTTGTTGTTGCTGCTGCTGCCTGGGTAGTGCTGGTGCTCGTATTGCCACATCGTGGATACGAATGCCAGGGGATGGTGCTGTTGCTCGGGGCGCTGCTGCCCCTCCTCCTTCTATCTGACCGTGAGATCTCTTCTGACCTCCAGTCCTTGCCGCAAGCCTCTGAATGGTGATCTCATGCCTTCGAGTCGCCGTCAATACTTCATCAAAAGTCTGGTAGTTGTGCCCCTCTATCAACTGCAAGAGCTCAAGATGAAACCCTTGCTGGAACCTCATCGCCCTCTGGCGCTCCGTTGCTACCATCTCTGGGGCAAACCTGCTCAATCTGCAGAACTCCGCTGCGTACGCATCTACAGTCTTGCCAGCCTGTCTGAGGTTGATAAATTTCTGTTGTAGCTCAAACTGCACCACAACTCCATAATACTTCGTCTTGAACCTTGCAGTAAAATCGTCCCAAGCAACGGGACGTCTGATACCTACTTCCTCTGATTCCCACCAATCACGTGCGAGATCCTGAAGTAACAACTTTACCTGATCTACACGTTCTTCTGTCGGCACCTTAGCTGCTATTAGAATAGCCTCAATATCCTTGAGCCATGCATCTGCTGAAATAGCATCCTCCGTGCCCTCGAAACGGCGGGGGTTGTACTTGCAAAACCTGGTCGATGCTCCTGAATCAGTCCTCATTCCTCTTTCCAGAGCCGTCTGAAATCCTTGGTTGAGCAACACATTCTGCTCTTGTAGCTGAGTGTGCATGCGCTGCTGGGCCAACATCTGATGTTGCTGAGCAGCCATCATTCCTCTCATGATCTCCAGAAGGGCTGGTGTATCCACTTCCATAGGGGTAGGTGGAACTACAGGTGGTGTTGGAACCTCCGGATACTGCGGTCCAACTGCTGGTTCTACTATCACCTCTTCTTGGATAGTCTCCTGAGGTGAGACTAGCCCTTGTTGCTGACCAACCTGGTCATGTTGCCCATGTTGCCCTTGTTGTTGCTGTCCAATCCTGACAGATGCAGACGAGGTGCCCCTAAGAAAAGGGACAAGAGAACAATCAAACAACCGGACATGAAGGATCAATGAAGTCAAAGGATACCGGAATGTCAAGCAAGGGTTGAGAATAACGAATCAGGAGATCAAGGAAAAACATGTGTGATTGAGACATCCTATAAATCATGCACCCCACAAGTCTGAAATCAGACCTGCATGGGCCACCACTAAAACCTTGTCACGCCCCAGAACCAGAATACTGAAGAGCGGGGGAATGACTCAGCCAGCTACGTATTACGGGTAGATGAATACCGTATAATACGATCAATGCTGTCTAAAGACGAGGGGGTGCATACTACATGAAAGTCTCACTATGGTCACTTCACATCTATTGTCTCAATCATTCGAACAAGAAAACAGAAATAGAGAACATGTAAGAATAAGCAGTAAGGCGTCCCAAACGCTCAGTCAAAATGTTCTTGAGATCTGGCTTTACAAAACATAGCCAGATGATATAGCAAGGTGTACACAATTGTTATCAGCTGCAGTCTGACTTAATTACAATTATGCAAAAGTAAGTACAAGACAATCCGACTAACATGTCGGTGCCAAACGGCTACAGTATAAAGTAAATAACAAAACGAGTGGTGAAGTAAGGGACCCACTCGAGTCCTCCTGCGATCATCCCTCTAGTGTTGACCATCTTGGAGGCGGAAGTAAGCTGGATCCTCGAGAACCGGCTCTAAATCTGGCCATGCAAAACCAGAGAGGTTAGACCTCTAATAGCAAGTACCACAAGGAAGCACGATATGAGGGAATTAAAACCAGTAATAAGAGAATATAATAATAGATCTCTGCTTGCTACTAGGATTCACATCACATCACGACACTTCGAACCAACCTCCCAACCAAACAAGGACAGAAGTTGGCCCGTCATGTCCTGACATTCTGATCATCCCAGTTAGACAACAGAGTAGGTACAGTACACAAACAAATCATCTTGTACGGCCAATCAAATCCTACGGCTTGCTATTGTGAGTCCCAAGTTATCCTGGAATTATGCAATTAGGAATTCCTCAGTTCTTACTATGTGCGAGCAAGGCTAGTCTATCCAGTCAATCAGGTGCGCCAAGCATGAATTAGACGAGTCCTAGCAGGACGCCCATCATATATATACAATATACAATAATAATAAAAGCAGGTACTGTTCCCTGCCCGTGTGACAGATTTACAGTATCTGTGGGAACCAGCCGGCCTGGCGGGCACTACTAGTCCCGGGAGGGCTGCCATGTAAGAACTCGGGAATCCATTCTCTTCATGCCATCATTATTTTATTTTACTTAATAGTCCCTACGTTGAGTGAAATCCCATGCCGTGGATCATGATCATTCAAATGAGTACTTTCGTACGGGGTACGATATGCGCAACTCTACAACGATACCAGTGCGGCTAGGTTGTAGGTTTTACATAGCGTAATGCAACAATCAAATCTAACCACGGGGTAATCATGCCTTGACCATCAAGTACACATGCTACTTTTGTAAAAAAATAAATAAATAAATAAATAAATAGATTGAAGCTTGCATGTGCCTGTATGTCAATATTCGGGATCGGCTAATCGAGTACAATAGTTTATTACATGAACGTGTCTCATTCATTCATTCAATAAGACGACTAGCCAGTCTCTTAGTTCCAACTAGGAACGCATGATCAATTAGTCAAGATAACCATCGTTATTAATGGTGACAAGGCATGAAAGTCAATTAGCATTAAACATGGTCGAGTCCATAATTAGTACAAAATAGTTGGTAACATATTCTTGAAGCCAAGGAAAAGATCTACAAATTCATGTTAGGAGTTGGAAGAAATTCTAGCCACAATTCAGTCAAAATAGAACATATGATAGTCAGAAACAACCAAAATAGGCATATTCCGCGACATGATATGCGCCTACTGCGACACGCGCCTCATGCGGCTCAACTGCGACATGATATGCGCCTACTGCGACATGCGCCTCAATGTGGCTCATGCGCGACATGATATGCGCCTACTGCAACATGCGCCTTAATGCGGCTCATTCGCGACATGATATGCGCCTACTGCGACATGCGCCTCAATGCGGCTCATGCGCGACATGATATGCGCCTACTGCGACATGCGCCTTAATGCGGCTCATTCGCGACATGATATGCGCCTACTGCGACATGTGCCTTAATGCGGCTCATTCGCGACATGATATGCGCCTACTGCGACATGCGCCTCAATGCGGCTCATTCGCGACATAATATGCGTCTACTGCGACATGCGCCTTAATGCGGCTCATTCGCGACATGATATGCGCCTACTGCGACATGCGCCTTAATGCGGCTCATTCGCGACATGATATGCGCCTACTGCGACATGCGCCTCCTGCGACATGCGGTGCGCCTTCTGCGACATGCTGTGCGTGCTGCAGATGAATATATAGGAACGAACCAAAATTCTTTTTGCCATAACTTCCACAAAATAAATCGAAATCTAACTTTTCAAAAGCCAAACTTTAGTAGAATCAAATTCTCTACAACATGGAACCACTTAATTTCGAAATCAACAATGTTTGATAGATCAAAACCCTAAATTCATATGAAGACCAAAACCATGAAAACCAAAACTTAAAACTTAGATCTACATCCAACCATCCATGGAAATCAAGAACTTCAAGACCTAAACTTGTAGAGGAAGAGAAGATGAACAACATAGACCAAAAATAAATGGGGATGCATGAAATCCCTCATGGTGTGCAAGATGTACTTGCCTCTCTCTAATAGCTAGGGTTTTGGTGGAGGAAGAAAGAAAATGAGAGTTATGAGGAGAGAGAATAGAAGAGGGATTTAAATAGCAAGTCATGTTAATCTCCCACCATCCATTCCTTCCTACACAATCTAGACCATCCATGCTTATCATGTTGAACCAAGTTAAACCAAGTTGGTTCAACATGAGCAAAATAAACCAATAGCTAGGTAAAGGCAGAAACAAATTACAGAAAAATAATTAGCATAAAATTAAAGAAATTAGACACGGAATAAATGCGTGATAAATATTAAATAAATGCAATATATATAGGGGTTGGCTTAAGAAAACCCTAAGCCCTAAACATGCTCTAACCATGTGACTAATGACATGTTAATTGTTACGTGATACAACTAATTAAATTAATTAAATAAAATCCTAACCACAACACGGTTCAGAAATCCTATCATCGAAACAGTGAACCACGCCTACAACCAGACAAGGACAAGGGGTGGCACACTAATCCGCGACGAGATACTGTTCCATGCTATGGCCAGTTACAAATACAGGATAAATGCAATAAAGATACAGGTGCCAGATACTATATACATGAAAAATCAAAAATTTACGTATTCCGGGAATGGGGAGTGACAACCGTGCTCTGATACCAACTTGTCACGCCCCGACTCGCCGAATCGGTCGCCATCGCCTTGACTCGATATAAATCGATCCCCACGGGTCGAGACGTGATGCCGTGCAAGTCTGAATGGACTTGCACAAGGCAAGGATGTGTAATTGGAAATTCTTTTTGACTCGACGCGTTGAAATTAAACAGTGCAGAGAGTTGAAAACATAGCATAGGAAGAAACTTAGCTTTTCATTCATAAACTTACAAAATATGTGCAAGGTCATATTTACATTACATATGCCGTTGCGGCTACATCTTTGAAACACAAAAGAAAGCTGTCGACAAGCTCGCCTTGAAATAATCCTCGGCGTTCCATACATTCATGCCCCTTTATACATTTGAACAAAAGCCTTCGGTCTGAATTGGGCATCAAAATACTTCAAAATAGGAGAGCTTCGTGCCGCCTCCCGTTCTTCAGCTCCAGCTTAGTCTCGAGCTCCCGCAGCACGCTCGTTACCTGGGGAGTTGGGGGTTAGCACACTTGCTAGTGGATGGGACGAACCCACTCGTCTAAACCGACACTGCTTATTAAGGATTCAGGCATACGAAGTGATCTTTCTATTTAGAACTATATGAGTTGCATTTCATATCGAAGGCACATTTAAACGATAACAACATAACCCATTTAAGAGCATTCTTACCACGGCCGTGCTCCTTTCCTGCACAAAATATACATGATACTTACCACCTGCACAAGACAATAGATGAGCATGCAATCTATCCTATATGCGGTCATTGGTGATATCGACACCAAGAAGGACGATTACGTAGCCTTGCGACGCGCCCTCCAGTCCAGGTAGCGAGCCTAACTGGAGGTCTCGCAATGCCTCGCGCCGAAGCACGATTTCCATAATTTCCTCCTAGGCCGATTCGGTCCCAGGGCCCCGGGTACCGTCTCGAGGAAAGCTCACCTTGTGCACAAGTCGTCCTTGACCATGCGAATGTATGAACAGTTTAATATGTATGAAGTAAATTGCATAGCGTAACCATTATCGAATCACATAATCATTCTTACTCGCGCAAGGGTCCCTTCCCCCGAAACCGTACGTTCTGATTTAGCGTCCCGTAGGCACCAAATTCCCCGAGGCATGATGTACCGCCACCAAGGTTTTCATCGTTGTGTTTTGCATGGCATGAATATATTCTATCTCTTTCTTAGAACTTTATCTTTTCTCTACTTAGTGTAACTTATGAACTTAGAGTTAACTTCTCTAGGTTGATATATTATCCCAAGCTCTTTATCTTAGTGGCAAGCATACATCCCGTTAGCATCATCGATTTGAACGTTGAACTTTAAGAATTTAGTTGGCGGGAAGGAGTAGAAAAGAAGGGGCCGAAGAACCACCCACCTAAGGAGATTGCGCCGAGAGTAGAAGAACGCTTCGCGACGGTCAAGCGTCAGTTACACGAACTCCTGCAATGGCACGAGCATCGAATTAGAACCCTTCCTCCAATCCTTCCTTCGAAATTCTCAAGGACGCATTCAGAAATCGACGCGAAAGCACACTATCAAATCCACGCAACAATTCGTTCAGAAAGCCAAGAAAACCAATAAAACCAACGGCAGACGGGTTGCGTCGCTCCCTTTAGAGTTCCTTCGCCAAGACGCCGCCTACCGCATCTAGGACTCATTCCAACAGTAGTCGATCCATTAGTTGGAACGGTACTCATATCACTCGTCCAAATCGATTTTATTGATGCCATGGTTTTTGTATACCAAACTCGTCGCCGAGTCAGACTAGCCATCTATGTTCCCGACCATGTCTGACTTGGCACGAGCCTATTACATAGTGCTTCGCCCCAACGGGAGCGGGGTACTACAGCGCTCAGATCTGGTGGCGAGACAACTGTGTCAAAGTGGAGGTCGCTGACTTCCTGACCCACCCTCGCCGGCGGAGTGGAGGCCGAGCACGAAGCTCCGGCAGGGTGGGGTGGTTGTATAGGACCCAGAGGCAAGACAAGAAATGTGTCAAAGTGGACACAGAGATGACATACAAAATTTTGGACACTACTTTTCTCTACGGACACAGAATCCATAACTTGATATAATGTGACACATGATACATTAAAAAAATTATTTTTAAAAATTATTTTACCAAACAGAATTTTTGTTTTTCGTTTCTGAAAACTATTTTCTAGACGAAACTAACCAAACGCAAACTCAGAAATTATATACTCAGAAAACAGTTTTATAACTTACTCTCAGAAAACTGTTTTCAGGAAAAAAATTCAGAAAATATATCCAAACGGAAGCCTCTTTTGGCTAATTTTAGTATAAGCTATTTTAAGCATAGACTATCTTTAGCATATGCTTAATGCAGAGCATCCTTTCAATAAAAATCACAATCATCACTCCACTCTCTCCCTCTCATTCTCTCTTGTTCAATTCAAAGCTTTGTTCTTCGGTTTGTGCTCTGGGCAGAAAAGCTAAGTTCGGGGTCGCTCTTTTCGAGTTGTGTGCGACGAGGAGATACCGGTAGAGCGGAAGTTTTACCACTAGGAGCATTCGGAACAAGTCTGCACATAGACCCGAATCAACTCTTAGGACAGTGCTTCGTGCGCGACTTTCCCGGAGGCCGGTAACATTTACTTTATTTTATTTTGTTTGCAGATTTTTTGGAATAATTTCCAACGGTTCATTCTTGTGTCAATGAATTATCTCAATGATATAATAGTTGAATTTTCCAATTTTGATTTACAACAGCCTTCGTGCATTGGTCTAATTCATCAAATACTTGCGTATCCGAGCCAAATTTAGAAGCGTATATTGCACAAATCCCTAGATAACTACAGTTACAATCAATAACAATATCAATGTGATTGAAATCTTACCAGCAGCAGATGAACTCCCCCCTTGGCCGCACTCAGCCGCACGCCGGCCCCCTCTGCGTGGACCGGTTCGTGCAGTCCGGCCCGCACCACGTGGCGACACCGCCAACGCTGCAGGGACAGAGGTCTGCCTCTGAGGAGCAGCCGGCGGCGCACCGGCATCCGAATTCGCTTGCAGAGGTGGCGGAGAGGAAGGACGAACTGGAGAAGAAGGAAGGGGTTTCACTGTGGTATTTGGTACTCCCATGTCGAGAAGGAGGGGAGGCGGGGGTGTAGGCGAAGTAGGAGTAGGGGTGGGAATAGCGAGGAGGGGGTGTTGAGGAAAGGGACCGGGGGGAGGGGCTCGAGGGACCTGGAGGCGTCGGCGACGCGGAGAGCGGCGACGGAGAGTTAGACGCAGCGGAGTGATCGACAAGCGGTGGCGGCGAGGGGGGGGGGGGGGGGGGGGGGGGGGGGGGGGGACGGGAGGACCAGCTCGACCATTCTTGTAGCTCTGGTGAGTCTTCCCGCTCCGTGGAGTAGCTCTTCATTTCCCCAATTTTGCTCAAAATTCAAATTGTTTAAAAATGTGATTTTGGTCTAATTTTAGATGTAAAAGAATAGAAATTTATCCGGGCAGTAAACCAGCACATAATAAATATACGGTGGTGATCGGTTCGAAATGTAAAACCGGAGCTCAAAAGTACTTCGCTCACCCTATCTCTTCTTCCTCCTCCCAAAGCGAAACAAAACCCAGAAGAGCTCTCTCTCCGCCACTAGGCACACAAACCCTAGATCGGCGAATGGGAACGCTACCGACCTCCCCTTTCCTCAACCTCAACCTCCGGTTCCGATCACTCTCCGCCGCCGGAGCGAGCTCCGGAGGGAGGAACTCGGTGATCGTCCAGAAAGCTTGGAAAAGTCGCGGTTTTGTTTGTAGAGGAAGGGAAGATCGATGGAGGATCAGGAGGAGATTGGACGGGGTCAGGTGCTTCTCGATAGGAGGGAGCGACGGGGAAGAGGAGGAGGAGGAGAAGAAGATGTCGAGTTCTTCAACTACGAGTAGCTCTACTACGGAAGAAGTCGAGAGGAAGGCTGGCGGAGACGAGCCGACGTCCGTTTCTTCAAGAGTACGTGGATTCAACTCTTTTCTATTCCTCCTTTTGAATTTTGTGGAATTAAAAGTAGACTAGGTTTTTTTTATTATTCTTGTTCATTGATTGAATGTAGGAAAATGTTATGTATACTTCATTGTTCGAAAATTCATGGGGACAGTAAATTAATAGCAATTCATGCCTTTAGGTTAAGCAAAAGCGGATTTTGTCTTTCCTTTCAAAAGCGGTGTGTGCCATTACCGTTCTTTGCGAAATCGTGTTTTCAAAACATGATTTCAGGTACACCCAAATGCCATCTTAATTTAAGTCACGTTTTCAAAAATGGGATATCCTAGTGCAATTATGTTTTGGGGATCGTAAATGTCTTTATTATAATTTTTTTTAATGGTAAGTGTTGCGCCCCTAGATAAAAATCCTGGCTACGCCACTGGGTCCAATCTGTTGAGGATGAGATGATGGAAAATTGTTTCAGATGGTTGGATAAGAAGGAAATAGAGAAAAATAGATGCATTATTTAGGAGAATAGGATCTTTGTTAAAGGAGCCACAATGGTTAATTGACATAAATATCCAAACTATGTACACAATAAACATGATCAATCCTGTTTTCATAACCTGCATATACGCGAACTAGTTAGGACAGCCATAAGTTCATACTTCACTAACAAATATAACACAACACTTGCTATACCCAAAGGTTACCGAAATGAGGTAAAGTTACATGCAACAAAATCATATCTTGGCATAAAACCCCTCTCTCAGTCACAGTTGCATTATGGTACTTCTGTCTTCTTTGGCAATGTAACCACCTGGGAGGATTGATCAGAATCAATATGGTTGTTATCACCAATACATCCTCCAACAACTATCAATATGAGGGTATTACAGGTAATGAGACTACGAAGCTGAACTACCAAAGTAAAGAATATCAAAAGTCAGTGAGACTATGCAGTGGAACTACCATGGTCAACACAAGATCACACAAAATTTAGGGAAGAGGTATATATGATGGCCATTACAAATTCAACAACTTTCAAATTTCACAAAGAGAGAAGTGGTAATTGATTCATCAAAAACTTAATCGATAACAAGGTTGTCTTAGTTCTTATATCAGAGTCCAAACATAAAATATAGCTGGAAAACAAGAAATTAATCCTAATTAACTAGGAAGCAAATACATCAACCGAAACAAGATAGAAAAGTAGACTGGTTATAAATAAAATAAAAGCAGAAAATAAATCCACCCAATCTGCGTAAAATCAATCAATACCTGTAGCATACACAACAGTGAGGGGTAGGGCTAAAACGAGCATAGCTTCTCGTAAGCTTGACTTGACTCGGCTTGATAAAAGCTGGACTTGGCTTCTTTGACAACCAAGTTTAAATATGGAAACAAACTCAATTTCTTTAATGTGTGAAGCTTGAACATATGAAGCTCTGGTTGCGAGTTCGTGAAACAAGCTTAACTTGTGAACAAGATCGACTTCTCTGATTGGTTTTGTTCTCTATATTACATGCACAATACTCAACTTGTCTCGCAAAAAAGCCCGACTTGTGAAGAAGCTATTGCCAGTGTTGTTACATAACAAGTCCAATCCAAGACTGAATTCACTTTATTTTCAAGTCGAGCGGAACTGCTCGAGAGCCTATCCAGTTCAAGCTTAAGTGCGTTTTTCAAGCTCGAAATGTGAGCGTTTAATTGGCTCGACACTTTCGAGCTCAAGTTTGACCATATAATTATAAGCTCAAACTTGGATCGAATAATTTCGAGCTCAAGCTAGAGCTCGACTCGATAATTTAAGTCCACAAAGCTGAGCTTGAACATGTTGAACTCAAGTTGGCTCGTCTCCGTTGCAGCCCTAGTAAGAGGTCTCATAGCGCCACCCCCACCCCCCACCTCCCCCACCCCCACACACACACATTTTCATGTGTAAAATTTTCCATAGAATGCAAAAACTCAAAAGACCTCCTGACATTGCATTGTATAAAATAAATTCAAATTACTTATAAAATAACTACATAGAAGTGAGCAGGGGTGGGCGGGTGGGTGCTCTCTCGCCCACTCCCCCTGCCGTCAAATGCACTAGTCCTTGGTGGTTATACTTAGTGCTCAAAAGACCTGAGTGGGTAGACCGGCCTGACTACTGAACTTGAGAAAATCTACCAACCTAAACCTGATTTTGGCGTGGGTCGCATTGGTTTCTCTCCTGCTTCGTCCCCTCGCTCAATGCTTGCACCCTGTAGTCGTGCATCATCCTTGTCAACTCGAGAAAGCTCCATGGAATCCTCAGGGAACCCCCTACTTGGTGTTTCCCTCATCTTTTTTTGCTCCCATATGTTTTTTTTTTTGTTTGGAAAATTGTATTGGGATTCAGGCTTCTTTGAAACGCCATATACCCATTTGTTTCAAATGAGATGCACAGGTCATGTTTCAAACATTAAATCTTCAGTGAAGTATTTTTGCACGACTTTCACCAAGGTCTCCAAATAATATGTGATTCAGAAGTGTTGAAAATTTTAATTTATTTATCCATGTATATTTTACTCAATGGTCAATGCAAGAAATGGATTTACAGAGGTTATACCTTGTTTGATCTAGAAGACTAGAACTTGTAAGCTGAGTCATTGTGAAAGTAGAAAACTAACATAACTTCACATCAATTCTGTATTGCGAAATGTTTTCAGGTATATACCTTCTTTAACCTTGAACTTCTGTAAAATATGACCTAAATATAGTAGAAGCCATAATATAAGAATGATAATCTAATCCTACCATAGAATATTCATACCTTTTTGCAATTTTATCCTTTAAAGAAACTATTCAATTTTGCGGGATGTACATACTGAACTATATATTGGGGTTTCTCTAACTATGATAAGCTGAAAACCGATACAAGCGCCTATAATAATTCTTATGAGAACAATTATGATTCTTTTACTTGGTGTAAAAATCTGAACTTTGACATCCGGCAGCTCTTGCTGTCTAGCCAAATTGTTTACTTATGATTATGAATTTCTGAGTTTCTTGCGTTAGTTGAGTTGCAATTTCATGTTGAAGGAAATGCCAGTAAATAATAATGTCAGTTCAGAGGTTTATATTATGTTTATGTCCTGTAGGCTGATATGATTTATAGGCGACACCATTTTATTTGTTGTTTGTGCATTAATAGGAATATGGTTTGCGACAAGTTTCTAACGATTAGTATCATTTGCATCAATCACTTATTGTAACTCAGTTGTTTCCTTCACTTACTGCAATGACATGGCCGACTATAATTGCTGACACTCTTACTCAATCTGAAAACTAAGCTGATGCATGTTCTTGTCTGCAATGTACATGAAGTACTTTCCTTTGTATCTAGACTTTTTGTGCTTCAATCTTTCATACTTTACAATAGATGTGAACCATGTCTTGTTTCTTCACCTTATTATAATCTGACTTTGCATTTATCCCATTATGATTCCTTTTCAGCCACCTAGTATACCTTCAGAGGGACCAATTTACAATAGCTTTCAGGTTGATTCATTTAAACTGTTGGAACTTCTTGGACCTGAGAAGGTAGATCCATCTGATGTTAAGATCATCAAAGAAAAGCTCTTTGGCTACTCAACCTTCTGGGTAACCAAAGAGGAACCATTTGGCGACCTTGGGGAAGGCATCCTCTTTCTTGGCAATCTACGGGGAAAGAGGGAAGAAGTTTTCACAAAGCTTCAGCATCAGCTCCAGAAAGTTACTGGCAATAAATACAACCTTTTTATGGTAGAGGAGCCCAATTCAGAAGGACCAGATCCACGAGGTGGCCCACGTGTAAGTTTTGGTTTGCTGCGAAAGGAGGTTTCTGAGCCTGGACCCACTACTCTCTGGCAATATGTTATTGCCCTCCTCCTTTTTGTCCTCACTATAGGATCCTGCGTGGAGTTGGGAATTGCATCTCAGGTCCAGATTTTTTTTATAATCTGCGTGGAGTTAGGAATTGCTATCTATTCATGAAATTTAATATATTTTTTGTGTAACATAATCATACCATTTCTTTTGTGCAGATAAGTAGTCTTCCACCTGACGTTGTAAAGTACTTCACAGATCCAAATGCTTCCGAGCCACCTGATATGCAGCTGTTATTCCCATATATAGAATCTGCTTTACCATTAGCGTATGGCGTTCTCGGTGTCCATCTATTTCATGTAATACACTGTCATAAATTTTGTTTTATAGTTCTTACCATCTACTTGTGCTGTTGTTATTAAAGTAGTCAACGCGAGAACTTTGACCATGATTTGAAATGATAGTTACCTGTTGTCTTTTATTGCATATTATCAATTCAGCTTCTGAAAGAGTAACCACACCTTTTTTTTTCCTTGTGAACCTTCCATCTATCATAACAACTGGTAACTGAAGGTGGTTTGTGATGCAGTAAACCATCTTTTAGTGTTTCTCTGGACGGTTGTTTATTGGTTTACCTATCAGTGCAAAGTTCACATTAGATGTAAAAGTGGACTTGCTACCATGTATAGTATGTTTCAGTTGTAATGAAAGTAACAGTTTTTTAAATGGTATTACTGTTAATGTTCATATGATCAGACAAACGCCTGGTATCTTGTGATATTAGTTGAAAGAGGTGTGCCCTTATCTATATGACCATTGCCCATTTTACATGCTTTTATTGTGGTTCTCCAATTGCCAAATCCATCATTTTATTTGGGTTGATTGCTTAATGGCATTTGAAAGATTCAAAACATAGAAGAAAGTAGGAATCATGTTTCTTTCCCTTCTCGGGCACTATTGAACCATATTTTCTGTTCCAGCAGTCATACTAAATATGTAAGCATTTATGTAGCTCTATACTACCAAGTAGTTGTAACCTGCAAATTATGGTACTGAAATGCTGCCATCTATACATCAAAACTGTTAACTGAAGGTGGTTTGTGATGTGATAAACCATCATACTGAAATTCTGTAACCCATGTTGCTAGTTTTGAAGAATTCGCAAGAGTTCCTTTTGGAGATGTTATAATGGCTGCACAGCTACATGTTATTTTCATCCCATATTTTGCTCTACTTTTTTCAACGTAGTGGTCAACTTATTCTTGTGTAAATTTAATCACATTCTTCTAAATATATTAAATTGTTACATACAGGAGGTTGGACATTTCTTAGCAGCATTTCCTAAGAAAGTGAAATTGGGGATCCCTTACTTCATTCCCAACATCACTCTTGGCAGTTTTGGTGCGATAACTCAGGTGAGTGTTCTTCATAAAGAAGTAAAGGAAATTCATTGACAAGTATGAAACTGCAAATTCTTGAGTCTTTTACAGGAAGATACGGGAATATGCATGCTATAACATTGTTTCACATAAAATGTTTCCTATAACATCACTAGTTTTTTTATTTTAGAAAGTGAAATTTGAAGGGGTACCTTGTTTTCTTTCTTGCTTAGCAGATTTGAGACACTTTGATCCTTGATGTGAGGATCGTATGATCCGGATCGCAAACCATACGATCCAATCCAATCTGGAGTCTTTGCGATTCAGATCCAATATATGGAGGGCAAGTAGTGGAACTGGATCCTAAGGATCGCACGATCGGTATCCAACCCGGATCACATGATCACGACCCCGAGGACGCAAACCTAACTTGGACCATATTTTAACTCCTTTTTTTATTTATTTTTATTTTTGCAATTTTAAGTTGTTATATACTTTCCTAAGCAACTCTTCATTTCTATTGGATCAAATATTTCTATAGTCCTCTTTCTATTAGAAAAAAAACCCAAATCTTCCTCCTCGATTGTCTGAATCCATTTTCTTTTGTTGCGGTGGACTTCTATGACTTAAAGAAGATAGAAGCACGTGGTTGTTGTGACTTACGGAATTGTGTTTGAGGTGATTTTAAATTATGCTCTCTTTCCTACTCCTTTTCTCTTTGGTTTTGGAAGATGGGAAAGATAAAGGATGTGAGATGGAAGCATTGTACGGTTGTGGATAAGGTTTACGGTTGTGGACAAGGATCTGAAACATCTACAACGCAAATATTGTGGCTCTAGATATCGGGGAGGGGTGTTCTTTTTGACTTCTAGTGATCTTTTAGGTTTTAACATTGGATCCTACTAGTTATAGTTTTTTAATTGGTTGACTTATTTTGTGAATATATGTTAAAACCTACTTGTTTTGTGGATCTATTTATCAATTATGCATTATATATCTTATATTTGAGCTGTCCATATAATTTTTTATTTTTTTATTTTTTTATATAGATTTAATCAAGAATGTTACGATTCACGATCTGGATCTCGATCCGATCCGTTCCCCTTTATGATCTGATCCAATCTTGACAATCAAGTTTGATATCTCCACAAAAAATGTTCAAGAAAGCATCACAAAATTTATTTTATTTTAATATTTCTCAGTTTATCTGGTGCTGGAAGAGGTAGGAGTCTTTCAGACGAGTGATCTAGATATTGTTTAAGCCAGTGATCCGATATACTTTGGTTAACATAAAGAATTTTATATCATTGCTCTCCGAAGCCTTTATCATAGTTCGAATGTATCATTTATATTGCTTTCCAAAGCATTTATAATTTCGAATGTACACATATCCTCAGGATTCACACCATAGTATGTAAGCTGCACATAAAGGCCTGGTTTGGGATTGCTGCTGCTGCTCAAAAAGTGGCAGCAGAAATAACTTCTGATAGCAGCCTCCAAACTGCTTCCAAAAGCTACCCCAAAATTGAACAAACTTTTCAAAAATAAATTTTGGTAAGCAGCTGTTACCAAACAGGTTTTGGGTTTGCTTTACAAAAAAAAGTTAGAAGCAGCCAAGATAAGCAATTTGAAACCCAGCCAAAGAGTTACCCCCCTTGTGAGGATAACAACCCAGTTTCTTAATTGCCCAAACTGGAATAAGCAATTTGCATCTTGTTTTATTGGGTTCTATGCAAGGTTAGCAGTATCGGTATTGGACCATTTCTATGAGTATCGGGATTGGCAGTATCGGCAGTTTTGGATCGGAGTATCGGATTTTTTGATATCGGAAAGAAAACAATTATTAATATTTTAGAAAATATATTTTATATATTTAGGCATAATTGAAGTATTTTTAGTGTTGTTTTTTAGTAGTTTTGAAATTGGATGAAATAAGTCACCCTTGCCGATTAGTTTACACATGCAATAGATAAATTTTCTTCTTTTACATGCTTTTACAACCTTAATATGCTTGCATACTTGCTGATTGATTTTTTTCGTTCTTTTTTTTATTACCGAATTGACCGGGGGGAAAAAGCCACAATGTCGGTATTGGTCACTATCGGATAGCGGTCGGTATCGGTTCGGGACATGCCAAACCGGATCGGTATCGGCTGATAATGCAAACTATGGTTCTATGAATCATTTCTCCACTATTTTGTAAGAGCTTTATCTTTCATAGAACAATTTCACCAGGCTTTGCTATTATGTTCTAGCCTTTCTCTCTTTGGAGGTAAGACCTCTTTACTTTCAGATAACAACCATCCTCACAAATATTAGGTGTTAGAGGGTTTTACAGTCTACTTGCATGAGACAAGAGGTCCATGGAGAGAACTAGGTACAATCATAAACTTTCGGTCATTACACAGATAAAAGAGCTAATGGTAAAAAGTGTTGTACTACTGCTAGTGAATGCTTGGATGATGGTATGATACCTCATTCCAGTGATTAATTTTACTATTATGTGATTAATTTTACTATTATCTGGTGGCGCAAAACCATCAATAATCATGGCAGTTAAAAGAATATATGCATTTTAGTGCATTTGTTTATTGTAGCAGTTTGATTCTAGACATTGGCAAAAAGAGCTGGCTATTTCTGTTTCATTTGATTGCTTAAGTTTATTCTTGGGTCAATCTCTATAACAAATATTTGTACATATAGGTATGTCTTGTCTTTGTGCACATGCACGTGTAATTCTTTAAGGTTTCTATTGGAAAAGATGCTGGTAGGTTTTGTTTTGGTCGACTGAATATTAAGTTCGATCTTAGTTGCACAGATTTAGACATGCTTGTGTGTGCTACAAACTTGTGTGGCTCAGGGGTTAGTTAGGAGGGGGCATGTGCTTGTGTATGCTATATTTTAGTGCTCATTGGTAAATTTTACCGCTGCTTTTTCTATATGCATCTATGATACTGAAATCCTATTACTTGCGAGATAAATGTTGTCTTATTTCTTAGCATACATTAGCATTGTATTGCTTATTTTTCCCAATTAACTCCTGTAGTTCAAATCTATTCTTCCTGATCGAAGGACGAAGGTTGACATCTCTTTGGCGGGTCCATTGGCTGGTGCTGCACTTTCCTTTTCTATGTTCTTTGTTGGGTTGGCTCTCTCTTCAAATTCAGCTGTTGCGATAGACTTAGTGGAGGTTCCAAGCACTCTATTCCAGGGTTCACTACTTCTTGGACTCATAAGCAGAGGGACACTTGGATACACGTATGCCTTCATACTGTAACTAATACTAGGAGTTTTGTCTTATGATTAATGATCTGTTTTTTATTCTAACTTGAGGCACTCCATCTATTAAATGTTAGCACCGTCCCATCTCACATAATGTCTAATCCTGCTACACAGCTTTCTTTTCCACCAAGGTGATTATCCTGCTAAGAAATGTACATCATACTTTTTTCCCACTTCCTTTCCTGGTTTATAAAAGACCTAGGTAGGATCAAGTACGAGTTCTTGCTACTATAATTTCCGGATATATTATCTAGGTCTTAAGCTATTCTCTCTGTTTTTGCTTTTTAGTCATTAATTATACGACAAAGAATTATCCATCTCCAATTGTTCATATACACTTTCAGATAGCACCAGACGTTGCTCCGGACTTGGTAATCATTTGTACTCCGGGGCGGATCCAGTAAAAAAAAAATAACAGTACCATCAAATGTCCTCAACTTATTAATCATAAATAAAGTTTTTAAATGAGTCTATAGAAGGAAAAAAAAAAAGTTGCTTAGTATTATTACAAATGATGTTGTAGTTAAATATTTTGAAAGTTTGAAAACTCGTAGAGAACAATTGCGAGATGTAATATTTTATTGTATTGAAATAGTACTATTTAATATAATGTTATATTATTATATCCTAAAAAAACAGAGGCGTTAATTTCAAACTCCCTAATGATTGTGCCCCCACTGGTTATACGTGGATCCGCCACTGTTTGTACTTCAGTTCAAAGAAACTTTTGCATTATTATAGAAAAAGAGGAAAGGTTTTGACATCTATAAGAGGCTTAGAAAACATGCATTTACTTGGATCAAATTGGTCACTTTGAAAACGATGAAAGCTGAAGCACATTTCCAGTGCATTGGAAAAAAAAAAGTGCGACTCAGTTGGATAAATCAGAAAATTTATTTGGGTTCTTACGAATGTCATGCAGCGTTTTATCTTCTCAATATTGCTCCAAAACTAATGAAAACATATAGCATCCAGTTACTCCCTGATATATCATGCATATGGAATGCCTCCTTGGTTTTTACCATGTAAGGAACAGATCATGTGACAAGCAGAACATGCAGAATCTGGAAACCTAACCTATATAGCATGGTTTAGACCGAAGAAGAAGCCTAACCAGAAACCTTATGGCAATTGTACTGGTTATTGTTTAAGATCTACCAGAATGTTCATTTACGAAAATTTGAGAACCCAGCTTTGTTCCCCAGTTCTCATTGCCATTCTGGTTTTTTGGCATTCTATTATTGGTTAATGATATTGGAAATAAGTTTTCCTTGCTCGTCATTCTCTCTAGGAAGGTTTACCATGAGATTTCAATCTTATTTTAGGTGAAGACTGAATGAAACTTTTTCATGATGATACAACTATCAGTTAGTCTTCACTCTTCATTCTCTACTATCTTCTCCAATCAAGTTTTGTCACACAACAAATATTAGTGGTTGGTATTGTTGAGCACTATTCCATTGGGTCTCTTGTTGAATTTGAAGCTAATTGTTCTTATGTTGATCTATTTTATCCTTATAAGACTCAGTCAGATCTGACGTGGTTTATCAAAAACTTGATGATCAAACAATACTCAATTGGCGGAGTGGATAGATATCGTTAACAATGTTGGCAAAATAAGAGTAGCGCATCGGTGAGATTTGAAAGAACTGCAACCATTTGAAATTTATGTTGATCTCTTAAGAGTTCTCTCAAACCAAGGGAGAATGACGCGGAACCTTCCGGATGAGCATTATATTATTATGAAGACAATTTCGAGAAGCTTCCAGTTCACTACCATTTGGATTGCTCCATCTTCCTTTTGGAAGTTATAATCAAGTGTCATGAAGCCTTGTATATAGGACTTAAAAATTGAATAATTATTGTATGCATTACTCTTCATTCACTCTAAGGATAAGAAGTTGAAAATTTTGATAACTCGTATTGCATACATGCATTTGCTGCTTTATAAATTTAACTGTTTGTAATGAGATGTAAGGAACGAAGTGAAATGCTTTCTTAGTTGAAGATGGACTGCTTCCCTTTCATATTTTTCCTTTAGGTAGCCTAACTTTTATCATTCTTGGACTATTCCATTCCTCCCACTTCTCCTATGTTAGGGTGTCAGTTACAATCTAGGATTTGGAATTTGGATTCAACTATTTGTTCCAGGGACTATTAAACAGAACTTTCTAATTGAAGTTCACAAAATTCTTTCATTACCAGGTGATTGCTAATGGTTTTGATGTTTTTTTTTTTTTTTTTTTTTTTTTGCAGAGCTATGCATGCGGCTACTGTTGCTATCCACCCTCTTGTTATTGCAGGCTGGTGAATCTCATACTCATTTCCACCCCCTACCCCTTCTATCCTAGCCTTGCAAATGCTCATCCTTTCGCAATTGGTGCAGGTGTGGATTAACAGCTACAGCGTTTAATATGCTTCCTGTGGGGTGCCTTGATGGTGGAAGGGCCATACAGGTACCAATTAGTTTTTCTGCTAATCAGTTTTAGTGTATATCTTCAATTAGTGGAGTAGCTGAATGCTTCTCGTTCTCGGAAAAGCATATATTATCTATCTCCATTCTGTATCATGGTGGTTTTAACTTTTAAATAACACCAAAGAGAAATTATAACAGTAATATAAAAAGGAGGAGATCTTATTGTGCATGGTCGACTTAGAAATTCATCTTTTCTGATCCATGTTAGAGTGCTTTTCTAAGCATGTGCATGATATGTAGAGTGCTTTTAATTGTCACAGGGTGCTTTTGGTAAAGATGCACTTTTTGGTTTCGGCTTGACAACATACGCGATGCTTGGACTAGGAGTGGTATATCTTCAATTTTCTCCTTTATATTTTCATGTCACATATTGGAAATTCTAATTAAAGTCCGAATTCTTCTTTTCATTGTCTTTCACATTTTAAAGATTTGCGCATCTTTTTCTTTTCCTACCTGATTCCTTTCATGGCCATATACGCTGTCATGATTTGGTTTCACTTCTTGCTTCTTAAGCACATACGTTTTTATATTTTTGATGATATGTGCATGTTCCATGATATCTTCACTAAAATTTATCCCTCTATTTTTCAGCTTGGAGGACCGCTATCACTTCCTTGGGGATTGTATGTGCTAATATGCCAGGTATATGATAACATAATATGGCAGGGAAAACGTATTTTTATCTTTATTTTATTTGATAGGGAAATCACACTCACCTCCTCTATGTTTTAAGTTTATTACACGAGGTACTCTTATTTTGAAAATAATGAAAAGGGATAATTAGACTAACCATCCTTATTTTGCCCACAATAATTCTATGTTGTGTCAATATTTTCAAAATTAGGGTACTCCGTGTAATAAACCTAGAACATAGGGAAGGTTAGTGTAATTAACCCTATTTGATATTAATTGCTCTTCTAATATATCGTACATTTGTGTTCAGAGGGCACCGGAGAAACCGTGCTTAAACGATGTCTCCGAGGTCGGAACATGGAGAAGAACAGCCCTAACTGTAGCCATTTTTCTTGTAATAATGATTCTTCTTCCAGTGTGGGACGAGCTTGCAGAGGAGCTAGGTATAGGACTTGTAACTTCACTCTGAGATGATACTTTCGGTCTATTAGAGGTCTCCAAATCCGATTTTGTATTAAATTTTTTAATGTAATGAGCAAGTCTTGGCCCAGTAAGGTCCATACATTTCTTTTGGTCTTCTCCATGTGTCTAATGAAGAACTGTTTTAACATTTTTTTTATCTGGCAAATATGTATAGGTTACTACTACCAGTGAGCCACTTGATTAATCCGAGATTAATTTAGCCTTGCTACTACTATCCTTTCCTTTACGCTCTCATGGTTGAAGAACCGCATGCCAGTCCCACGTGTGTGTGTATATATATGGTGCAGTGGGCCCAAATGGTATGCAATGCAGCATGCACAAAGTTTTGTGCATTATGTCGGACATTGCAATTTTTTTTACTTGGTTATGTTCCTTTGTGAGGTCATCTAGGAAAACACTAGAGGGGTGATGTGGGTCGGACGGTCTGAAAGTTCGTCCTGAAATTGGTTTAGTCAAATTTGGGCTGGTTAAGCCCATGCCAGATCAACGTTCGTCGGTCCCACCCACTACAAACTCAGGGTTGGGCTCGGTTTGCCCCTAGACCTGAGCCCGATATGGCTCGGTCCGTTCGCTCTACTGGGTCGGGGCAGATTTTCCTCCAGACTGATATGCCAGTTCCGGTGAAGGGTCTGCCCGAAATCCGGTCCATATATTTATTATATTAGAAGAAGAAGAAGAATAAATGGTTTAAACCCTGAATGAGTTGAATAAATCTCAGTTCTTAGCCATTACTAGTTAAATGAACGGGCTCACGCCGGAACTAGCCTAGTTAAATGAATTTTCAAACTTTAGTCTGACCCGGACCGATCCGTTTCTCCAAACCGGGTTGGACCGGACCATCCCAAAACCGATGAAAATCAGTCAATTTCAAGCCCAGATCGTCCGGCACACCCCAATTCACACCTCAAAATAAAGACCCAATACTTGCTAATAACACAGAGTTTGAGCACAAGGAAAATTTAGATCAGAGCCAAGCCAGTTTAGCCCAACAATTCATATATATAGTAAATGTACATAATTTGCACATATAATAACGTATAATAAAAATATTATTTAATTATAGTCAAATATATCTCCTGTCATGTGGTTAAGGTTGGAGGTACTTTTCTTGTTTGGTTGAGTTCAATTCCCTATGTTTAACATATAACAAATTTAAACTTTTTCCTTTTTTTTTTTACATAATTTAATCATTACTGCTATTTTCTTGGTTTATTTATGTAACATATTCACCACAAATGGTTTGAAGAATTTACCAGCAAGAAATTTCATTGTTTAGCCCTTTAATATAATTTCAACTATTATCTCTTTCACATTTCCATTCATAACCAGCCAAATCATTCATTCATGGAGGGTTCGGACAATCTACGTTGCACTTGAGTGAGAAAGTACTGTCCGGATCTCACCCAAAAAAGGGAAGGAAAAAAAAAAAGGAAAATGTTTGGTTTACAATCAAACTTGTACAACCTTCTTACAACTTACACTAATTTGCTGACATGTGGGTCAGGCCACCACCTGGCCCACATGTCAAAAAATGGGTGAGTGGTTGTAAGAAGGTTGTAAATGTTTAGTTGTAACTGTAGCATTGCTAAAAAAAAATCATAGACGGTGTGAAGCAAAACAGTTGATGACTGTCTTGTGAGTTGTGAGATTGTTCATAAGTGCATTTTTCAATATATTAAACCTCTTCTTCACATGAGCGGAGAATTATTTGGACGTTCCAAGGCGATGGAGTTCGTTTGGCAACTTGAACATTCTCGAAGATGTTTTCTTTTGCATATAGATGACACAATGTATGGAACATTATAATTCCTTGTCTTTGCGCGTAGTAAGCCATGTAATTGTAATAAGATCCATTAGTAGTCGAGTTCTTCCGTTAGCCTAAGGTACTGTTTGGGAAGGGAGGAAAATGGGAGGAAGGAAAAAGTTGAGGGAAAAGTGAGAGAAAAATTAAAAGTGATGGTGTTTGGGAAGGAGGAAAAAAAATGGGAGAGTAAAATTTGAGGGAAAAAAGTAGGTGGGTCCCACTAAAAAAATTTCTCCAAAAAGTGGAAGGAAAATGGAGAGAGATGAGAAAAATTTGAATGAATTTACCCCACCACCCCTCATAAAGGTAATGATAAATTATCATTTGAGAATACCAAGGACCAAATAGTAATTATATTTCTATCCATAAACAATAAAAAATTATTTTTAAATTTTTTTCCCCTATTTTTTGTCCATCCAAACAAAAGAAGAAAAAAATTAACTTTCCTTTCATTTTACTCTCCTCCATTTTTCTTCACCTCAATTTTTTCTTTCCCTCCCTACAAAAGTTCCCAAACACGGTAAAAGAGCCATTGTAAATTATGTTGCAAATTATCAATAAAGAGAATTGTTTTCATATATCATTTTTCCTATTTTCTTTCATTGTAACAACTTTGTTTCTGAGATAATTTATCGACCGTATTTGTTTTTGTCTTGTACAAGTACAATGTAGATTTCTACCAGTAATAACTTATATTTTTATGGATTCTGTTATAGGAATATGATCGGTCCAGGGGTAAGCCAGACAAGACTTCGGACTTGGACGACCTCCCTCTGCTTAGAGCAACCCCTATGCTCAGTACGATCCTACAAGAGATCAGAGTCACGGATAACCCTCCAGGACATGTCTTTAATAATAATTAACAAACAACCAAAATTAGTTATGGATAGAACAATCTAAGCCCATGGGCTGACACTGTATAGAAACTTCATTTCAATTTAAAAATGAGTGGCAGAGACCCATACTCTTCCTGTGTAGATGTAGTCAAACAGTAGGAACAAAGAGGATATGCTCTTCCTTCCTCTCCTCCAGAGCTCCAGCTTCTCCCTATCTCTATCTTTCCAGCTCTAACACTCCATTATTGCATCAGAACAGCACTAAAATGCTTAACATTATGTTTGATTCTGTCAACTAGATTAGAATTTAGAGGAGAAAATGTCACCCTTTTTTTTTCTATTGCATCCTTTAGCCAAGTCTTAATCTAAATATTCACATCAAGGAGTGTAGCCAGTCTTTTTCCATAGAAAAGTTGATACCAACATCGATGCAAGCAAGATCACAATCTCACCCGCAAACTTTCATCATTATATAAAATAATTATTCGCACCAGACAAATTAACAATCATTCACCTACAGCAATATCACATTGCGAAAAAATTCTAGATAAGTGTTTTCTTTATCCTGCACAAAAGATGTAGTGAGAAATTTACTCCAGTAATAGTAGTTTCAGGATCTCACATATATATGGACATTAAAATTTGGGTCTCGAAATTACTGTTCATGTAAGCTAATAAACAGTGATTTTGATATTCAAATCCACGTAGTAGCTCTGATGGCCCGTCCGGATTAGCAGGGGCCAGGTTAGCAAGGGAGGGCCAATAGCTGTCCGCCACGTGGGAGCGGACCAGTCTCATGGACGGACAAAATAGCCTTTTTCGTGGTGTGTGTGGGGTGGGGTGGGGTGGGGTGGGGTGGGGGGGGGGGGGGGGGGGGGGGGGGGGGGACATGCGCATGTGTGCGTGAAACCCTAAAACTAAATAACCCAATATTCTACCAAATTACCTATCGTATAATTTGCTTCAATAGACTGAATTAGTAGTAACAAATCTAAGTTAATATGTTTAATTAATATGTTTTTCTCATCCGAGCAAATTAACTAAAAAAATAAGTCAGTCCTGGACCAGGTCAAACGGTACAACCATTCAGACCATCAATCGAAGCAGGACCCGTTATAATTACTAATTATCCTAATTATTTTTATACAATTAACAAATTAAATAATTGGCAAAAAAATGTCTTCAAAGTTTCATGGAGATGAGTATCGTATTGAAGCAGCAAAATTGATCATAGCTCGATCTTTAGAGAAGTAATATGGTGTAACATTTTTTCTATTTTGTATACCCTTTTGTATAATCATAAAGGTGCTACAATTCTACACCATTTTCTAATGGGTGTTTCACCCTTTAGACCTCTGTTTTATTACTGTATTTAAATCTCGACTTAAAACGTTGTACCTCTAAATGAAATCTTGCCCCCCAAACACACAACTCGTTCAGTCCCTCCCACGTGCAAGCTCCGGGGTCCACTTTCGAAAATTTTGCCCCCCTCCAATAGGGGGCCGCCACGTCGCCGTTCGTGCCAGATTTGTAGGCCAAAAATATTCAATCTTTTGGTTAAATATAAAGGAAAGAAAAAAAATTTGAATTTGTAACAGTAGGGCCCCATTTTCAGTTTTCTTCCACTCTTATAAACATTATAATTATCTGGTAAAAATTTAAGGATGCAAGGTGGAATATAAATTAATTATATGAAATTTTTTTACTAGAAAATAATTCCATGAATATAAAATTTTCATGCTACGCTGTTTGATTGCAATTTTTTTTGGAAAATCAAATAAATTTTCATAGAAAACTTAATTTGAGTGCGATTGTCATTATTTTTCACGAAAAATATTTATTTTTTATGTAGAATTATATTTTTTTTATAGGTTGGACCAGTTTTATTTTCTGCAAAAAAATATAGAAAATGATAATTTTTTGAAAAATATAAGCTATCAAATACTATACATTTTTAGAAAATTTGTGACGAAAATATTTTCTATGAAAGACAAACCCAATCAAACACAGCCTAGAGTCCATTGAGCAAAATATATCTATGAAACAAGCAAAATTTGAAATGAATTATAATATCAATATATTTTTATTAACAAAAAATTTCAGTGAAAGCATTAAAATTTTACATAATTATATGTACAGCATAAATTTTCATAAAATTATAAAGAGAGCATAGAAATGCCTTTCGGAAGGCTGTTCTGCTCTTTAAATAAAAAAAAAAATTATTTCTGTTAACGGAGACGTTAACTTGTAGCCGGACAATAACAAAAAAATAATATACATATATGTATAAGAAAAATGTCCTTAGGAAGGGCATTTCCCTTGAGGAAAACGTCCTTCCTAAGGACGTGGACGTTTTCCTTTTTTATATATATTTTCATGAAATAGCCCAAGAGAGAGAGAGAGGTGAAAGTATAATGAATCCGCATAATGTGATGGAAAGTAATGTTGTCCCACGTGGTATTAAATATCTCAACAAGTATTGTGAGACCCCAAGCAACACTTGTACATTTTACAAGTCCCATCAACATTACTTGTCCAACATAAATTTGAAGCATACCACCACCTAAAATTCAAAATTTGATTCCCTAAATGATGTATGAATTTATAGTTCAGCAAAGCCAACATAAATTTGCTGGAAGCATTACTTGTACATTTCACAAGGCTCATCAACATTACTTGTCCCATCAGCTTATTTATAGCTTACATTTCACAAATTCCATCGACATTACTTGCCCCAAAAACAATATTAAAAAAAACGTCCTTCCCGTTTTCCATATATATATATATATATATATATATATATATATATATATATATATATATATATATATATATATATATATATTATTTGTTTGTTATTGTCCAGCTACAAGTTAACGTCTCCGTTAACATAAATAATTTTTTATTTATTTAAAGAGAAGAACGTCCTTCCGAAAGGCGTGTATAATTTTAATGCTTTTACTGAAATTTTTTGTTTTATTAATAGTTCAGACAACTAGGCCAACAATAGCCAGTTCCCACTACTCATCTTCGGTACATCATCCCTAAGGCATTAGCCTAGTGGTAGTGCTGGAGGCGTCCAAGCACTTGTCTTGGATTCAAATATCCTTCGGAAGAACAGATGACTTATATAGCAACGATCCGACTTAAATTTTTTTTTTATAAAATACAAAAAACTCCACTGCATCAATATATAGATGGAGATGCATTCAATGTCAATACTGTGGCTCACCAATCAGTACTCCCAAGTGGATTATTGTTGGAGTGTGTGTATGATTGAGGCAGTTATGCATATGTTAGATCTCACCATCCAATAGAATAATAAATGTGTCGAGTATGTCAAAATTTTCACAACTACAATATAGTTTTGATGTTGGCTCTTATTGGTGTTACAGCATCTCCAACCCTATTGTGAGTTTAGAAAAAAATGGTTGCCACATAGGAATAACAAATTTTCATTCCAAAATTTTCTTCAATACAAATGTAGAATAAAATATAAAGTTGACATGGCAATGACATGACAAAGAGAATGTGAAATTGGTTGTCTAGATCTAGACAATGCACTTCACAATGACTTTGTCTCCACATCATCAATTATGAATAGAAATATTTATAAAAAAGTTGAAAAAGTGGAGGAGTTGCCTTGGAAGTTGAAAAAAATACCTTTTATTGTCTCCTCAATATTTTTGCATTGGAGAGAGTTTTTCTATCTCATTGTCTTTTGAGATATAATTTTGCCACATAAACAAGACATTATCTTGTGGCTCATGCCACATAGGAGCCACCTAAGACTCACAACACTTAACAAGGGTTGGAGATGCTCTTATTATGTAGAATCTAGCTAGGAGCTCAACTGTGAGTCAGTAAGAGCATCTCCAACCCTATTGTCTTGTTTTGTGTTGTAAATCCTATATGGCATGAGATACAAGACAATGTCTTTCTTATATGACAAGATGATATTCACACAAGACAATGAGATAAAAATGTGTTCTCCAATGCAAAAGTTTGAGAAGACAATAAAATTATTATTTTTTTCAACTTCCAAGACAATTTTTTCACTTCTTTTTATATATATTTTTATTCATAATTGATGATGTGGACATAAAGTCATTTTGAAGTGCATTGTCTAGATCTAGACTAGGGCTGTAAAACGATTCAAACCGTTCGCATTCGGCTCGTGTTCGGGTCGGTCCAAGCTTGGTTTAAGCTCGTTCGTGGACTAATCGATACCGAGTTCGACCATAGGTTGTTCGACTCGATCTTGTTCGTAAACAGGTTCGAGCTCGGCTCAATTTTTCATATTAGGACTTTTTCTATATGTTATGCCTTTTTTAATAGATAGAAATACATTTTGTCTTAGAAATTTTACTCACTTTTTTGTTCTTTATATGATGGTAAATTTACGATGTAAAGAGCATAAGTAATTCAATAAAAAAAAGTCTTTAAAACTGAAGAGAAATAGTGTAATAGTCTATACAATATGTCCTATAAATACTCACTACTATGGCTGTAAAACGATTCAAATCGTTCGCATTCGACTCGTGTTCGGCTCAGTCCAAGCTCGACTCGAATCAAACTCGTTCGATAGTAAGTCAAACCAAGCTTGAACACTCTTTATTCGAGCTCGTTCGTTCGATTTTCAGCCCTAATCTAGACAACCAACTTCACATTCTCCTTGCCATGTCATTGTCATGTCAACTTCATAATTTATTTCATATTTATATTGGAGAAGTACTTTTGAAAAAATGTTTGTCATTTCTATGTGTTAACTATTTTTTCCAAAATTACATTAGGGTTGGAGATGCTCTAAACTCGTATATAATTAATAATATAATCGTTACGTGGTCAGGAAATTTGCAGATAAAATAAAGGTGCGTCGTTACCAAGATAACTCATGTTATCAACAACGTCCCAATTGACGAAAGCATCCGCTAATGTACAAAATTTTCAATTACTATTCAAGATGACAACTCACCGCCCATGTTCGTTGTATCACTTTCCACTCGACAGAAATTTTGGTCGCATTGTTTTGGTTTGGGCCTAACTGTATGGGCAGTGTGTACACACAATCGTGATATTTACTGACATACTTCATTTTCTGTGATATACAATAACTAGCCAAAGTCTTCTTTTTTATTAGGGTAAAGTGCATTTAAACCCTCCTTAGATGTCACAAAAATACAAATAAAGACTCGCTGATCTGAAAAGTCTAGAAGATTACGAAAATGCTCAAATCACCCCCTCCGCTAACTTTTCTGTTAACGGGTGTTAAAATAGGATTGTTTTGACCATTTTATCCCTGGGCTATCTAATATTAACTTGTTAAAAACGGTTAGTTCTAAAATTATTTTGTTAAAACGGTTACGCAAAAATACTTGTTAAAAAGTGGATAAATATTAACAAAGGAAAATTGTAGTAAAATTATTTATTAAAATTATTTTAATTAATATTAACTTGTTAAAAACGGTTAGTTCCGTAAAAAAAAGTGGATAAATATTATTTAAAATTATTTTGTCATAAATTATTTTTTATTTAACAAATATATAAATATTTTTGGGAAAAACAAAACTGATAAATACAAAAAAAATCAATTCTTAAAAAATAGAAATGATGAAAAACTGGAAAAAAAAATACCAAACAAAAAAATACTATTAAAATATGGGAAAAATAAAAAATATACAAAATATTCCAAAAAACCAAAAAATGAGGATAAATCTTAAACAATGAAAAAAGACAAAAACAAAAACTATACAAATTTGAAAGTAAAAGTCACTCTTAAAAAACTAGAAAAGATTATTAAAAAGATGAAAAAAAATATATGAAATAAGAACTAAAAAAATGGAAACAAAAAACAAAATATTAAAAAGATTATTAAACAAAAATCAATTCTCATGTTTGACGTCATTTTCGAAAATAAATGTTTATAATCTAAATAGTAGGTTTTCATCTTAAATTTTTTCTGGAAAAAAAAAATCTTTTAGTCCTGAACTATCCAGCCATTTAACTTAGGACATGTTTTTTAAACCGTATTTGGAGCTAGATAACTGTAACTAATATTATATTATTTAATATTTTATAATAATTATCATCTTAATTGATTTATATATTATAATAATTTTTATTAATAATTTAGTAATCATCATTATAATCATCATTTTAGTCTTACTTAATAATTTATTAGTCATGACTATTATCGTAATTATTTATTTATTAATTCTAACTGAAATTGTAAATCTTGGTACAAATTTATTTTCATCACATGTATTACTTAAACAAATAACTTAAATATTACTAAACGTGTCAAAAATCCAAAAATAAATTGCAAAACATGTATGTCGAAGCATGGTCCGGGTTCAGTGGCTGTCACCGCCTTTGTCGATTATCTAGGAATAGGCTTCCATAATTTCTATTTGGACGTCTTGAGAAAAAAAAGGAATAAGTAAAAAAAGCTTCAAACATTAAATGAGAGCAAATAAGTAAAAAAAGAGAATATAAAAAAAATTTGCAGTTGGATTTGAGATCTGTAGGTAAGAAAAAGCTTCTATATATTAAATGAGAGCAAATAAGTAAAAAAAAATATATATATATAAAAAAAATATATTATTTTTTCTTCCAACCAACCGGTCAAAAAATAAAAAATATAAAGTTTAGGTTTTATGTTTCAAACAAACATTGTGTTATATATAGAGAATGAAAGAGAGCCAACAGCCAAATGTAAGCATTAGGGGTATTTTGGGGAGTGCACATTTTTTTTATCCAAAATATGGGCTCTAACGGCTAGTTCTAACGTCAATTTGACGCAAAGGGGCATTCCGAGCAAAAACGGTTTTGCGGGAGGTGCAAACTGTTTAATTTTTCTAAAAGGTCTTATTTTGCGAACGAGGCAACTCTAAGGAGGGTTTAAATGCACTTTACCCTTATTATTACTCTCCACACAACTACGCATTTGGAGGACTCCAACTATACCGTTCCATCTAGTATCTATTAGATCAATTACTATCCTTAGTCGTAATTATTTTCTACTATAATGCGGCTTGAAAATGACTCAGAAATAAATCTTCTAAGTCGTATTTATATCATTTTTGTATACAACATTTAAAAATTTAAAATATACACCTACTATTTAACCGAAATTTTTGATTATTTTACTCATAATGGAGGTATTTGCTATTTTTTAAATAAGTGAGAGTATATGCTAGTTTATATATTTGTAACGGGGTATTAAAATATCTCTTATTAAAAATATTAACTAAGTAATTAATTATATAATATGATTTATTTATAACTAAATGATTCTAATTCAAGTGGTTAAGGTAGGAAGTATTTTTCTTGGTTGTTTGAGCTCAATTTCTAGAAATTATAATTTTTTATAATGAATTATATATTTAACTTTTTTCAAGTTTTTTCTTGCACATGCGTGCACATTACTAGTATCTAGTAATTGGTCTGATACTTATAGCTCATGGGACCAGTAGGATTCGAGTCTCCTAACCGTAAGCAGAGTTGGTCCAGAGTTTTTTGGAGCCCAAAACAAAATTTAAAATGGTGCCCTTTTTCTCTAAAAAGACAAAATAACTTCCACTGAGCATTGAAATCTTAACTTTTTACATAATATGTATAAGTGAACACCAACTACAAAGCATCTCCAACCCTATTGTCTTGTTAAGTGTTGTGAGGCTTAGGTGGCTCCTATGTGGCATGAGCCACAAGACAATGTCTTGTTTATGTGGCAAAATTATATCTCAAAAGACAATGAGATAGAAAAACTCTCTCCAATGTAAAAGTATTGAGGAGACAATAAAAATTATTTTTTCCAACTTTCAAGGCCAACTTTTAAGACAACTACTCATCTTCTTTCTTTTTTCTAATATTTTTTATTCATAATTGATGACATGGAAGAGAAGACATTGTCAAGTGCATTGTGTAGAACAAGACAATCAACTTCACAATGTCTTCTTTAATTTTTGCCACATAAGCTTCACAATTGACTTGACAATTGAATTGGAGAAGAACTTTTGAATAAAATTTTGCCATTCCTATGTGGCATTAACTTTTGCAAGCTTGAGCTTGGTTTGACTAGAATTAGTCGAGCTTGATAAATTTTTTATTTTAGAGCTTGAGCTTGGCTCGAGCTTGTTTATATTAAGCTTGAGCTCGAGTTTGGCTTGATAAGCAAGCTTGATTCAAGCTTGATAAACAAGCTTGATAAGCTCAAAATCAAGCCCGCTCAACTTTATTTCAAGCTCATTAAGTTCGATTTCATGCTTACCGAGCTCGATTTCAATTAAATTAGATTTGAATTCAAGTACCTGTAATATTAACAATTTATTTATAAAAAATTAATTAAAAAAGTTCCTTAATATCAATTATTATATATATATATATATATATATATATATATATATATATATTGAAGCAATGGGTACTTGTGGCGAACTCGTCTCCACTGAGGCTCGAACTCCCGACCACTTGGGCCGCATGCATCTCTCTTAACCACTAGGCTAGAGGTCATTTGCTATATATATATATATATATATATATATATTCAACAAAGAATAAACGAGTTTCTAAACGAGCTCCTAAACGAGCCAGCTCGCAAGCTCATAAACGGGCTAGCTCGCGAGCTCAAACGAGCCGAGTACTTCTAAGCTTGAGCTTGGCTCGTTTATTAAACGAGCTCAAAATTGAAGCTTGAGCTCAGCTTGTTTACTAAACAAACTGAGCTCAAACGAGCTTTTTTCGAGCCGAGCTTCGAGCAGCTCGCGAAACAAAAAAAAAAAAACCTCGATTTCCAAACTTATCAGAATAAGGAACCAAACCCATTTTGAAGCATCAAAAACTTCGAACCAAATAGTTACCATAATCACTTACTTGTTCTCTTGGATGCTAGTTATCCTATATTTATAATATTGTATATGTTTCAAACTTAGATACCACGATCACCTACTTCATATTGCTAAAATCATCTTACTAAGCATGGTGAGCAATGTTTTAAAAACCGGACCGATGATCGAACCGAAATTTTTTGGTATAGGTCGGACCGGGGTTCAACTGGGTTCAATCGGGTTCAACCGGAGTTCGATCAGCGTTCAAATAGATTTGGTTTAGTTTGGCTTAAATACGTAAGATATCTATATTTACTTATTGGTTTAGTTTTGTTTGGTCATAAGTATGTTGGTTTAGTTTACTATTATAATTATAAGGTCGATCAAAATCAAAAAAAGAATCAAATTGTCCAAATTTTTCATGATAATTTTTTTAAAAAAAAATTCTTAAAAAAATACCAAAATTGGTCGGTTCAATTGCGAACCGGCCGAACCGGTTGAACCCGGTTTTCACAAAAAACCGACGGTTCTTTAAAAGACCCGATTTTAATCGAACCGGACCGATTTTTTGGTATAAAGCGGTCGGACCCGGTCGGACTGCCGGTCCGGTCCGATTTTTACAACATTGATGGTGAGTTTTATCCCGAGACACAAGAAATTTTCATGTGTAGGTAATACATGTTAAAAAAAACATACAATTTTTTACAAGTTTTAACCACAAATTGGTGATTTAGCTAGGACGTACTTAGAAAAAGTACAAACTTTTAGAGAAAAACTCCGAAGAATGCAAGCAAGTTGCTATAAGTTGAAACAATTGAAAACAAAAAAATGCTTGCTGGGGTACTGATAATATCATTTCTCAAAGCAAGATTCGACCTTTTCTCCGTAAAACCGCTCCTAGGGACCATCAAGATCAAATGATGAACTACTTGAATGCTCCTTTATCACCTTATGGATGATGAACAAAACTTCGCCATGACCTCGTTGCTGCTACTCTTCTATGTTGCTGCAAACTTTACTCTCGTTGCATATACTATCTTCCGTTCTGTGTACTAATTCGTTCAAAAAACTTAGAGAGATATAGGAAAATCATGTCTCTAGCAATCATAATTGTCCACTACCAACGTAGGTAGATATCAGGGTAGTAACCCATAATTAAGTGGCAGTTACAGGCCTGAAACATTCACATAAGCAGCATCTGAACACTCGTGCTACTGAAACCAAAGTTCTAGCGGATGACGTATTCTCGCTGGAATAACAATACACACATACCGCATGGAATCGTTGGAAGCACTGACACACTGGAACGTGTCACATCCCACCCACAAAATTATGGAGAATACAGGGATAGACGAGACTAGCTACGCATATGAGCTACTCATGAATGTCATAGGACAGTCATGGTTGTGCAAATAGACAAGTGGGAGGAATCTTTAATGCAATGCCGTCAGTCCTACATCCAAAAAAATTCTAATATCACAATCCATCAAATATCAAACAAAAGAGCATATCATACATGAAACGTAGCAAGGTGTCCCAATATATCATGTATGATCATAAAGCTAGTGAATACAAAATATTGTACTAGTATAATACAATACATATACATGATACAACTAGCCATGTTTTAGAATGTACAACTACGTTGCTCGTAAGCGGACGAAACATGCTCCTAAAAGCGCGTTCAAAGGAAGTGGTCCACTTATGACAATGAGTTCTATACGATGGTGCACACGCTCAAACATTGGGAGTATTACTTTGGTCGGTAAGAAATTTGTGCTTTATTTTAATCATGATTCTCTTAAATATTTGAGTAACCAAAAGCACATCAGAAGTGACAAGATGCAAGGTAGAGCACGTTCCTGCAAAAAAAAAGCTCGTATACAAATATGGAACTTCCAACCGGGTTGCCAATGCACTTAGTAGGGATTTCATTCTTAGCCATGCTATGCCAAGAGGTAGCTGGTTGGAGTATATCAAGGAGCTATACGAGGAAGATGATGAAGATTTTTCAGAAGTACATGGGCAACTTTTTTAAAAATAAGTCATCGACGACTTCCACATCCACAATGTATTTTTGATGAAGGGGGATATGTTTTGCATCACTCGTATGCCTTTGAGAGGAGATGTTAATTCGGGAGCTATATGGTGGTAACTTGGTAGCACACTTGAGACATGACAAATCATGGCGGTTGTTTCCACAAGGAGATGTGGGAAAGATTGCAACGATGTTATGTGTGCCAAACTTCAAATTAATAGGAACAAATATGGAGTTATGCACCCTACTATGATCCCATAAAATATACGAAAAAACTTATACATTGATTTCTTCTTGAGGCCACCAAGAACTCAAGGGGGCTCCCATTCAGTATTCGTGTTGGTGGACCGTTTCTCGAATTTGGCACACTTCATATATACCTTGTAAGAGGATTGCAGATGAAATTATTATTTTCGTGGTAGTGTGTCTTTATGGAGTGTCGAAGAGCATAACGTCCGACCAAGATACTGAGTCCTTGAACACGTTTTGGCGGAGTCTTTGGAGCATGTTTGAGTTATCATTAAAGTTCAGTAGTGCTGCTCATCCGTAGATAGACGACCAAATCGAAGTGGTCGCTTGGACGTTGGATAACAAGCGAAGTACGCGTACAATAGTGCATCTGTTTGATATGTTATTTAAATTGCTTAACCATGAACTCGATTTACACATTTTGCCAAATGGGTCGAAAAAGAGTACAATTAATAACTAAGAAATTGGTGAATCAAATCCTAGAAGTTCGTGAGGAGATTCAAAAATGATTATAGAAGACTAACGCAAAGTACAAGTCAATGACAAAACACCATAATCGAAGTTCACAACGTTGGTGACAACGTCATGGTGTACCTTCTGAAGGAGAAAGCATCGATCGAACAATTCGATAAGCTTCGACCAAGAAACTTTGAACCTTTCAAAATGTTGCGGAAGATCAGCAACGGCAGTTGCGTCTTAGATTTATCACGATGGATGAGAATCTCGTCCACCTTTAACATTCCGAACCTCTATACATATTATGTAGGCAGTAAATTCCTTTATTCAGGCATTGGCACGAAGAAGTTGTAGTCGAGTTCTTTATAAGCGGACATTGAAATGGCTCAAACATGAATTATGCTCAGGCCATTTTAGACTGATATTATGCACCACTTTGATGTTGGACAAATCAATATTCTGATTGAACAAACCGAAATATTGATTAGTTGTACCCCCTATAGTTTGTACGTATTTTGGTAACTGTTCCTGTTGTTTTAAAAACAAAAAATACCTCCTGGTTTATAAAGTTAATTAGTTATACCCCCTGATGTATAGAAGAAAATGAGTGAAAAATTAAACAATTAGGAGGTGTGTTCTTTATTTTTGAAACAACATAAACAGTTACCAAAATAAGTTCAAACTATAGGGGTACAACTAATTAATCCAAATAACTGAGCCTATTTCTATATTTGTCGCGTGAGTGAACGTGTATCATCATATCATGTGAGATCTCTATCAGTGAATGTGTATCATGTTTGCAATCAATTATTGTAGGCTGGACCGATGTGACATAATTATTTTCTTACATTAAAAAAATTCTACTAAAGAAAAATTCCGGTGTGACATAATTAATTAGTTGAATTACATTGCAAAAAAAAAAAAAAAGGGCCGACTATACACATCCCATAACTTGCTAAGGACACCCCACATAACTTAAATGTCATGTTAAAAGACCAATATACCCCCAAGACTTTCTAAGAACATCCCAAAAAAAAAAAAATTTGCGACAAGCACGACAAATACTTGTCGAACGGACAATGGTCTGTTCGACAAGTATTGGTCGAACATGTCTTATTTTGTTCGACAAACACTGGTCGAACGTGTCTTCTTGTGTTCGACAAACACTGCTCGAACGTGTTCTAATCGAACATGTCATATTCTGTTCGACATATTATGGTCGAACGTAAACACTATAGTTCGACTGTCGTGGGTCGAACATTGCTCTATGAGTTCGACAAACCAGGGTCGAACCTACCCGTGAATACACCCAATTTTTTTTTTTTTTTTTTTTAACAACAACTTATGGTCGACGGAGGGGGGATCGGAAAGCGGGAGGAGGAGGAGGAGGCGGGTCGGGGGGGTCGACGGAGGCGGGTCGGGGGAGGCGGCGGCGGCAGGTCGGGGGAGGAGGAGGGTCGGCGGAGGGGGGAAGGGAAGGGGAGGGGAGGGGTGGGGTGTGCTCAGCAGCAATGGTAGAATAGGAATTTTTTTTTGTTTTTTGAAATGAAATGTCCTTAGCAAGTATGGGGTGTATATAGTCGGCCCCTAAAAAAAATCAAAAAATTTACTGTAGGGTAACATACTTTCACGAAATTGCGTGCAGGATAACATGTTTTGCAAAATTACAAATAGGAAACCATTTCGACAGAGTGTCTGGCGGAAATTGGGCGCGCTCAATTTCCGCCAGACTGTCTGGCGGAAATCCAGCGCATATGACACGTGGCGCACGACGCAGGCTCGGTTCGGATTTCGTGTTTGTAGATATAACCGTTGGAGATATAGCCGTTATCCTACCGTTGGGTGAGGAAAAACAAACAAACACCGAGCCTGCGTCGTGCGCCACGTGTCATATGTGCTGGATTTCCGCCAGACAGTCTGGCGGAAATTGGGCACGCCCAATTTCCGTCAGACACTCTGTCGGAATAGTTTTCTATTTGTAATTTTACAAAACATGTTATCCTGCACGCAATTTCGTGAAAGTATGTTACCCTACAGTAAATTTTCTGAAAAAAAATCTACTAAAAATAAGGTACGTAGTAGATTCTACTCCTCGGAATAAAATATCAAATACATACGTCATAGCCTGAGCGGCTGAGCCATTTGCCGAAAAAGGAAAAGGTGTAAAATTCCAGATTCCCCCCTCATCCCCACTTCCTCCTCCATCTTCTTGTTCCTTGCTCTCTCTCTCTCTCTCCAGAAACCATATATATATATATATATATATATATATATATATATATATATATAAAGTGAGAGAGAGAATAGAATTTCTCAGCAGCCGAGTAGAAGAAGAAGGACTCCGTCCTTTCTCTCTCTCTCGTCTTCTCTCTTTCTGAACAGAGAGAGAAGAAGGAGAGATCGATTTGAGAAAGAAAGGAGTCAACTTTCTCCTGTGCAAAAATAAATCATGGGCTTTGGGGAAGGGGGAAAGAGCGGGTTAGGGTTCCGGAGCCTGACGCGGAGGAAGCAGGTCGACTCCGATCGCTCCCGGACCGACGGCGGCCACCACAAGCTCGCCAAAGAGCTCTCCATCCCTCAGCTCATAGCCATAGGTATCCGAGGATTGCTAATTTTGCTGCTTAATTTTTGTGGGTTTTTGGCTATGTTCTCCGCCCGCTGCCCAACTCCCTAGATTTTGCAGTTGAGTCTTGTTTTGATGCTCGATTAGTTGTAGATTTTGTACTGTCTTTGTCAAAGTTTTCATCTTTATATCAGTTGCTAGTGAGGATTGAGGAGGATGCTAAGACCATCTCCAATGGGGGTTTCTATCTTCCCTATTTCTATGGAAGAAATCCATTTTAGAAAAAACTTCTCCCAATGGTGATTTCTATCACCATTTCTATCCTAGGTGGCAATGATGTAGGATGGAAACTTTCTAGGAGGGTTTCTACATGTAGAAACTCTCATGGAAATTTTCCTATCTATCATGACAATTATTATTGGGTCCCATACCATTAAATTGGTCCTTTTACTATGTGACACATAGGATAGAAATGGAGAACCATTGGAGAACATTTGTGTATGTCTACAATTTCTATGTAGAAACTCTTCCAACTAGGATAGAAATCTCCTTAAAGTATAATGCCAAGTAGGATAAGAACTCAATTTTAGAAATCACCATTGGAGATGGTCTAAGGCCATCTCCAATGGGAATTTCTAAAATTGGGTTTCTATCCTGCTTGGCATTGTACTTTAAGCAATTTTCTGTCCTAGTTGTTAAAGAGTTTATATAGGCTTAATTGCTAATTGATACCCTCAACTATTCCGCTTTTTCAACTTGATACCCTAAACTTTTTTTTGTAACAACTTGGTCCTCAACTATTATTTTTTTTTCAACTTGATACCTAAATTTTTAAAAATACCGAGAATGCCCTTCCTTCTTCCTTCCCTCCACCCCCTTCCCCACTCCGACCACCCCTCCTCCCCCCCCCCCCCCGCTAGCTTCGCCCCCCCCCCCCCCCCCCCCCCCCCCCCCCCCCCCCGCTCGCGCCCGGCCAAGCCCGCCGCCGCCGGCCGCCGCTGCTGCTGCGCCTGCTGCTGCTGCTGCTGCGGCGGCGGGCTTGGCCGGGCTCGAGCGGGAGGGGGGGGGGGGGCGAAGCTAGCAGGGAGGGGGGGAGGCCGGCCGAAGCTAGCAGGGGGGGGGGGGGGGGGGGGTTGGGGGAAAGGGGGGTAATTTTCGGGAAGGATGAGGGGTATTTTCGTCCAAAAAATTCTTTGGGTATCAACTTGTTACAAAAAAAAGTTTAGGGTATCAAGTTGAAAAAGCGGAATAGTTGAGGGTATCAATTAGCAATTAAGCCGTTTATATATAGAAATTACACAAACAAAAAAATAGCCTCTAATGGTTCTCCATTTCTATCATATGTGGCAACAAATGAAGGGATCACTTTAATGTTGTGGGACCCAATTTTAATTGGTACGAGAGATGGAGAGTTTCTATGAGAGCCATCCTACATCAATTTCACCTAGGATAGAAATTGGGATATAAATTTTCATTGGGAGGTGTTTTTTTTTTTCTTTTTTTTTTCTAAAGTGGTTTGTACCATAGAAATAGGGGAGATAGAAACCCTCATTGGAGATGGCCTAAGCTATGTTAAGTAGTTGGTGCCAGAATGCTCAAGATGTTAACTTCTTGTTGTTGGGATGATTTATGCTACAGTGAAGTAATTAGAAATGGTAACTTTATCCCAAGTATTTTTATGCCGAAAGAAGGAACTTTAGCTAGATGTACCTGCTGCGAATGAGTGCTTGCTGCGGCCAATTGATATAGATTTTTATCAGTTATATAATCTTCATGGACCTTAATTGTCAGGGCATATGAGTTGATGCCATTGTTCTTATACTTGCATGCTAACTGTTTTTTTATATAAATATTGTTTTGATTGTTCTGTAATCTATGTTGTACGGACATGAAACTTTTTTTTGGGGGTGTGTCCTGGTGTATTTTGGGGTCTCTGTTGTGCCTGACACGTGACAACAGACACGGCACTGATTTTATTAGTGTTTGTGCTTCCTAGATTTTTTTTTTTGCTTTATATCTTACTTAAGTATATATTCCTCTCCTGTAAGTATATATTCCTCTCCTGTAAGTATATATTCCTGTCCCATGTTAATCTCATTGATGACCTCATCATAAATTCTTCATTTCTTCGGCCAGGTGTTGGATCTACTGTAGGTGCCGGAGTATATGTTCTTGTTGGTACTGTTGCAAGAGAGCACGCAGGACCAGCTCTGACCCTTTCCTTCCTAATAGCTGGAATAGCTGCTGCACTTTCGGCATTCTGCTACGCTGAGCTTGCAAGTCGTTGCCCTTCTGCAGGCAGCGCCTACCATTACTCATATATTTGTGTTGGAGAAGGGTAATTGCTTATGATATAAAGCTGTCATTTTCTAAGTATCATGTTCTTGTATTCGCTACAACGCTTGTTGACACAAATTTCATATATCCAGTAAATATGGAAGAGTAGATGTGTAGGAAAAGCTAAAATGATACTGTCAGTAGTTCCTGTTGATGGAAGTGAGAATGATTACTGTAAGTGCGATTTTTTTATTTTGACAGTGTTGCATGGCTAATTGGTTGGGCACTAATACTGGAATATACAATTGGTGGCTCAGCTGTGGCACGGGGGATAACCCCAAACTTGGTATGTGTATTTCCATTCTAGTATGACTGCCTCCATCTTGAAGTTCTGTCCACGATTAATCTGATAATCTACTCATATCTGATGACTGGCGTTGCTCCCATTAAGTAACAAAGCCTTGCAAATTTTCTATATGAAACATCCAAGTTATCATTTGGAGGCACAATTCGTAATCATGTTTTATACTTTAGTCAGTCCAAGTATGGTAGTATGCTTTTAGATTGTAAATATCAGTCTGATATATGAAACATCCAAGTTATCATTTGGAGGCCCAATTCATAACCATGTATTATACTTTAGTCAGTCCAAGCATGCTATTATGCTTTTAGATTGTATATCTCACACAAGGAATACCTACTAGTACTAGGTTACGTGGTTGGTTTTAAATACTGCTATTAGAAGCTCCATTGTTGTTGTGGGGAATGCTACGATAAATTCTAGCTGGAAGCTTCAGTCATCTGAGTTACACTGCATCAACCAAATTATCTCCAGGAGCCATTGATGTGCTAGTTATTACAAGTATCTGAAATCAGAACCACACCCTGCAGTTCTTTCCTTTGTTGTTTCCTTATGGAGTTTTTTCACGCTCATGTATGAGTCTATGTAGCAGTGAAGATCTTGATTATTGACTTTTTGGTTTTGGATAAATTATTGAGTTCAATAGGTTAGAATGCAGCAATTGGATACTTGCTCCTTATTTTGAGTATCATTGTTCTGAATGGATGTGACTTGTACGGTGGCCTTTGCTTCATCTTTGACATATTAATTGACAAGATGAGCTATTTAGAAATTCCATGTTCAGGTTTGGTTCCTTGCAGAATTTGGTCATCTTCAACATAATTAATGTAAGTTTCCTGTTTGGCCATATATTAATCTTTCCCTTGCCCAAATTCTAGTCATGCCAACTTACTTATTAGCATTAATTAAGTAACTCGTTGGCAATGCCCTTCAAAGTTAGAAAAGTTTAGAGTTGAAGATGTGAAATACTGTATCTGAATGTGCCATTTTACTTTATTCCACATTTCTGTGTTGTTTTAGGCCTTGTTTTTTGGTGGACCAGACAGTTTACCTTCTTTCCTAGCACGTGCTCAAATTCCATGGCTTGATATTGTTGTTGATCCATGTGCTGCTGTTCTTGTACTAATCGTCACTGGTCTGCTATGTGTGGGGATAAAGGAGGTAAGAGCTTTTTATTGATGCAAAGTTTACTGTTTTTCTTGCTTTCTGGTATCTTGAAAAGTTTTAACTTGGTGTTTGCCTATGCAGAGTACATTTGTACAATCTGTTGTCACGACATTAAATGTCTTTGTCATGTTATTTGTCATCATTGCTGGTGGATATATTGGCTTTCAGACTGGTTGGGTGGGATATAGTGTGACAAGCGGGTAAGGGTAACCTGTTGACTCTCATTTGGTGATTTTCGTATGGCTACTACTTCTAAGTTCATTTTGGCTTTCAGATACTTTCCTTATGGAGTAAATGGGATGCTTGCTGGATCAGCAACTGTCTTCTTTGCATACATTGGTTTTGATTCAGTTGCTAGCACTGCTGAGGAGGTATGACTTGTCGTTGCATTAGCTGACTATTGAGTTCACACTGTTTACTGATTACCAGAAAATTCAGATGCTGGATTTGACTTTTCTGATTGATAATTTCTTTGACTATCCTTCATAATGCTTACTATGTTTATTCTTGCAGGTAAAAAATCCTCAACGTGATTTGCCATGGGGTATTGCGTCGTCATTGTCTGTATGCTGCTTCTTATATATGATGGTATCTGTTGTTATTGTTGGCATGGTACCGTATTTTGCCATGGATCCAGACACACCAATTTCATCTGCTTTCGCTAAACATGGGATGCAGTGGGTGATGTAAGTTAATATTGCCGTAAAGATTCCCTTAAGTTGATACACCAAGTAGTTGCCATTCCATTTCTAAAGCTCTTTGTTTCTGAGAACAGGTATATTGTCACAGCTGGTGCTGTCCTTGCTCTTTGCTCCACCCTTATGGGCTCACTTCTCCCTCAGGTACTCGATAATATCAATGTCCAGCTAAATTTTTAACTATTTCTCCGTATATGGAAAACCAAAATTTCTCTTGAAGTCCTAGAGTATGTTCAACTCATGTTAATTATTTAATTGAATTTAAGACAACCAAATGTGATGTCATCTTATCTAAACAAAGAAAACTGAGAATATTTTGAAGAACACATTTAATTGTAGTTCTATACTTTCTCTATTGCTGGATGATTATGACGGATTTTAAGTTCATAATGGGAATTTTGTATTACATGCATACATAGCTTTCATTTGATGAAAGCCAGATACTAATGTCTTGAGCAGTCATGAGTTCCGATGTACAATATTCTTTTAGAAATTCAATGCATTTATGCAATTCGGTCAACTGAGTATTTATATACTGCACTCTTCAGTATATGGAACTGGAGTATGAGTATCTTGTGGGCTTGCTCTTATTCTGGGTTTTCCCATACCATTCTCTCTCTCTTACTGTATTTCTGCAATTCATCAAGCTTGTTAATGACTACTTTTGGTTTTTATGCAAGAATACCTTTTCCTCCCGTCATGCAGCGCTTACGACCCCATTTTTTAGTTGAGATACGAGTACCACTCAATCGTTGACTTATTTGGAGTTAGGAAAATGAATAAGTACGTCATTGCAATTTATCTATGTTTTAGATCTTAATTAGTTGACATCATCGCTATGCTTACCTATATCTTGTAGCTACTTCAAGGTGTGAAACAGTCTCTGTTGTCAACCTGCTTTCAGGTATTACTGGCACTTAACACTTGGGAATGTGAATTTATTGTTTTTTCCTTCCCAGCCTAGGATACTGATGGCAATGGCTAGAGATGGATTGTTGCCACCCTTCTTTTCGGACGTTCACGAACGCACACAAGTTCCTGTCAAGAGCACAATCCTGACTGGAATTTGTGCAGCTTTCCTAGCTTTCTTCATGGATGTTTCACAATTGGCTGGAATGGTATGATATTACAGGACTCGTTTTTCTCTTTAATATGCTGAATACACGATGTCTTTTTGCACAATTTGTTGGTACTGATTAGTAGCAAAGTATTTTACATCATATAAGGATGGAACTGAGTTAGAATTGCAATTGCAATTATACTATGTTGTGCAGGTTAGTGTTGGCACACTCCTTGCATTTACTGTCGTTGCAATTTCAATCTTGATACTCAGATATGTTCCTCCAAATGAGGTACCTCTGCCATCGTCTCTCCAACAGTCAATCGACTTGGTATCATTTCGGTATAGTATTGAAGAAAGAGAGAGTGGGAGTTTGCAAGATCTTGCTACAACTGTCAATAAGGACAGCGATTCAGTTGAGTACCCTCTTATTTTAAAGGAAAATCGTTCAGGTAACTAGTAGGAAAATCACATCAATTTCGTATCTTTTGTGTACATTGATATATTAATGTGCTCTTCCTGCGAGTAACTCCCCTCATTTGAGCTTTGCAGATAAAATGAATGAAGAAAAAAGGAGAAAACTTGCAACTTGGAGCATAGCATCTGTGTGTGTTGGAGTACTGATCCTTACTTCTTCAGCATCATTTGCCTCCTTGCCTGTGTAAGTTTCCTGTGAAGATATCTATATATTTTTCAGTGATTGCATTCTGGTATGAGCTTTACATAGTATATTCAAGTCTCATTTCTCGTATTAAGCTATGTTGCACAAACACGGATAAAATACAACACGACACGGCGACATGGATTCTGCCCCTATTTTGGTGTGTCCTAACGTATTTCGGAGCGTCCATGGTGAGTCCGATACGTGTGTCCGACACGAACAGACACGGCATGAATTTTGGAGTGTCCTTGCTTCAGTTTTAAGCGTCCAGTTGGGTTCCTCGGAAAAGTTGCCCTTGTTTATTTTCATATGAATTTTGGAGTGTCCCTTGATTAGCTTTTCCATATGAATTTACTGACCCTGTCAGGTTCTGCTAAAAAGTTGCCCTTGTTTATTTTCAGCCATTAAAAGATCTTCTCACTGAAATGATTGCTTAAGTTGAATATTCAAGTCATGGTAAGAACTTAAATTGGATACTAAATTAGCAAAGCAAAGTGAAAGAACTGAAGGGGAGGAGGGAATGGGAAAAAAACTCCCATCCCCCATCACACACACAGAGCTCCAAGAAACGCACAAAATTGATTTTATGTTGTTGTCACCGCTATTTAAGGAACATACTGGTTTAGATCTCCTATATGTTCCCATGAAACTAGACCAAGAGGATATAAAGCATAGGTAGAGTACCCAGTACACAACGTGCTGGGTACGCCGATATGAGAATTTCTAAAATCCATGGTGTATATATATATATATATATATATATATATATATATATATATATATATATATATGAGGAGGGATTCACATTCCCTCATTTTTGCATCCCCCAAGCATCCCCTCGTTCACATCTATTGGATATTGTTTAAGTCATCTAATCTTAACCGTTGATTTTTCAATGGTTAAGATTAAATGACTTAAACAAGATCCAACGGGTGTTATCATAGGGATGCTTGAGGGATGCGAAAGTGAGGGGATGTGGTTCCCTCCTCTCTCTCTCTCTCTCTCTCTCTCTATATATATATATATATATATATATATATATAATGTGTGTGTCTTCATCTATGACTTCATAAGAGTAAAACTAGACTTCTTCATTGTAGTCATCAAATAATTTTAACTAAAACTATGCAATTTAAATTTAAAAATAAAGAAAGCTTGATTTCTAAAACAAAAGTACCAAAGCTATATTTTAAAAGATATCAAATGACTTCTACTAGAAAAGTAGCCACAAAGTATCCAAAATAAATATTGGGATTACAAATAAATAAAATTTTGGGTACTTCCGCGGTACCAGTACCCGGTATGGATACTCCTTCCTAGATGGAGTACCCATGCTTCATAGCCAAGAGGCATGGCATCTTACACGCCAAGTGGTTTCTATTTCTGGTTCTATTACTTCCTGAAAATGATAGAACTAGAAGTAGTCTGTTTGTAGTTCATACCTCATTAGATTGTACTGTTGGGACACTAAAATCTTGACTTGGGAGAAATATGACTGGAATTACTGTATTACATATTCTTTTGAACATACTGCATCAATGAAGTACTATTCTACTTACCAACAAGATATAGGTAGATAAGGCATCAAACTAAGCTCTAAATACATCCAGTATCTCACCTGCGGTGTCACACTGCATGACAAATATGATCTATCTCAGGTAGAAGTTGCGTGAGTATCAGACACATTCTGGTCTATGCAATCTGCAGAAAATTTGTGTTTTAGGACCAAGATTTTGTCGCCCTAATACAGGCCATGATATAATGACTGCTTCCAGTTATTTTTTCACCTGCAAAAGTAGCTTTTATGTGGCACAACACAACTATATACATTGTTACTTGCATATTGAAATATTCCTTTCAGTGTGAATCTTACTCGACGGAGAGCCTGTTGAGACATTTGACATGGCTGTGTTGCAAAGATCTTTCGCAAATGTTCAACGTATATGATGGTATTCTTATCCATCAGTTTCATTTCCAATTTTCAGTTCTACACAATACTCAGTATGTTGTGTTGGCGGCTTTCTCCTACTGGGAGGATTGGCAGTGCTTTCTTGCATTGACCAAGATGATGCTCGGCATAGTTTTGGGCATGCTGGAGGTATGAATAATTAATTTTAGTATGTGTTTGATCTAAATCTGTTGATTCCTTGAAACTCATTTGATAACTTGCAAGAATTGGCTCCTCTCCAGGATTCACTTGTCCATTTGTCCCACTACTGCCAATCTGTTGCATTCTTATAAATGTGTACTTGCTGATAAACCTTGGGTGAGTAGAGCACAACCCAATCTTCTGTTGCTTTCATCATGCTATATTGAAAATTTCGTATTCCTGAAGTCATATTTCTATTGTATTGTTTTGATAGAAAGATATATAAATGCTAATTGAGATTTCTTAGTGGTTGCAAATTAGAAAGGAAAAATATAAGTACAAAAGCTGCAGTAAGAAGATAAAAATCTTGAAATTAGAAAATTGCATGTGTAAAACCATTTGTTTTTCACATTGTTGAATTGAAAGTCCATAGGTCGTTGCCTCCTGAATTATGATGAAATGACTGTTCTACGACTTGTCTGAACCTTCCAATAAAACCAAATTTCTCACCAATGATAATTAAGTTAATATTATGTTGTTCATGATGCTTAGCCACTTATACCACTGGGAATAACTAACCTGATCTGTTATCCGCTGAAAATGTAAGAAAGGAGCATGCCAACTCATGGGCAAAAATAAGAAAGTTTTTGTTTCAAATTTTGGGAAGCAAGGGTTGCTGACGTTTGAACAACATAACCTCTTGCTTAAAATCAAGGGACCTTACAACTTATTATTCATGCCCATTTGGTAAAAAGGCTTTATGCAAACCTTCCAACCATTACAGTAAAGAGTCCATGGAATGATGATGAGTAACTTGAGTAACATTTTGAATTTCTATTCTCCAGTGCCGGCACCTGGATACGCGTTTCTGTATGGCTGTTGGTCGGGGTGTTCGTATACCTATTCTATGGCCGAAGCTACAGCTCATTGACTGATGTAATTTATGTGCCCGTCGCCCGTGCTGACGAGATATATAGAACCTCCATGGAATATGTAGCTTAGAGTACCAGTGCAGCCTTGTATGATGTATTAGTTGTTGTTGTATCATTGCATATGCCTGTATTGTCGTCAATTATTGCTAATTGATCAGCCCATGCCTGTAGAGAGAGAATATGTGTGCTACATCACAAGCATCCCCGTCAGGGAATTTGTAAATATGTTCAAATGTACTCATGCTGAAAATTCATGTTTTCAGCTGGAATTGTCTGATAGAAATATTTGCTTTTATCTTCACTATGGTGGTGTTTCTAAGTTCAAATGTATACTGTTTTTTTTTCCTTTCCTTTTTATGATATTTTCTATCCATTGCTATAAATACTAGAAACCCAAGGGTCTCATCAAAATGCCAGCATATCAAGGGACCTATATCTGGGCACAATCTAGAACACAGACACTCCGAGATCGTGCAAAGGCGGGTTGCCGTTCTATTCTGGGCATGGGCATGAACCAGAAATGATAGGTTAAAAGAAAGGGATGATTAGCCTGGCCTGTGCTGTGCGATGCGGGGCTTTCATAATGTCGTAGGACTGACGAAAAATGGCCACGATCTGAGTTGGCGTGAGTCAGAATGGGACGTCCGTGCATGAAAACTTAACGGCTAGGGTGCCACGTGGACGGTCGAGGACCGGCACCATTCTACCACGGGTATAAACGACGGTCGACCACGCGGTCCGTCGTGCGGCGTCGTAAGGGCGTCAAGAAGACGTCGTAAGGACGTTGTGCGTATAGAACGGGTGGCTGGGCGGCATTAGCTGTCGTAGGCGGCGTGAAGACGTCGGGGGCGCCTTCGGCGCCGTGGGCGAAGCGAGGCGTTGAGTTGCGGACGTCGAAAGACGTCGGCCGACTCATGGAGCTCTGGAGTGCGCGGGGCGTACGTGTGGGGCGATGATGAAAAAACCAGTTTGGACAAAATCTGCACGAAGAGTCCGAAACGACATGACGACAGACTAAAAATCGTGTGCGGGGAGACACGATTTAACTGAGCCCGCACGTGCTGGAAAAAAAAAGCGAAAAAAAAAAGTTGTATCAAAACCACCGAGAGAGGCAATGTAGGCTCTTTTGCTCTCATATGGGACACATGATGTTGACATTTTTCTTTTCAAATTATAAAGACTTGAAACTTCTATTTCTTTGGTGACTTTCCCAACTTTATGGGTTGGGAGCAATAGAATACGTGGAGCTGCTTCCTAAATTTCTAATGCATGATCAAGATATTTTTTTAAAATATATTAATATACTTCAAAAAAAAAAGACGTATCCGAACTCCTTATAATTATGTCCCCGTGAATTATAATCCTGGATCCGCTAGTGCCTGTCGGCAATTCTAGACTGAAAAGCAAAATGGTCGAGACCATGGCGCAGTGTTGTGATACTCATGTATGAGTCATGACATTAATGTAAAAAATGTCTATGGCGTTCACTCATTTAACGAGCACAATCGGGAGAGCAATTGTCAACTATATGCTCGGTGTACATATAATGTACTTTGTAGACACATTGGAGATGATCAACAATCCCTCTTGTTGAAGCTCATAATTATAGGTTAAGATATGTTATTGAATGGGGGTGCTGATTAAATCAAGCACTGCTAGCTTTAACCAATAGAGGATAGAATTGCATGGTCGATTGACAGAGAATTTAGTCTCTCAATAAGTACTGATCTGTTGTTTTCAGTTATAAATATGCCTTTAGCAATACCATATCAGATGATTGATTCAATCTGAGTTGCAAGTGAGTACAAATTGAGTTCAACAAATAGGATTAAAAATTCAGAGCTTAATATTTCCACTAAATTTAATTTGAGAGTATACAACATTAGGCATTTCCTTGTTCTTCTAGTCTCTTCTTCTACATGGAACCAAGAGAGAGCAACTCATCGGCCTAAATTATCATGGAAAAATATGTAAAATACTAGACTACAAAGGTCAATGTTAGCAGCCATACTGTCCGTCCACCACAAACTCCGGCCAGGGAAGCTTTACATGGGAACCTACATAACAAGAACCTCAACGTCAGAAACCTCGAAGCCAGCTAGCATGCATGCTCATTTAACATGGAACGAACGAGAATGTTACTGCTCATTCCAAAAGAAAAATGAAGGGTGAGAGAATAGAAAGAACAAATGCGGGAAATTATGTGCAAGATATTTGGCCGCCTCAAGAAACATTCTGGCTACATAGATCTATGCACATTGAATAAAGTGCACAGGTTCGAAGCATTGGCGGATCTCTAGAAATATAAACTGGGGTGGACTAGAGTGGGTTGGAGGAGTAGACTATGCGTGGACTAATTCCTAGAAAAAAATAAAAAATCATACGAAAAAAAAGGGAAAAAAAATTGGGGTGGGCCCCAGCCTACCTCACCCGCTCTGGTTTGAAGTATTCTAGTAATCATTTCTATCTATGCAGCACAAAAATGAAGAATCCAGGTACGGATAGTGAACTTTTTCCTACTGATTCTTGTTAGATTAAGGCTAATCATCCAACGGCATGTAGGGTAACACAACGGTACATATTAAAGCAGGTTACATAAATGTAAATTGATGAAATTTCAACCCCTCTATGTCCCATGGACTTCGTAAGTGCACAGTGCACATGTAGAATGTAGAGCAAGATATAATGCATCATTCATTTCCTTTCTTCTGAAAAGAATACATTCCCTCATTTATTAGCAGAAAGCTGTAAAACTTTTTAAGATGTATACATCAATTCGGGGTAAAAAAGTGTTGGACAAGGGTATAATAATCAATTCGAACCATGTAAAGGAGCTTGTGGGTGGGACCCAGTCTCACATATACGGAATCTGCGGAATCAAACCATTCCTTTGGTCAGGATTGCTTGGATGCACCATTCTAGGAAAGATCCATATGGGAGCGGGAGGACGAGACGAGGGAGAGGTACCCGCATCTATTCTAGTCTCGATGTATCTTTTCCTTAGTCACTCGGCACAAAAGTTATTTTCGCCAACTCACTTGGCACATAAACCAATAAAGTTATTTTCGCCAACGTGATTTGGAGCACCAAGTGCAATGGCATGACTGATTTCACCAACTCTTTTGGCACCATATTTGAAGATTCGCCTCGATTTCACCAAAAGACTTGGCGCACACTAGGCGCAGCAGGGCGAATTTCGCCAAAAGACTTGGACGCATACTAGGCACAACATAAGGGGTCTTTTGGCGCAGAGAGGCATTCACGCCAAGTCTTTTGCCAGAGACTAGGTTTTCACTCTGAGTCTTTTGGCGCAGACTACTTCAGGAGGACTCAGCTCTTTTGGGCGCAGTCTTTGAAGACTTCTGGATTTCGCCAACTCTTTTGGCACAGACTGTTAGTCCCGGGGCTTGATCAAAGATGAAAAACTGAAGCAATCGAGATCTGAGATGTCACATAAAACTTTGCAGTGATCAAACTCAAGATCTACGATGGTACAAAAAACCAAATAACCAAATTACAATCTGAATGAGGGAAATAGTAAAGAGAAGATCTCTCGTTCTTCCTTGCAAACGTGTTGCAATTGGGACAGAACAAGTTACAATAAACTAGAGAGAGATGAGAAGAAGAACAATGCTGGGGTGTCAAAACACCGTTGCTCAAAGCAAGATTCGCCCCACACGATCTGCTTCCAGGAACCAGCAAGTTTGAAGAACTTGTGGAACGCTCGATGTCACCTCTGTTCTGACTCCTCGGATGGACTTGCAATGGCGGCAGCAGCTCTCTCTCTCTTTCTACTTCTCTGACTTGTATTTTCGTAGTACCCACAAAGGAGGCCAGAAGAGAGTATATATAGAGAGAGTGTGGAAACCCTAGCCGCCTCTTCAGTTATGGTAAGATTGAATCAAATCACAAAAAGATAGCAACGAATTAATTCTAATCCCACAAAGATAGGAACTAAATTAATTCAAATCCCACAAAGATAGGAACGAAATTAATTCAAATCCCACAAAGATAGGATCTGAATTAATTGCATTGATTCATCATTTTCATAACCGATTTGAAATCTGCACAGTCAGCGTAGCCCTCCATGCGGCAGCAGCAGCAGCCTGGCCGCATGGACCGCATGACTGCTGACGTGCTAAGTGCGCCAACATTACGCCTCATGAGCCCGAGTCCGAGTCCGAGTCCGAGTCCGAGTCGCTAAGCCCCGTTGGGACTTAGCTCCAAGTGAAATAAATCCAAGAGAATGACAAAAGCATTAATGCTTAATCCTTGGAGCCTTATTCTTACCTCCTAGTAAAATCACCCACATGGTTCCCTCCTTAGGGTCACCACCCCATGTGCATCTCTCAACAACACACCCAAGTATATATGTTGAGATAACTCATGGTGCATTTCCGATGTGGGACTAAAATTTACAAGGTATGTTGAGAGCAAGCTCTCTTCATGTAAAGAAAGCACCAAAGAAAGCACCAACACAGACTTCAGTAGCTTCTTGTTCTGCATATCTTATCTGTAGCTTAAACCTTTTCAAGTCCCTATCTAACAAGTTGCAGATGTCATATTGAAAATCCTTACTTATCAAGAGCATACATGATATATGGCCATATATCATTAGGGAATGCAGACTAAACTTTCCAGCATGGATCATTACCAAATAAGAGTATAAGTTTTCCCTGTTGCAGCACAGCCAGATAAATTTTTATATAGGATAGAAAATTCACAAATTCAGAAAGCTTAGTTGTATGCGAGAGCAAGCAGAAGCTGCAGAACACACTATCATTAGAGAATCAAAATCCATCTGAAAGATTAGTAGGTGAAATGCAAATGCCACTCCCAAATGACCAGTGTTTTCTTCACACAGGCTCTTCCAGAGTCCAGAGTCTCTCCTAAGTCCTATCCTTAATTACTTGGGAGGTAATCATATTATGTTGTCCATGAGTACCCAATGTAAGATGCAGCTACCAATGGTCGAGCAGCGCTCACGAGCTGTCAATGCAATTTATGCAGAGATGAACATATTTCTTCTAATGGTTGAAGTGCCACAATTTTTCTCAGTGAGCAATCCACAGGGGAGAGAAAAAAAAAAAATCCCAGGAATGTGTAAAACTATGAAAATGCTACAGACTTCTGTTCAACTGAACTTAAAACAAAGAATAAGGCAAACTACAAGCAAGACAGGAAACTCCAATAGAAGGCAAACCAGATCACTTTTGTACATTTTATAATTAAATATGGACATAATCGTTTTAAGAGAGTAAAAAGTTCAGAAAAATAAATCAAATTTCTCAAGAAAATATATTGAATGCCAATGAATGACAAAACACTTGCGGTTCTTTCATAGAAACATCCAGGACAATTAAGAAAAAGGACATGACACTAATAGAAAATTAAAAGCTTCCAACAATCAGGTGAGTCCTGCTTTGCAGCACCTGCCGATGATGATCGAAACTGACACCTAAACCACCCGATTAAAAACCAAGACTTGTCTAATGAATGAATTGCATTGTTTGTCAGCTCACAATATCTTTCAGAAATGTTACTATTATGAGTTCAAAATTACATCAGTTTGGGAGAAGTTGAAAGAAAATAAAATAAGGGCTTAATTGCACTTTGCTACCCTCAACTATTACCATTTTTCAACTTTGTACCCTAAACTATTTTTTGTAACAATTTGGTACCCAGATGTTATTTTGGACTAAAATGCCCCTACCCCTACCCCTAACCCTCACCCCCTGCACGCTCCGGCCGCCCCCCCTGCTCACTCCGGCCGCCCCCCCCCCCCCTGCTAGCTCCCCCCCCCCCCCTGCTCACTCCGGCCGCCCGCCCGCCCCCGCCTCTCCCCTAGGCCGCGGCAGCACGGGAGGAGGGGGGCTGGGGAGGGAGGGCGGGGCGGGAGGCGGGGCAGGGGGTGGCCGAAGGTAGCGGGGGGGGGGGGGGGGGTGGGGGGCGGGGGGGGGGGGGCGGAGCTAGCAGGGGGGGTGGGGCGGCCAGAGCTAGCAGGAGGGGTGGCCGGAGTGGGGAAGGGGGTGGAGGGAAGGAAGAGGGAAGGGCATTTTCGGAATTTTTGAAAAATTAGGTATCAAGTTGAAAAAAAATAATAGTTGAGGTACCAATTTGTTACGAAAAAAAGTTTATGGTATCAAGTTGAAAAGGCGGAATAGTTGAGGGTAGCAAAGTGCAATTAAGCCTAAAATAAGATTGATTGGAAAGCTTGGTGGGATGACACGGATGGCAAAACAAAATCAGGATCTTTATTTGGGACAATAATTGCATACATGTTATATGTAAACTTCATTTTCCGAGTAGGCCTTCCTATTGCTCCAAAGTATAATCGCTGCAATATTCCAGAAACAGCTTGAAACTTCTCGGAGATTCAATTTTGCTTTCTGTACACTGCATCAGTGGCTTGTAAACCACTGTCTAGGGATAAATATAAAATATACCCAATTTAGTGTCTTGGAATAGTTGAAAAGAAGGATTTAAGAAAAGATTTGAAGGCAAACATCCTTCAAATCCGAGTACTGAGAATCACATTAGCTGTCTCCAAGAACTGCTAAAGGATGGAGGATGTTAGTGAACTGACAACCTTGTACCAACAAAAATATAAAGCAACAAAAATAAGTGATTCAAGTAGAAAAGGACATCATATGCATAGTCAATGACAGATAAATCAGAAAGTTAGACACAATAGTGGTCGGAGTCAAATGCTAAACCTGTTGAAGGCTTTGCTTGCTTGACAATAGAAGATAGTAGGACCAGACGTAATGCAGCCTAGAGATGAACTGCTGATAAGATGTCATGTCCCGGTCTCGTAGGACCGATCGTCGACGTGATATCGCACAAACCTAAATTGCGCTCGTGCAAGGCAGTTTCATAACGGCCGATTACAACAGCTTGCGACGGGGTCGTCGCACATAAATTCCAAACAGAAATATTGAATATACAAGGCAACACAAGCATTGAAACCAAAATCAGAGTCTTTATTGATACTTGAAATAAGATTACAAAGGCGCGTAGCCCAGATTACAATCACTCAAGCTCACTTTTCTCTCATTTTACAAGTCACTCAGCTCTCGCTTATCTCTCAATACAATTGACGAGCCAGCGGATGCTTCAGATAGGCGATATCCATACATTATGTCTCGTATAAGTCCAGACTCCATGCGGCCGAACGCCTCGAAACGCCAAGAACTCCGTGCCTCGACGCATCCAAGTGAGCTCCGCGCCAACGAGCTTCTACCTGTGCCTGCACATAAACACTGTGTGGGTGTCAGTACTCAACTGTACTGATGGAGTGAGCTCCTCGTCCACCCATACAAAACCAACACGTTCATTTACTTTGTGCAACATAATCCCTTTATGATTGTCTTTCTATTCTTGCCTTAGGATCGATTTTAGGACATAGACTCTTTACCCATTTGTGTCTCTAGACCATCATCGTGCTGTCGCACCGATAATTTTCTTATCATTGCCTCTAAACCATTTCCGTGCTCGCAGTATCAACGTACCGACTCGTGCTTGCCTTATGGCCCATACTTTGGGACGCAACAACATGATTCGTGTCATCGACTTGGTTCGTGCTTCAACATTGAGGCCGTGCCTCGCAACTTAGCATGACTTAACCAAACTTGCCTTACGACCCTTCTTGACTTAACTCGAAATGACTCAAGTCCGACTTATGCAACTCTATGCCAACGACTTAATACTCAACGCCACATTTCGTGTCGAAGCACGCGTCTTTTCTATAGCCAAATCTTAGGCTTCTTAAGACTTGTATCGCAACCGTGCAAGATTATGTTTTAAACCATTTGACCCTTCCCACATTTTACTTGTTGATCTTGTGTGTTGCTAGATAGAAATTTTGACCTTGATTGTTGGAAGAAGGTTGACCTAGGGAAGAGTACAACCACCTTAAATTTCGAGGATGAAATTTTTCTAAGAAAGGTAGATTTGTAACCACCACTTTTCTAAAATGAGGATAATTTTGAACTTTTATAAAATTGATTATTAAATAATATGATTTAATTCATGTTAGTGAATTTTGGTAAATTTTTAATTAATTTAAAACTACTTAAATAGGTGCATTGTGATTTTGATCATTTTTCATATTTTAATATTTTGAAAATTTTATATTTTAATATTGATTTTATGGGATTTGTTAAGTCGGGTTCGCTTTTTATCTCGTTCCGACTTGTATTAGTAACCCGGGTAGCTTAGACTCTAGACGGGACCCCAAAATTAGTTAGTCATGGCCCACAAACTCCACTAATTAAGTTAGTAAGTTTAGACTAATTCTACTTGTTAGATTTGCTAAGTTAGAGGCTTAAACTTAACCTTTTTGATCCCAAATTTAAACCTAACTTAAAATTAACCAAGGGGGATTAATATGGGCCTTATTGGGCTTTCCCCCAAGGCCCAAATAGGACAATAATGGCAGCCACTATAGGTAGGTTAGCCTCTTTTCCTTTTATTTTATTCCATCTTGTCTCTTTTCCTTCACAAAGTGTACTACCAAGGGAGAGTGCTAGCAAGGATTGGGAGCAAAGTGCAAAGAGGAGTGTCCATTTTGGAAGAATTTTCGTGTCGGAGCCGTGTCCTTAAAAGTATCATTGGGATCCAACTCCCAATAGGTAAAACCAACCCTCTAAATTGTGTTTCTATGAATATTAGTTAGTTTTGAATCCATAGGTGTCACGACCCGATCCCAAATAATTGGGTCGAACCGAATCATGCCCAGCCTGCACCGTTGTTGAGACGGCGACAGTAAGCTGTTCTATTAGCAGGTAACCACAACAAAATCTATATTTGTCACAACTCAATATTCGGGAATTAAAAACTTTATTAATCATTGAAATAAATACAACTGGAAGTAAATGAACTGAATTAAAATACTGAATTCAAATAACAGAATTTTTTTCAAAAACAAAAAAATTGGAAAAGAAAATCTAGCTAAGCATTCGGCTCGTCGGCCTCAGGTCCTGCGTCCTCCAATGGAGACTCTGACAACACCACGGGGTACAGAACCGGGTCATAATAGCTGTTGATTAACAGCTCAGCATCCTCAATATTCCCTAAAAATGTATCTCCAGTCAGGAGGGAGCAAAGTACAATTTATGCTAATTTGATAATTAAAATAATAATAGAATCATGCACTTTTAAACAATTTAGAAATGAACAGTTTTCTAGCAGTTAAAACATTGTGATGTGAATAGACAATGAATATGACCGGCTTGGGTTGTACAGTGAATGATATGGCTTATCCCCGTGTGTATGAGGGGTAAGCTCGCACAGTTCTAAGTTATTATTTGGATGTGGTCATACTCATTACACTACTCCCCCAGTCCCCAAACAGTTACAGTAGTTACAGTCAGTGCTCTCAGAGAGAGTTCCGTGTTGCATCGTAGTTTAAACTTACAATAAAACGATTATTAAATAATTGTAAACTAACACAAAATGTACTTGCCTCAAAATGGATTGGACTTGAAGGGATTGAAGACTTCGAGATGGGATTTAGACTCGTCCTCGAAATCTTACATTCGAGAAGTTGACTCAGAATCCAGGGTTACCAAGCTAACTATGCTAGTTGAAATCTCTAATTGTGTCCTAATCAGTTTTAATCTTCATTTATTAAATACGAACAAAATGCGATTATCGGTGCATTTAAAATTAATAACGAGGGAAAGATCAATTTAACTTTGTATTTTAGAAAAACTCGTAGTTACCAATTTAATTGATTAAAACTTTGTATTTTCGTAATTATACGTATAAAACTATATTTCTTGTTTTAATGAGAAAACATGATCGTTGTTAAAATATTAAAAGCTTGTAAATTTTAATGTGAGAAAACTTCATTAATTTTCTATATCAAAATAATATTTATTTTAGATTTACGCGTACGCTAAAAACTCGCAAAACCAGAGAATGACAGAAAACCTACGCTACAAAATTACAGGCCACAGAAAAAAAATAGAAAAGCTGGACTTATGCCCTTACAATTTATTTTACATAAATTGAAATAAGAGAAACAGTTGTTAGTTCTAAAATTTATCCTACAAATTAATTAAGAATAAATTATTAAAATAAATTAAATTAATAATGAGTCTCAGATATTGGTCCAATCGTCATATAGGCTAATGCCTCAACGTCCGGGCGAAGCCGGTTTCGTTTGCATTTAGCTAGGGCCCATTGACCAATACGGTCGTCGCCCAAAAATCCAAAATAATAATATTTTCCGAAAAACCATTTAAAATCATTTAAAATATAATTAAATTTTATGGAAAATCCGGCAGCATTTTCTCTATTTTCGGTCAACCCAAAAACTGGAAAAGTGTGCCAATATTTTCCTGCAAGTATCCCTAACCAGGAAAATCCAAAAAAAAAAAATATTTAACAACAATCATTCCCAATATTAATTCGGAACAACCCAAAACGAATTCGGGAATCCGAAACCAACCCAGAAAATATCACAGCACAATTCGAAAAAGATCCGAAAACCAAATATTCTCAGAATTCATTTCCGAAAGTTTCGAAAAATCAAAACCAACTAACAGAGGCTTTCCCGAAAGTCTCTCGAAAAATCCCGGAAATAAAACGTAACCCAAGAATCGAATTCCCGAAGGGAATTCGTGGACCAATCTCATCATAGACACGGGAGGGACGAACTACTATGATTAACAAGAAATTACCCAAATCGACGGAATTCGAAGGGTTGCCTCGGACTCGGGACACGCGAATCCGCGAAAACGAACTCGAAAACGGAATCGAACCACGCCGAAAGCACACGCAGGTACTGGCCACTCGGGACGGGGCTACGCGTGCGCGGATCGAGGCTGCCGGGGACGACAGCGGCTGGAAAGGGGGCGCTGGAGGCGGATCTGGCCGCGGGAGTTCGGGGGTCGCCGGGCTCGGCGCCAGAGGGACGCGGCCAGGAGATGGGCGGCCGGCTAGGGAGCCGCGGGCGGAGGTGGCCGCGGGGCGCGGGGAAGCCGGGGAGGCGCGTGGTTCAGCCGCGGGGCTAGGGCACGGCCACCGGAGTCGGGGGTCGACGGGAGATCGCCGGGGCGGTGCGCGGGTGGCCGGGAGTCGGCCGGAGGGAGCCGCGCGGGTTGGCGCGGGGAGGCGCGGGGAGCTCGGTGCTCGGGTGGATGGCCGAGAGGGAGAGGGTGAATGAAACCCTCTGGAGAAAATAGAGAAAGAGGGGGGAGAATAGGTGTTCTGGAGTGTGGAGAAAGTGTGGGGAGAGGGGAGAGAATAGGTGTTCTGGAGTGTGGAGAAAGTGTGGGGAGAAGGGAGTTATGGGAGGAGAGTTGGTGGGGGAATTATTTGGAAGGGGAGAGAAAACTTGCTGGTGATGGTTATGGGGAGTGGTGGAGGTGTTGTGTGAGGAGTGGGGTTAATAACGTGGAGGGGTTTTCCCATGTGTGAAGGAGAGCAATTCGTGCTGGAAATGTGGGGAGGAGGCCTGGTCATGGGGAGACCAGGTCATGGGCTTAAAAATCTTTTTTTTTAATAATAGAAATTAAATCTATAAATAGAAATTAAGAGGAAGAGATTGGGTTAGGAAATCGGGATCAGGGTGCGGGTTCGAACTGGTCCAGGCTCGGGTCAGGTCAGCAACCAAAAACCAGATTATTATTTTTTTGGAAAATAGTTTCGAACTACTACTACTAATAATAATAAATATGATATTAATCTAGTTTAACAAATATTTATATCCATTGTGACAAAGAAAAATTAATAATTAAAAAAAAATAAAATTAATCTAATTAATGCAGGATACGGGTTTCATAACCTTTCCTCCTAAGAAAATTTCGTCCTCGAAATTAAAGGCAGGGTTAGGAGTAAACTCAAATCAAACAGGTACGGTACTACGCCCGTAACTCAGGTCCAACAATAAGAATTGCCAAGGCAGTCGTGGATGAGACATTTAGGAACAAGTTTTAACTATGTCACCATCCACGCAGAACTAGAATATATTTACGCGAACCAAGATACACGTGGTTGATCAGACTATCATGTACCGGTTCTGATTAGACAATATATTAGTGGGTGCACCCAATAAAATACTGTCATGATCAAGCTTGATAAGGAAATAGCTTGCAAAACTAGGCTAACTTAGCAGCATCACTCAAGTTTAGAACGAAAAGATAAGAAAAATGAGTTATGTGATGGCTCAAATTTTCTGATCTTCTTCTCACCTCTGACTACGCTTGCTACTGGTTTCTCTGGCACTGAAAGGTTGAGTCCAATCTTCAGCTCTGAATTATCCAAAATGTGACTCGGATCCGGAATGTAGCGTCTGAGCTGTGATACGTAGAAGATGTTGTGCACACTCTCAAGATTAGCTGGTAGAGCTAACCGGTACGCTACTTTTCCAACTCGTCTTAAAACTTCAAATGGCCTGATGTACCTGGCCTCAATTTCCCAGCTCTGTCAAAACTGATCGTTCCTCTGGTAGGAGAAAACTTCACAAAAATACTATCTCCTTCTTCAAACTCTACTGGTCGACGACTACTATCAACCCAATGCTTCTGTCTATCTTGGGCAATCCTGAGCTTACATTCACCTTCTCTACTGCGTCAGTCACCATCTCTGGACCCAGCAGTACTCTTTTTCCTACGTCGTCCCATGCAAGTGGTGTATGGCAATGACGTCCATAGAGAGCTTCAAATGAGGTCATACCAATGCTGGCTTGGTAGCTATTATTGTAAGAGAACTCTACCAAGTGCAAATGATCTTCCCAAGACCCTCCAAACTCTAAGACGCAAAATCTCGACATGTCTTCAGGCGTCTGGATTGTCCTCTCTGATTGTCCATCTGTCTGGGAGTGATAGGCAGTGCTGAACTTCAATTGTGTCCCCAGGCTGTCATGCAAACTTTTCCAAGAGTGAGAGGTAAAACGAGTGTCTCAGTCAGATACAATGCTTACCGGTACTCCATGAATCCGGTAGATATGTCGCATGTATAGTGCCGCCAACTTCTCGGTGAATAAACCAACTTTGAAGGGGATAAAGTGAGCTGACTTGGTCAGTCGGTCCACTACAACCCAAATGACGTCCTTCCCTCCTTGGGAATGAGGCAGTCCTGACACGAAGTCCATTGTGATGTGCTCCCACTTCCACTCCGGAATGTCCAGTGGCTGTAGAAGTCCTGCGGGTCTCTGTCTGCTAGCCTTCACTTGTTGACAAATTAAACATCTAGCAACATACCTGGTCACGTCTTTTTTTATTCCAAACCGCCAAACAATGGTACGCATATCCCGATACATCTTGTTAGCTCCAGGATGTATGGAATATTGCAACTGGTGTGCTTCCTTCATCAGCTCGTTCCTCAGTTCGCCAGATGCTACGCAGAGCCTCATACTATTCTTCAGTGCTCCATCGCTGGCGATTGAGAAATCCTCAAGTGTTTCTGCCAACACTTGATCTCTAAGTGTGCAAAGTGTCTCATCTTGAAACTGCGTCTCCTTGATTTTGTCCATCAGACTCGTGCTCACTTGCAACTTCATCAACAATGAATCAGCATCCAGCTCCTTCCTTCCAGACAGTATAATCTCCAGTCCAAGCTTCTCGATGTCCTCTAGCAGGTGTAGATCCTTGGTCAAAAATATCGCCATAGGGTATCGACTAAGTGCATCTGCGACCACATTAGCCTTACCCGGGTGGTACTGTAGATCGATGTCAAAATCCTTCATCAGCTCCAGCCATCTTCTTTGTCTCATGTTCAGCTCCTTTTGAGTGAAAATATATTTCAGACTTTTGTGGTCTGTAAATATTTCCACTCTCTCTCCATAAAGGTTGTGCTTCCATAGCTTCAATGCAAATATCACCGCTGTAAGCTCCAAATCATGTGTGGGATAGTTCTTCTTATGTGTCCGTAATTGCCTAGATGCGTAAGCAATTACTTTTCCGTGTTGCTGAAGAACGCAGCCCAATCTCTTACCGGAAGCATTACTATAAATTGAGAAGCCGCCGGTACCTGCGGGTAGCGCAAGTATCGGCGCAGTTGTAAGCCTCTTCTTCAGTTCCTCAAATGATGCCTGGTAATCTTCCGTCCAGATGAACTCTTTATTCTTCCGAGTGAGCTTCGTCATCGGCTCAGCAATTCTGGCAAAATCCTTCACGAACTTTCGGTAGTAGCCAGGCCCAAGAAACTCATGATTTCAGCAACTGAGCTTGGGGTAGACCACTTCTCAACAGCGGCTATCTTCTTCGATCCATCGAAATTCCTTCTCCTGTGGCAACATGGCCAAGAAAATCTACCTTGTCTAGAAAGAATTCACATTTGGAAAGCTTACCATACGGCTTCTCCTTCCTCAAAGTTTCCAGAACTTTTCTGAGGTGCTCTTCGTGCTCCTCTTCCGTCTTTGAATAGATCAGAATGTCATCGATGAAGACAACGACAATTTGATCTAGGTATTCATGGAAAACCTTGTTCATAAGGTTCATGAACACCGCATGAGCATTCGTCAGTCCAAACGGCAAGACCAGAAATTTAAACTGCCCATACTTGGTGTTGAATGCCGTCTTGGAAATATCTTTCTTCCTGACCCTGATCTGATGGTAGTCATATCTAAGATCAATCTTCGAAAACACCTTGGCTCCGCTCAATTGATCAAATAGGTCATCGATCCAGGGCAGAGGGTACTTGTTCTTGATGGTGATATTGTTCAGCGCCCGGTAGTCGATGCACATCCATACTGTTTCGTCCTTCTTGGGCACAAACAAGACAGGTGCTCCCCAGGGTGAAGCTCCATCTCTAATGAATCCTAGAGCCTTCAGTTCATTGATCTGGTCCTTCATCTCCTTGGCCTCCTTCGGGTTGACTCTGTAGCATCCCTTAGAAATAGGGGAAGAGCCGGGGACTAGGTCAATGGTGAACTCTATGTCTCGATCTGGGGTTATCCGGGAAGACTATCAGGGAAGACATCTACCATAAAGGTGTAACTAAGAATTTATTCATGTGGAGAATTATAGCAAAAACTCTCATGATTGACATCCTGTTACAACTTCTTATAATGATAGATAATGCTATTCAACAGTCCTAGGTACTATTCTTTATGGTTTTGACTCTTGCATGAGCAGTTTCCAACTGCTTCATCTTCTATGAACCTCGAGTCTGCATCATTCCTTATTGTAGGAGGCAAGGTCTGCTGGATAGGAAGAGAGTCCCTAGGTTGTGGCCTAACAGGTGTTGCTGGGATATGTGCTCTGGTTTGATGAAAAGATTAGGGGCAGTCCTTTACCCGATGTTCAGCAGATCCACATGCCAAACATTTTTCCAATCTCTTGCGACAAATATTGGCTTGGTGACCAAGCCTTTTACAGTAGTCACAAACCAATAGCTTCTTATGATATGATTGTCGGATAGGGCTCAAATATCTTCTAGATTCAGGGATATCCCTCCTAGGACGAGGTTCCGCTCCAACTTGGTTTAAGATAGCTAAGGCTACATCATTGACGTTCTTCATGACTTCTCTCGTGATATTCAGCTGTTCCTGCTGGGCTTCAACTTGAGCCTTCTGGAACTCCAGGATTTCTTGAAATAGGGCAACCATTTGGGAGGTGTTTGCTGGTACTGGTGGAGCAACAGGAATGGGTACTTCACCAAGGAAATACAACTCAGTTTAAGAAGATGTAGGAATCGCCAGTGTAGTAAAAACTTCACTGGATGCAATATGGGGACGGTCAATCAGCTGCGAGGGAATAAACCCTGAACATGGTTGAGGAGATGGGGTATGATCCGGAGATGACACCTCATCGCCAGCAGGATTGGTCTTGTCAATGGTCATTCTCTGGAAGGTTTAGGATGCAAACATAAGCAAGGTATCCTACCAGTCTATAATCAAACAAAAATATATATATATATATATATAATTCGGACCTATGTTGTGACAAATCAATGTTCTAGTGTTATAATTGTTTCTAGGTATGTTTTCCTAAGTTGTTGGACCTGCATGGGCCACCACTAAAAACATGTCACGACCCGATCCCAAATAATTGGGTCGAACCGAATCATGCCCAGCCTGCACCGTTGTTGAGACGACGGCAGTAAGCTGTTCTATTAGCAGGTAACCACAACAACATCTATATTTGTCACAACTCAATATTCGGGAATTGAAAACTTTATTAATCATTGAAATAAATACAACTGGAAGTAAATGAACTGAATTAAAATACTGAATTCAAATAACAGAATTTTTTTCAAAAACAACAAAACTGAAAAAGAAAATCTAGCTAAGCATTCGGCTCGTCGGCCTCAGGTCCTGCATCCTCCAATGGGGACTCTGGCAACACCACGGGGTACAGAACCGGGTCATAATAGCTGTTGATTAACAGCTCAGCATCCTCAATATCCCCTAAAAATGTATCTCCAGTCAGGAGAGAGCAAAGTACAATTCATGCTAATTTGACAATTAAAATAATAATAGAATCATGTACTTTTAAACAATTTAGAAATGAAGAGTTTTCTAGCAGTTAAAACATTGTGATGTGAATAGGCAATAAATATGACCGGCTTGGGTTGTATAGTGAATGATATGGCTTATCCCCTTGTGTATGAGGGGTAAGCTTGCACAGTTCTAAGTTATTATTTGGATGTGGTCATACTCATTACACTACTCCCCCAGTCCCCAAACAGTTACAGTAGTTACAGTCAGTGCTCTCAGAGAGAGTTCCGTGTTGCATCGTGGTTTAAACTCGCAATAAAACGATTAGTAAATAATTGTAAACTAACACAAAATATACTTGCCTCAAAATAGACTGGACTTGAAGGGATTGAAGACTTCGAGATAGGATTTAGACTCGTCCTCGAAATCCTACATTCGATAAGTTGACTCAGAATCCAGGGTTACCAAGCTAACTATGCTAGTTGAAATCTCTAATTGTGTCCTAATCAATTTTAATCTTTATTTATTAAACACGAACAAAATGCGATTATCGGTGCGTTTAAAATTAATAACGAGGGAAAGATCAATTTAACTTTGTATTTTGGAAAAACTCGTAGTTACCAATTTAATTGATTAAAACTTTGTATTTTCGTAATTATACGTATAAAACTATATTTCTTGTTTTAATGAGAAAACATGATCGTTGTTAAAATATTAAAAGCTTGTAAATTTTAATGTGAGAAAACTTTATTAATTTTCTATATCAAAATAATATTTATTTTAGATTTACGCGTACGCTAAAAACTCGCAAAACCAGAGAATGACAGAAAACCAACGCTACAAAATTACAGGCCACAGAGAAAAAATAGAAAAGCTGGGCTTATGCCCTTACAATTTATTTTACATAAATTGAAATAAGAGAAACAGTTGTTAGTTCTAACATTTATCCCACAAATTAATTATGAATAAATTATTAAAATAAATTAAATTAATAATGAGTCTCAGATATTGGTCCAATCGTCGTATAGGCTAATGTCTCAACGTCCGGGCGAAGCCGGTTTCGTTTGCACTTAGCCAGGGCCCATTGACCAATACGGTCGTCGCCCAAAAATCCAAAATAATAATATTTTCTGAAAAACCATTTAAAATCATTTAAAATATAATTAAATTTTATGGAAAATCCGGCAGCATTTCCTCTATTTTCGGTCAACCCAAAAACTGGAAAAGTGTACCAATATTTTCCTGCAAGTATCCCTAACCAGGGAAATCCAAAATATATATATATATATATATATAACAACAATCATTCCCAATATTAATTCGGAACAACCCGAAACGAATTCGGGAATCCGAAACCAACCCAGAAAATATCACAGCACAATTCGGAAAAGATTCGAAAACCAAATATTCTCAGAATTCATTTCCGAAAGTTTCGAAAAATCAAAACCAACTAACAGAGGCTTTCCCGAAAGTCTCTCGGAAAATCCCGGAAACAAAACGTAACCCAAGAATCGAATTCCCGAAGGGAATTCGTGGACCAATCTCATCATAGACACGGGAGGGACGAACTACTATGATTAACCAAAAATTACCCAAATCGACGAAATCCGAAGGGTTGCCTCGGACTCGGGACACGCGAATCCGCGAAAACGAACTCGAAAACGGAATCGAACCACGCCGAAAGCACACGCAGGTACTGGCCACTCGGGACGGGGCTACACGTGCGCGAATCGGGGCTGCCGGGGACGACAGCGGCTGGAAAGCGGGCGCTGGAGGCGGATCTGGCCGCGGGAGTTCGGGGTTCGCCGGGCTCGGCGCCATAGGGGCGCGGCCAGGAGATGGGCGGCCGGCTGGGGAGCCGCAGGTGGAGGTGGCCGCGGGGCGCGGGAAAGCTGGGGAGGCGCGCGGGTCGGCCGCGGGGCTAGGGCACGGCCACCGGAGTCGGGGGTCGACGGGAGATCGCGGTGGCGGTACGCGGGTGGCCGGGAGTCGGCCGGAGGGAGCCGCACGGGTTGGCACGGGGAGGCGCGGGGAGCTCGGTGCTCGGGTGGATGGCTGAGAGGGAGAGGGTGAATGAAACCCTCTGGAGAAAATAGAGAAAGAGGGGAGAGAATAGGTGTTCTGGAGTGTGGAGAAAGTGTGGGGAGAGGGGAGAGAATAGGTGTTCTGGAGTGTGGAGAAAGTGTGGGGAGAGGGGAGTTATGGGAGGAGAGTTGGTGGGGGAATTATTTGGAAGGGGAGAGAAAACTTGCTGGTGATGGTTATGGGGAGTGGTGGTGGTGTTGTGTGAGGAGTGGGGTTAATAACGTGGAGGGGTTTTCCCATGTGTGGAGGAGAGCAATTCGTGCTGGAAATGTGGGGAGGAGGCCTGGTTATGGGGAGACCAGGCCATGGGCTTAAAAATCTTTTTTTTAATAATAGAAATTAAATCTATAAACAGAAATTAAGAGAAAGAGATTGGGTTAGGAAATCGGGATCAGGGTGCGGGTTCGAACTGGTCCAGGCTCGGGTCAGGTCAGCAACCAAAAACCCGATTATTATTTTTTTGGAAAATAGTTTCGAACTACTACTACTAATAATAATAAATATGATATTGATCTAGTTTAACAAATATTTATATCCATTGTGACAAAGAAAAAAAATAATAATTAATAAAAAATAAAATTAATCTAATTAATGCAGGATACGGGTTTCACAATAGGATCCACCCCCATGCATGTATCCCCTTTAGATTCAAGTTTGAGGCCATTTGGAGCTCTCTTGAGGATTTTATAGATGTGTCTTGTGTCCTACTTGATAGATCCCCAATTAGGACACCCCATGTGTATGTATATATGCTAATAGACCAATTAGGACTCTAATTTTAGTTTTATAATGTTTAGAGGATATATCTAGCTTGGTAGGAATGTTTGGGCAAGGTTTCATATAGATACATATGTTTGTATCCTTGTGGTTTAGCCCACAAGTGACACTATATATTTGGACTATTTTTTTACATATATGTTAGTGTGTGTGTTGTTGTTGTGTTCATGTGGTAGATGTGAGAGTTGTGTTTGAGTGGTAGATGGTGGTGTGCTTGTGTTAGAAGAGGGAGAGTGTGATTAGTGAGTGTGTGTGTTGTAGAGTGGTTTTGTATATGTGTGTTATGTTAGAGAGGAGGAAAGTTGTATATATGTGTGAGTGTTTAGAGGAGAAGAGAGAAGCAGGAAAAGCTGCGGCCATAAGCAGCAGTAGGAGCAGAAAAGCTGCTGCCATAAGCAGCAGCAGAAGCAGGAAGAGCTGCTGCCATAAGCAGCAGCAGGAGCAGAAAAGCTGCTGCCATAAGCAGCAGTTTTGCCATTTGCCTTTGCTTATGTGTCCATGTGTGGGTGAGTGCTATAATATGTTAGATAGTAGTAAGTTTGGTCAGATAAGTTAGTATGTTAGTTTGTTAGTGAGTGTCTAGTAGATAGTTAGTATCCATGTTAGAAAGCTAGTCTATGTTAGAGAGTTAGATATTAGGATATGTTAGTATCCTAAATTATTTCTAAGATAATGTCTTAGACATGTTAGTTGGTTAGACTTAGAGGTAAGCTAATGTATAGACATGTTAGTTTGTGTTAGATATGTTAGATATTAGAGTTAGTGTGTTAGATGGTTATGAGTTAGGATACAAGATATTGGTATCTTAGGATACTATTGATGGTATCTTCGAATACCTTGGATTTACCCTTTACCTTCAAGGTAATGTGTTTATTTCAAGGTAAAGTTGGGTTTACCTTAAGGTAAAGTGGTTTATCTTATTTCAAGGTAAGGTATTAAGATACCTTCAAGATACCAAGGTAAGGTATCAAGATACCAAGATATGGTATCGAGATACGAGGGTAAGGTGTTGCAATACCTTAGCAACGTATTGGGGTTGCTTTAGGCAAGGGCAAGGTAAAGGGTAAGATTAAGGTAAATTACCTATGTTAAGGTAATGGGCCTAAACTAAGATATTGGTATCGGAATACCAATTTGACCAAGATATGGGATATTTTGGTTGGTAAATGTTAGGAATATGATGCTTAGGCTAGTTTTGACCTCGATTGACCAAGTTTGACTGTTTTGACCAAAAGTCAACTATCAGTCAACACTTAGCCTAGAAATGACTAGAACTTGACCAGAGTTGACCAGTTAACCAAAAGTCAACTGTTAGTCAACATTAGCCTGGTTTGACTTAGAGTTGACAAGTTGACCAAAAGTCAACTTTAAGTCAACCTTTGATCCAGTTTGACCTAGTTTGACTTGGTTTGACTTCCTGTGACCTAGTGTGACTCAATGTGACCTAGTTTGACTTAGTTGGACTGAGATTGACCTAGATTGCATATCATATATTAGAAATTCATGCTTAACTCTGTTAAACCCTAATTAACTTACAATATCTCATCTTTAGGTCTGTGAGATCACTCTGAGCATCGACCTTACTTGACAGCTCATGACAGCAGGCGAGTACATTCTCTGATAGTAGTTCTTTGTCTTGATATTTTCTGTATCTGATTCAGTTATAGTATTTTACTCGATTCTCGACACGATGGTGCACGGACTAGTATATATCGGATTCCTGTCGTGAGACGTCATTCCTGGATTTTCTTGGGATACTGGTACTTGCTCGATCTTGTTGTTGTACTTGTATTAACACCGATTCCTAAGAGGGAGTAGCTACCTTCTTAGGAAATTTCGTGTCATGACGTGCTGTGTCTGGATCTGTATACTACTCGGGGATGGAGAGTTATTATAGGTTATGTGATCAATACCCCTCCTGCATTTCTGTTACTACATGTTTCATAGCTTTACCCTCAACTTACGTAGGGTAAAGCCTGACCTGTGTTACTACTTGTTCCATAACTTTCCATTTTGGCCGGGCCGAGTTCCCGCACTTGTAGCCGGTCATATGGAACAGCTTGATCCTGACCTATACCGTTCACATAATGTTATAATCTCGAGGCACATTTTACATTTATTACCTCAGATAGATAGATTCCTTCTCAGTTCTACTTTTCTGCATGATACACTTGGCATAATTTCCTGCTTTACATATCCAGTTATATTTCTATCTTGATATGTTCATCTTGTATTCCATTATGATTGTCTCTTACAATATTTGTCAATACTATAGAACTGTTGTTGGTGGTGTACTTGCTTATTTTCCTGACAGGATAACCTTTGATATTTACAGAGGATATGTTGGCCGACTGTTCTACCTTCAATGGGTATGGCCAGGATGGAGACTATGACCAGCTGTTACCCCTGGAGCCCGTAGATGATATTTCACCTATCTAGATCTGCTAGTTAGGTTTTTCTGGACTGCGATCCAGCTAGACCTATGTTATTTTTGTGTTTTGGGACCTTGTGTTATGTTTTCGACTCTCTTCTATGTTGTGACTTTGCTTTTATTTCCGTACTTCTATTTCCATCATATCTATATGATATTCGTGTCTATCTTTCCTAGATGTCTTATGATTGAGTTGGGATATATACCTCTGTGCGGAGATAACAGGTATATTTATATTGTGTCTAGATGCTATACTTTCTAGTAGACCTATACAGCGTTCTACCGCCGATTCTGCGACGTAGGCTGGACGTACCCACGTGTTCGTGCCCCTACTCAGGGTGCGGGTCGTGACACATTTTTGTGGTGGCCCATGCAGATCAGAGTCACAACTAGTACGATTTTATAGTGGTGCTCGACTTAGAGTACTGCTATCAGCATGTTGTAGAAGCATGGAAAAGAACAGGAAAGTCCATGCGGCTCAAAACAGAGGGAGTCTCATGCGGCTCAAAAGTCCCTTAGAGCTTCATGCGGCTCAAAAGACCCTTAGAGCTTCATGCGGCTCGAAAGGCTCCGATAGCTCCATGCAGCTCGGGAAAAGCCACGTGGCCCTATACGGTTTAAAAATAGGCCTCTACATCTGGCCATAACTACTCTGTGCAGCTGGCTCATTAAATGCTCTGACGCAATACGGCAGCTCTGACACAAAGGATTGACAGCTCTGACATAAAGGTAAAATGATGACTCTGACATAATAACGTGCCCCTAGAGAGACGAGAAAAATCTTTATAGCTGGCACAATCCACCAATTCCAAAGCTCCTTATGCGGATCGCTTCAAAGACTTCTATGTGGCTCAGTTGTGGGGGCCACCCTTATGTGGTTCAGATAGGGGGCCACCCTTATGTGGCTCGGTTGTGGGGGCCACCCTCATGCGGCTCAGTTGGGGGCCACCCTTATGCGGTTCAGATGGGGGGCCACCCTTATGCGGCTCAGTTGTGGGGGCCACCCTTATGCGGTTCAGATGGGGGGCCACCCTTATGCGGCTCGGTTGTGGGGGCTACCCTCATGCGGCTCAGTTGGTGGCCACCCTCATACGGCTCAATTGGAGGCCACCCTCATGCGGCTCAGCTGTGGGGGCCACCCTTATGTGGCTCGGTTGTGAGGTCATCCTCATGCGGCTCGGTTGTGAGGCCACCCTCATGCGGCTCAATTAGCAGACCACACTCATACGGCTCTGCCAGGACGTCCCTTTCATGCGGCTCGCAGCATAAATGGCAGTTGGGACACGTGGCAGAAGATTGAGTAAGACCTATCCACTCGGATTTAGCAACCAACAAATCATAACAATGCATATTTATTGCAACCAATTCAACAGCCCAGATTGATTTCCAACAAACAGATCAAGGTTAATCTTAACCAATCCCCAACCGCCCACTTTTTAAGGCGCAATTACTGCACACCTCGCTCATCACACAATTCCTATAAATAGCAAGGTGTTGTTCCCTTGCAAACGAACAAAGTTATACACACAGAGCACGAGCATAGAGACTAGCAATCCCCACACACACGGAGGGCATTTCCTCGCCAGAGCAGAAGCTACGTCCGATCGTCCAAGGAGTAAGGCATAGTTGATAGCACTCTTCCGAGCCTCTATCGTCACCTCCCAGAAAAACTAAACAATTATACTTAGATTACTTTTCCTAGGTTTTGTTCCTAGGATCTCTTTGTACGAGCGAGTTTGTATTATGAATTAAAAGTTCAGTCCTCCTATAAAACTGTTATGTTCTTTTATAATCAATGGCAAACACGATAACGACTGTGCTGGGGACTAACTTCTCTATTGCTGAGAAGTTGGTGACGCAATCGGACGCAGCCAAGCTTGGCTCCACGCAACAGATGCTGGTTGTCCGCTTCGACCAGCAGGCGTTTGAAGAAATGCTCTCCGGCGGGAGCGCTGGCCTGGTCCAGAAGCGAGCCCGCACGAAGAAGGCCCGTAGGGAGTGGAGGCCCAAGACTTTCGCTCCTCCCCAAGATCTGGAAGAGATGTTCTCTGCTGCCCAAGACGGCGGAGAAGACTCCCATGCGGCCCCACTTCAGGCTGCAGAGGACCCTGCTGTTCTCAAGTCCGGCAGAGGAAAGCACTACGATGCTAGACTTGAGGAAGAAAATGGGGACTCTATGCGCTCCAGGAAGAAGCCGCATAAGGGTGCCAGCCGCATGAAGAAGGCTCATGCGGCCAATAATTCCAGCCGCATGAAGGCTCATGCAGCCACTAAATCCAGCCGCATGAATGTTTCTGCGGCAGCCAAATCCAGCCGCATGAATGCCCATGCGACAGCCAAATCCAGCCGCATGAATTCTTATACGGCCACAAATGCTAGCCGCATGAATGCTGATGCGGCCACAAATGCCAGTCGCATGAATGCTCATACGGCCACCAATCCCAGCCGCAGACTATCTGCTCCATGCGGCTCGGGTTCAATCTTCGACCGCCTCTCATGCAGTCCTGACTTCAGATTCTCTTATAAGGATGTGCCAGACTCTGTGTGACACAATTTGGACTCTTCCTACTATACGCCCTTGGGTGCTAGAGAGAAGAAGTCTAGGGCAGCACGGGATCGTCGAGCTCAGTCAGCTGTCCCAACCTCTGACCATCAGAGAGCTCCGTTTATTGTTAGGCGGGCCTCTGATGGAAAGTTGTACAGAACCGACCGTGTCCAGTCCCCGACGGCAAACGGACAGAGTGGTTCCCAAGTCTCCCAATCAGGGAGCAAACATCGTGCCAACACACTCGTATGCTCGGGACTCCCGGGCCCACAAAACGAGTGACTTGCGTGATGTGATTCTTCATAAGCGCAAGGAAAGAGAAGAAATCTTGGTGTACAGAGAGTCCTTTCATGGACATCACTGTACTCAAGTCATTGTCAACTGCTGCTGCAGCAAGGCGGCAGTACAAGAGGACCGGCAGTCCGTCTTCCAACGACTGCAGCGGCCAGGATCGGTCCTGCAACAAAGCTCAAGAGACGAGACGCTTCATGTCGCCTCCTGCAATTCTGCTCAGAAGATCCCTATCGGCAAGGCGAGAAAGAAGATAAATGTTTCCAGCCCGACGATCTTAACTAGCGTGGCTAGGAAACTCGTGTCCAAGCGACTGTCCACAACCACCTCAGGAGGAGTTTACCAGGGCACCCGCTCAAAGACGAAACCTTCAACATTGGGAGATTCGTCAACTGCACCTCAGGGGGTAGCCGAAGCTGGGGGTAACACCCCTCGAAACATCCATGACAATTCGGTGTTCCAAGAAGATCAACCAGGGAAGACAGTTCCCCCAACAGATGTAATGGACCCAGATGTCCATGGGTCCCAAGATGAAGCAACCTCCGATACAGGGGGTAACATTTCCTCCGAGTCCGAATCGGAGGAGAACATCCCCACGTACCCCGACGACTTCTCTCTGCAAGGGTATGATTCGGAGAGTACGTCTTCTACCGTGCCTTCCACCGTCCCTCGTATAAGAACGACATTCATGACTGGGAATGATCAAGACGGTCCCAGCGATCGACAGCGCCTCGACACTCTTGAGGCCATACTTCACACCTTAGTGAAGTTGGTAGAAGAAATCAAGGCGGCCCTACTAACTCTTCAAGGAAGGACGCCTGATCAGACAAGTTTGGGTCCCGTCGTCAATGCGGACTCGAACACAACTGTACCTACCCTGGGTGACAATCCGCCCGGAATGACGGATCCCAGTGCTGCAGACGAGGCTAGGGAGGCAAGGAGAGAAGTCCAGGAGCTCCGTGCGATATTCCACGTACGAGAATACTCTCAGGACTTGAAGATACGACAACCGTATCCCGCTGCATGGAGGGATGTCCCCTTCCCTCCGCGGTACAAGTCGTTCAACATCAACCCCTACGACGGGAAGTCCTCTGCAAGCCGGTACATAACCTACTTCGAGGTCACAACAGACCACTTGCCGCACGACGATGCGATCCTCACGCGATTGTTCGTCGAGGCATTGGAGGGGGTAGCATTTGATTGGTACCACAATCTGCCGGACAACTGCATCCATTCCTTCGCCGGCTTCAAAAACATGTTCCTTGAAAGATTCTACGAGGTAGGACAAGATGTGACAATGTCCACCCTCATGGATGTTGTTCAAGGTGAGAAGGAGCTGACGAGGAACTACATTGAGCGGTTTCGCCAAACCGCGATGAAATTGCCCTCTGGCAATCCAGATTCTTCCTTGATTGAAATCTGCCAAAAGAGACTGCTTCTCACGATCAGCCTCTGGATGGGCGAAAGTCAGTTCAAGGAATGGAAGACTTTCATTATCAGCACCACTAGCACAGAAGACAAGTTGAAAAAAGCTCGCCAACTGGGATTGCACATCTCGGAAGGAGAGGACAAGGGAAACGCCCTAATACCAACAATAATAACGGTGGTAATTCCTCCAACAACCAAGACAACAAGGGCAAACAGGCTATGGTGGCCGACACAGCCCAAAAGACTGAACCAAAGCCGGCAGAGAAGCAGTGGCCGCAGATGACTTACTCTTTTGAAGACAGCCATGTCAAGCCTATCCTTAACATGCTCATACAAGGAGATCGAATTCAGTTCCCTCCTCCAAGGCGTGAACCTTGTCCTGCAGAGATGGAGAGCTCCAAGTACTGCCACTACCATCGCTATGTCCACCATGCCACTCAAGACTGCTTCCAACTGAAGCGGTATATCCAGAACCTGATCGACTCTAAGGCTCTGGCCATTGACTTCGAGGAGGTAACTGTGGCGGCCAACATGGTGTCTGTCCAATTCGGCAGCTACCCTCCGACGAAGACTCAAGATGGAGTAGTACCCGTTCCCCGGGCAAAGATGGAGGTCGCTAATCTTTTACCTCCCCGAGACCAGGCTGCTGGTCTAGTGCCCCTCACCACTTCACGAGGGGAGGTCATGTGGGTCCATCCGGACCTGGTACCTGAAGTGACTCAGCCCGCACCACCCTCTACCGGTAAAAAGAAAGATGGAAAAGTCAAGTTATGTCGTACAATCCCAATCTACACCGGGTAACTCGGCCGAAGAACGCCAGCCGGTCGCTGCTGACGCTCCAGGACCCTCTCACCTCCGCCGGCCGATAAGCCAAAGCCAAAGGAGACTCGCTTTGACAAGCCGCTCCACAAAGACACTCCTCACGGGCTGAAGAAGCCCTACAATTTTGACATTTTGGCACAAGTAGCTAACACACCGGCCAAACTGTCATTATACGAGCTCCTGAGACTCTCCAAAAATGTTCGTGTCGTACTGAATGAGGCACTCCAGAATGCCGACGCATATCTGGCTCAGGCCAATCTTACAGGGGAGAGCTCGCCAGCGGATCTTCAGGACAGCGCTTGCACATGAGCCATGCCTAACATTGTCTTCACTCCGCAGGACATGCTTATCAAAACCAACCTGCACGATCGCCCTCTGTATTATACTGGATATGTCGGCGACGTCAAGGTGGATCGGATGCACATTGATCCCGATTCTTCGATAAGTATTATCCCGAAGAACTTGCTTCATCATCTGCGCATTCCTATGCATCGGCTGACTCTTACCAGCACCGCCATCAGCGGTTTCAATTCCGGGAGAAGCTATCCCATCGGAAAGATTCGTCTGAAGTGCTAAATTGGCAAACTTTAGTCGGAAGTAACCTGCTATGTCATAGACGCAGACACCTCCTACAATATTCTCCTGGGGCGTCCGTGGATACATGATTATATGATCGTGCCATCTACATTGCACCAGTGCTTCAAGTACGTTGATAAGTACGGCTTCGTGAGGACGAAATTTGCCGACATCGATCCCTTCAAGGGGGTCGAATCTTATTATTCGGATTCTTGTTTGTACGAGAAATCCAAGAGGCACCTGATCATCGAGGATGTTCAAGAGCAGACGGAGGCCATTGTAGGACCGGAGGAACCTTTGAGGATCCATCTCCAACCCTGCAAACCAGGCAAGATGGCACCTCTCACAGCCACTCTGCGTAGAGAAACAACGAGTCTCCCGGTGCTCACTGCACAAAAGGAGCAGATGATAATACGACTGCCAAGGTCTAGCCAAGCGCCGAGACCCACTACAGAGCCGCTAACAATCAGGCTGCCTAGAGCCGGGCAACAATAAGCAGAAGAGTCTAATCCTTCTATTAAGCCAATGACAATTCGTCTTCCCAGAATGAGTCGACAGCCGAGTGCTAAGCCGGGGACTGCTAGCGAGCCAACAACTCCCCGCCCAGCACCGAAGACCAAACTGGGGGTCGCTAGTGTGCCAACGACTCCACGTTCTGCTCTACCAGTGGAGCCCCTAATGATTAGGCTGCCCAGGTCGTCCTTCCAGTCTTCATTGACACAGGGGGTGGCCGAAGAAGAGTTAGAGCTGGCCAAGTATGTGGCTGCTTACACTGATGTTCCATCCCAAATGATGTAATTCCACCAAAAAAGATACCTTACTTCATCAATAAAGGGCTATCTTTGAACTACCTCGAGCTTAATAAGCTTTGTACAATGTATGTTATGGAACACGGTATAGGTACCCACCTACACACACAGGTGACAAATGTCTATACCGCAAACCAACTTACTCCCGTGGAAGACGCTTGCTTCATAGTCGAGGAAGAAGATCATCCAATCATCTTCAGCCGGAAGAATGATCCACAGCCCTTCAGGATAGAAGAAGTTGATCTCGAACCCGACACCGAGAGACTGCCCCTTTATCTGTATAGCTCCCGATCCAAGTACCTCATGCAAAAACAGGGGTATGATCTGGAGACTACGCCAGGCTTAAACTACGGCACTGGTCGACGGTTACCCTTACAGTTGCCAGTCCCGGCTGAAAACCACGAGATTACTACAACAGGACCAGACGTAGGCTAGGTTATGTTACACCTGCAACGACCCCTGAAAGCTCAGATGAGGAATGTGACTGGCATTCACATTCAACCGGATCACCAACTTCTGATTCGGATGTCAGCATCGGGGACGTATTCAGGCAAGTTCTGTCTGTCAATATGGCATTTGCTGATGCCTACGAAGAAGATGAAGATGTACCCAAACTTTTTGAGTTAGAACCTTGGGTCCAGCAACTAGACGCACAATGGAAGAAATGCTTCGAACTTCGTGAACCTTCCACTGAAGATGAGGTTATGTAAGTTGACCTCGGCGATGAGTACTCTCCAAAGCCAATCTTCGTCAGCAAAAGCCTGACAGATAAAGAGCGGGAGGCGCTTTTGCAACTTGTCAAAGAGTATATTGACGTATTCGTCTAGAGCTATAAAGATATGCCAGGGCTAAACCCCAAGGTTGTACTCCATAAACTCAATATTCATCCAGACGCAAAGCCGGTCAAGCAACAGCAAAGACGTTTCCGCCCGGACATCATGAATTCTATCGAAGTCGAGGTAAACAAACTGATAGCCAGCGGCTTCATCCGGAAGGAGCAACATCCAGACTGTGTTGCCAACATAGTACCAGTCCTCAAGAAGAATGGAAAGATTCGAATTTGCATCGACTTCTAAAATCTAAACGAAGCATGTCCAAAAGATGAGTTCCCTCTTCCCATCACGGACATCATAATCGATAACACATGTGACTTTGAGCGCATGTCATTCATGGATGGCTTCTCAGGATACAACCAAATCAAGATATTTCTTGACGACGAAAAGCATACATCATTCCGAATACCGATTGGCGTGTACTGTTACACAGTCATGCCCTTCGGTTTAAAGAATGCCGGTACCACATATCAAAGAGCCATGAGTGTCATCTTCAGAGATCACCTGCGTAAGACCGTAGAGTGTTATGTTGATGACATCGCTGTCAAAAGCCGCTCTAAGGGAGACCATCTGCAGGATCTGAGAACGGTATTCGACTTGATGTGAGTGCACAACTTGAAGATGAATCCTACCAAATCCTTCTTGGGCGTATCTAGTGGAAAATTCCTGGGTTTTAACATTACTGTCCAGGGAATTTATATAGATCCGGAGAAGACGAAGGCAATTATGGAGATGGGTCCCCCGAGAAATCTTCGTGAACTCCGAGGCCTTCAAGGGAGGCTAGCTTACATCAGAAGGTTCATCTCTAACCTATCCGGGCGATGTCAACCATTCACCCACCTTATGAAGAAGGGCGTCTCATTCGTATGGGATGAAGAGTGCCAATGCGCGTTTGACAACATCAAAGAATATTTGTCAAATCCTCCAGTTCTGGTGGCCCAGTTGCTGGAAAGCCGTTCTTGCTTTATGTACGAGCGATGGAGCATTCCTTTGGTGCTCTACTAGCACAGAACAATGATGCGGGGCATGAACAAGCTATATATTACCTCAGTCGAATGATGATTGGGCCTGAACATAGATATACCGCCGTGGAGAAGGAATGTCTTGCTCTGGTGTTTGCTATCCAGAAGATGCGACACTATGTTACAGGACAAACCATCCATGTCATATCTCGAGTTAACCCCCTCAGGGTTCTCATGACCAAGCCAGGCGCACTCATCTCTCGTCTCGCTACCTGGGCGATATTATTGTCTCCCTACCACATGATCTTCGTCCCGTAAAAGGCCGTCAAAGGTCAAGCTCTGGCGGACTTTTTAGCAGCCCATCCAAGTTCAGAGTCAACCAGAATATATGAAGAGATTCCAGACGAAGTCGCCAATTCAAACATGGCTTCCGATGATTCCGTCTGGCGAATGTTCTTCGACGGTGCTTCAAGAACCGGGCCCAAGGGCAGCATTGTCGGTGGGGTCGGAGTGGTACTGATTTCTTCCTCTGGCTTGGTGATTAACCGGGCATATTCCCTTATAGAACCCTGCTCGAACAACGTGGCCGAGTATAACGCCTTGGTTATCGGCTTCCGACTCGCAAAAGAATTGGGGTAGAATACCTAGAGGCATATGATGATTCACAGTTAATCGTCAATCAGATCCGGGGTTCATATGAAGTTCGTCATGAAGACATGATCCCCTATCATCAGGTAGCGATCGCCATTATTACGTCTCTGAAAGGGTTCATAGAACATGTTCCAAGATTCCGAAACATTGAAGCCGACGCCTTAGCAGGATTGGCCGCTTCCCTTGCGGTCCCAAAATATACTCATCATTTGGTGGACGTAATAGGCCATGAGTTGGTCTGTCCCAAGAATACCGTCCAATTTGCTGAGAGCTATTCTGCCCTGACGGTCGATGAGACACAAGATTGGAGGCTCCCATTTATCGACTTCGCAGTTTATGGCATCTTGCCGGAGAACCCGAAAGAAGCCACCTCTATCAGAAGACGTTCTCTCAGATTCTTCTACGATACTGAGACAAAGATGCTGTATCGGCGATCCTACGATGGACTACTGCTTCGGTGTTTGTCAAATACAGAGTCCAAAGAAGCGGTACGCAAAGCTGATGACGACGTTTGTGGGGGCCATCAACCTGGCCCAAAGCTGCAAGACCGCCTTCGCCGGATGGGTTATTACTGGCCTACGATGGTGGCAGACGTGATAGACTATGCAAGAAAGTGCAAAGCATGTCAGGTCTACGCAGATTTCATACATCAACCATCTGAATTCCTACACCCAACGGTGGCATCCTGGCCATTTGAGGCGTGGGGAATGGACATCATTGGTCCAATCACTCCACCTTCGTCCAGAGGACACCGCTTCGTACTGGCAATTACAGATTACTTCTCCAAATGGACAGAAGTTGTCCCGCTTGCAGAAGTAAAGATATCAAATGTGATCAAATTTCTCAAGCATCACGTCATCTATTGCTTCGGACTGCCTCGAAGGATCATCCACGACAACGGTCCGCAGTTCGCAAGCCACGCCTTCTATCGGTTTTGCGATAAACATCGGATCCAGAAGGTTGCCTCAACACCGTACAATCCGGCGGCGAATGGGTTGGCAGAAGCATTCAACAAAACTATAATCAAGATGCTCAAGAATTTCGTATCTTCCAATAAATACGACTGGAATGAAAAGCTTGGCGAATGCTTATGGGCGTACCGTACTACAGTCCGGACGGCCACCGGGAACACACCATTCTCTCTGGTATATAGGAGTAAGGCAGTTCTCCCACTGGAGACTCAAATCCCCTCGCTCCGTGTCGCCCTCACCTATCGATTGACGATGGATGATAATTACCGTCGTCGGCTACAAGAGTTGGAGGCCTTAGATGAGAAACGCCTGTTAGCTCAACAACGAATCGAGCTGTATCAAGCACGCATCTCTGGAGCCTTCAACAAGAAGGTTAAACTCAGAACATTCCTAGTGGGCGATCTCGTTCTGGCAGTTCGGAGGTCGATGGTTATGACTCACAAAACCGTCGACAAATTCCAGCCAAAGTGGAAAGGCCCATTTGTCATCGAGGCTATATTCTCCAATGGTGCTTACCGCCTCGCAAAACAAAACGAAAACTTGCTCATGTCGCCCGTCAACGGCAAGTTCCTGAAGAAGTATTATGTCTAAACGACATCCTCCAAATCTACCGGACTGTTAAGTTATGTGCCCTTAGGTACCGCTGAACTTACACTCTGGTCATCCCAAATGAATCTATATCGCATCTTCTGGGTAGTAAGTCTTGTATAATCATACCTCTGAACTTCTTTCCCAAAAGAGCATCTTTCTCATGATCTAGTACCCGCACTTTCAGTGCATAAACAGGGTAACAGATCCACAAATTTCCCGAAACAACCACGTCGATGTCACCTCTGAGTTGTTTCACTTCCATCAAAAACAAACCACCCCTCACGTAGAACTTCCACGTCCATATTACCTCTGAGTTGTTCTATGTACCATTCATGGTGTCCACTCCTGCCACGTCCTCATTACCTCTGAGTAGGAAGACTCCATTGAAGAAATCCTCATATTTATCACGTCCTCATTACCTCTGAGTAAGTATGTTGGTTTTCTCTCGACTTATTATCCGTACCCAAAACCAGGGTACGCCAAGGATAATAGGACCACAAATGTCCACAGTTGACCACAAATGTCCACAATTGACCATAAATGTTCGCAGTTGACCACAAATGATGTACTAGGTCCCCTAGTGCATGCACCTCTTTTCTCATTATCACATGCCTTTGGAGCCCAGTTGTTCCATGGTATTCTTTCACCCAATACCGAAAACTTCTATGTCTCACCACGGAATCGTTCTAGGTATCTCTTCAAACTTATTATCCATACCTAAAATTAGGGTATGCCAAGGGTAATAGGTCCACAAAAAGTCCCCCAATGGGACAAACATCATAATACAAAAAATACGGTACAAGTACAATAGATGATGGATGGTGTAAACATAGTGATTTATTGAAACACAAAAGTACTACATGTTCGGGGACCGCGTCCCTGTCAAAATAAAAGAAAATAACAAAGAAAAAAAGAAAAAAAGGGCCGACTATGGTTCGACGACGCATAATTCTCTCAAACGGTCCCTCAGCACGGCCGTCGACCGCTCAAACCGCTGCTTGGCCCGGCGCTCGGCCTCCTGAGTCAACCGCTCCGCATCCTCCAGATGCGCGTGGGCCTGCCATCCATCTTCAAGCCTCTTCAGAGCATGCTCCAAGCCAGTGGAAGTACGGGTGACCTTGTCGGCCTCCTGAACAATTAGCTTCTTATCCGCGTGGGCGGCCTCGAGTTCAGATTCCAATAAAGTCAATTTCCTCTGAAGCTCGAGGATCTGCTCTCTCGTATCAATTATCCTACGGGAGGCGGCCGCTTCCCGAGCAATACAATCCTCGCCCCTGCGGCTCAACTAATCATACTGCAAAGAGAGATCGCGGAGGTCCTTCATTATAATCGGCTTGGACGCTTCTCGTGCAGCCCTTACCTTCTCCATGGCTGTAATGAGGAAGGCCCGCTCCTGATCTATTGCTGAAGACAGATCAACGTGCCGCAGTACTTGAAACTGGGCCACAAGCTGATCCGCCTCTAGCAATTTGGGCTTCATGAGCTCAACTATCCCTGCCCCACCGGGGAGGGTTCTAAGGAGTTCAATTTGGCCACGGACGCATTGATGGGCCAAGGCAAAAGAAGTCCCCCTCTCCACGGTAGCCTCAACCCCTCGCTTCAGGTGGCGGTAGAAACTGTCAACCACATCCTTTGACGATTCAGCCAGGACTTCTGAAGAAGATGGCGTCAAAGGAAGAGTAGCTGGCAATGTCGAAGAAGATGCACCGGAACTTGATGCCCCTGCCACAAGGGAAACAAGTTCCGAGCGAAAAGATGCTTGAATAGCGGTTAATTCCTCCTCCGCAGCCCGAAGTATCTGGAGACTCGGCAGGGCGGAAAGGTCGATCTCCGGAGCCACATGAACAGAGGAGGGTGCAGGGACCTGTTCTTCCTGCTCCGGCCGTTCCGTCGCTTGCTCTCCTGAACTCGATCCAGCAAGAGGCCCCTCAATGTAAGCTGGAGGAGGAGGAGACATATTCTCTTCCACCAGATCCCCTCTGGCGAACTCTCCCCCGATAATTGTTAGGGTTATATACTAAAAGCATCACTTTTGTAGTAACCTTATTTCCTTAAGTTTTGAATGAGAATCATATGGGCAAATGTTTGCATATTGTATTTGTTGCAAGTGTTAATGCAAATGTCTGATATTCTATATTGTAGATAATATGGTGTGTGGTGTCACACAGAAGATCATATTATCAGTTTCCTATGGAGTATATAAATAGTTCACAACCTAGATGGACTTGGACAATCTATTGGAAAGGTTGTAGTGTAATCTGGTAGTAGTCTATCTTGACTATAGGTTTACACTAGTACACTTTGTGTGTATTGAACAGGACCAATTGAGGTTGTTCTCTTTGTACTGACTACATAAGAGAACAAATACCTCTGTTATTATGGATGCTTGTGCTCTTAATCCGGATATAATAACGGACATGTATATGCAGTGTATATTACTTTGACTCATAAAAGAGTGTGATTCATTAATGATCAACAACCTCTATGAATTGGGTAATAACATTGTATATATGATGGGCTGTTGATTATAAATGGAATTCATGTCCCGATACATCGGGTTGATGATGTCCTCTTAAGGAGCTCATAAGGATTGTCATGTAAACCCTGCAGGTGGAATATATCCGACATGACAAATAAAGTTGAGCGGTACTACTTAAGGATAAAAGATGTCGAATCAATATAGTTATCAGTAACTTGATTTGATCGACGGACATATGATATCTTAACATGGGGAGCCAAACGAGCATATAATAAAAGGAGCCCACAAACATAATTTGAGATTAGGGAGGTAGTGCAACAATAGCTCATTAGTGGACCGAGCTATTGTTAATGGGCCTGGATTATGTGTTCGGGCTGAACATGGGATATCCAGATCCGTTAGGAGGCCTAACCCTAATTTCTCCTCATGGTCCCTGCCGAAGCCTATATATCCTCTATTCTCTGGCCGTCAGATTACTGATCAGAAATCTAAAATTTTCTCTAAATTCGTGATTCACGTAAGGAGAGAAAGAGAGGGCTGCCAAGGAGAAGAAAAGGTTGGGAGATCGTCGCCCACATGACGTCCAACTCGAGGAAGGAATACGTACAGAAGATCTTGGGGTCATCCGCTCGAGATTGCCAGGAATTACTTGTCTCCTTTCCGCAGCAGGTATAATTCGTGAACCCTAGTTTCCACCTATGAAGGGTTAGAACACGTATTAGATCTGTTTAACTTTCTATCGATCAATACACACACCAAAGGAAGGGTCCTGGGAATCCCCAGTTCCATCAATAATATCCGTCGTTGGCAGTGAAGGAGCAGGACCTGTATGTCTGAAGCAACCATCAATCAGCTTAACCCGAAGGATGTGATGATAGAGCAAATAAACCTCCTCACTAGTCAAGACTTGGCTTATCTTACCAGGGGAAGTTGCTGAGGCTGAGGTTCGCTCACAGCTGCCATAGCCTCTTCACCAGCGACATACGAACTGAATATAACTTGTTTCTCTGCCTCGGCCGCCCCGGAAGGAGATACAACTGGATCAGCGTCATCAAAAAATTCAGCAGTCTCGGGAACGGGTTCAGCAGAGACCACATCGCCCAGGATTGGGACGCCAACAACTGGAGGAACCTCAATCGTCGCTGGAAGAATCCCGATGGCAAGAATCCCGACACTCATATCTCTAACTAGAGTAGGTAGAGCCGGGTCGACCTCAGAAGCAGCATCCGGCTCTGGAAAGTCCCCTTCTCCTGACGCCTACAGAGAAAAGAAAAATGATTAGGTCATAGTTCAGGAAAAAGAAGAGCTAAAGAAGAAGATGGTTGTAATTTAATTCACCTCCGAAACGGCGTCATCCTCGTCTTTCTCCTTAATAAGCAGCCCGCGAGGCTTAAATACAGCCCATTTCACGGAGTAAGTTATACCGCCAACGGCGGGCTCATGCCTGCTTCGTTTGCGTGAAGGACCATGCACGACAGGCGGCTGATCCGCCACCACATCTTCTGCGGAAGGAAGAGAGTTATCGGGAGCATGCTCGTCATCCTCTTCATCCGCGTCGGCAGACTCCGAGTCCGACACAGCAACCGTGTTCTCCCTCTTCTTCCTCGCCTTGGACCCCTTGGGCTTCTCCTCCAAGCTAGTACCAACAATGAAGCTGGTACCCGGATCAAAATCAACAGGAGGCTTGTTCGCCATGACATGGTATAGAGCTGCCAAATACAAGATCTTCCCTGACTCTCCAGCACCAGGAACTGAGAAGTTGGTACGGGTGTGAACCATGTTATAATAGTGCCAGGCTCTGATACCATCAAGGACGCTACCTTCAAAACCCAGGCAAGAGCTGGGACTGCCCAAGAATAGCTGGCTATATCCAAACTTGCGGGAGAACCTACTGGGCAAGTAAGGTTCCAAATAGACAGTATTGCGGTTGCGGTATACCAGGTAGGCGGGACGAATGTTGAGCAACCAAAGGAGCATCTTGTCGGGTAAGAAGTGGGAAGGTCCAGTACCAGCAAGATGTACGGCCCTCACTTCCTCAGCAGTAAATTGAGGAACAGACACGAAAAAAGTGTATCTGTCCACTCTCGCCAGAGCCATCCGACAGGCACGTATAGTCTCGCAATCCTAAGGCATGCGACGATACTGGAAGATAAAAGCATCGTCAGCAGTTACGCCATCTTCGGGGCCAGGCCTCATCAAAGATCGATAATGCATCAACAGCCACCACATCAGATAATGATAGGGCAGCTCAATGCGTTCAAAGTCCTTCGTCGTGTCACGGGCGATGGCCTTGGACGTGAAAGTACGAAGGCCACGATGTATGCTGCACACCATGGCCGGGAGAAGAGCTAGTCTGACCCCGAAGACCAGCTTCACAGCAGGAAGGATAAAGTTGCGGCTGATCCTCTCAATAGAACCAGTCCCTCCTGAAACTACACAATTTCGTAGCCACACCATCAGGAATCCGGCCAGAAGAGCCTTCTTGGACAACGATTGAGTGTCTTGATAAAAATAAGCAAAAGAGTCAGATTGACTCCCGAACCTGTCACCGGTGGTTCTTACCCTCTTGGCGGTTGACACTTGGTCCTGCACCTCCTTCCGAGTTCGAGGACTTCGGAGAGAAACCCGGCCTGAGGCACCGAGTTTAAAAAGATAAGTGAGCCAGGCTTTTGTGTGAGGAAGGTTCCCTTCCGAGCTGTCGTTCTTTTTCTTCGACGTCTGCTGGCACGTGCTGTGATGACACAGCAATTCTCGGTAGACGGCAACAAATCTCGGGAACCTCTCCTCCAACTCCTCGAACTCTTTATTCGTGGGAGTGTACACTTCAAAGACTTTGTTTCCCCAAGGCAGCTTGGAGACGTATGGATCTCGTGGAGAGCAAGCCCTATCTCCCCTACGGGTGTAAAAATGGTTCCCGTACGACAGTTGTACATTTTCAGCAGAGCCATGAACAATTTCTTGTTTATGGACAAGCCATAGCTGGTGTCCCAAATAGCATGGTAGAGTCCAATCTCATGCAGGAGAGTCTCATATTTCCGCGCGATCCACGCAGACAGGTTGGTCCACGAAGGGAGGGGGTGTATCCAACTCGGTAGCGACAACCGGCCAACGGGATAGGACCCCTTTCGAGCAAGCTGGTTCAGGAAAGTGTCAGCTTGAGAGAACTTGAAGTTGGGACCCTGCACATTCAAGAAATTGCCCGGGGCAAACCCCATCACGTAGCGGCTGACCGGTACCCTGCCCGCGTACACTGACTGCAAGTTATTGTTATAGTGAATTTTGCCCACAAACATCCCGTTCCGGGTCGGAGTCAAGGAATCCTCCATCTTCCTGTCCATGGGCAACATGTTGAACAACGGCAGTGGGAAGTGACGTTCCATCTGAGGGATGTGGATCGCTATCCCGTCAGAAGTAAAACTCCAACTCTCAGATATGTGCAGAACTTGGGAGTTCTTCACAGTCAGGGCATCCCCGAAGAGGAACGCAGGTTTCAGGTGTTTGCCCCCCAGCAGCCCTGAGTTCATCATCCCCGAGATAAAGAAGAAGGACTGGTTTTTAATGTCTCTCAGCCTCTCCACATATTCGTCTTTTGGAAGCTGGTTCACCACATACTCGACTATGTGGTCGAACCTATAGCCCACAGCAGATTGGGCACGACCTACCAAAGGTTCTCCCGCAGGATTAACTGGCAAATTCACTAAAAAAAGGACAAAAGAAACAAGTTAGAAGATGGCTAGGGAGAACTGCTTAGTGTTTCCGAGCTTATGCGGCTCTGATCAGGCGGGTCCTTATGCGGCTCAATGTAATGGAGTTTATGCGGCTCTATTTGGGGGGGGGGAGCCTCATGCGGCCCAGTTCAAACGAGCTTATGCGGCTCTGTTTAGCGGGTGCTCATGCGGTCCAGTTCAAGTGAGATTATGCGACTCTGTTTTAGCGGGGCCTCATGCGGCCGAATTCAGATGAGCTTATGCGGCTCTGTATAGTGGGGTTTCATGCGGCCCAGTTCAAGTGAGGTTATGCGGCTCTACTTAGAAGGAGCTTATGCGGCCCAGTTTAAAAGAGCTTATGCGACTCTGATTTGGTGGGGTCTCATGCGGCACAGTTCGAGGGAGCTTATGCGGCCCTGTTTTGTTGGAACTTCATACGGCACAGTTCAAGTGAGCTTATGTGGCTCTGTTTAGTGGGTGCTCATGCGGTCCAGTTTAAAAGAGCTTAAGCAGCTCTGATTTGGTGGGCTCTCATGCGGGACAGTTCGATGGGTCATCGTGCGGCCCAGTTTGCAAAGTGCTTATGCGGCTCGGACATGAGATGTACATGCGGCACATGCAGCACAGTATGCGGATTCATTACAATGAACTTGAACAGTTCAATGAAGATGAAGAAGGCCCGCGCATAAAATATGCGACGTAGCCATGATGGTTAGGGTTTTGAGTTCATACAGTTTCTTCCAATATCCTTACGATCAATGGCGGGGTGAACGTCGGGATGAACTTTGGGCGCCTCAGTCAATAAGGAAGCTGCTCCCTTACCCTTCGCCGCAGCGCTAGAGGAAGCTTTGGAAGCCATTGATGATCGAAGAAGGAAGAGAAGACGGCGAATAAAGGCAAGAAAAGTTGAAGAGAAAAGAAAGTAAAGAGTCTCTCTCTTCCAAAAGTACTCGTATTTATAGGCTGACGAGGGGCGTGCGAATCGATGGACGCTTCACATTACGCGCTGCCTAGAAGATAAGGCCGACTCTTGGATTTCTATCCCCCGCATGCAAAAGATTACTAGTAATCATCAAGACAAAATCTAAATATTTAAAACTGACTCTTGGGATCCTATCCCAAAAGACGGCTTTAAATCAAAGCAAATCAAAGGCAATTAAATGAGACGCCTACGTGGCACAGGACTACTATGCGGCCAGAGCAGTCCATGCGTCCAGAATAGTCCATGCGGTCAGAACAGTCCATGCGGCCAGAACATCCTATGCGGCCAGAGGAGTCTATGCGGTAAGAAGAGCTTATGCGGACATAGCCATGCTTCTTATTTAAAGTATTTTAATTTTACAAATTAAAAACTTTGAAGGAGTTCTTATAGAAGCATGGAAAAGAAAAGGAAAGTCCATGCGGCTCAAAACAGAGGGAGTCTCATGCGGCTCAAAAGTCCCTTAGAGCTTTATGCGGCTCAAAAGACCCTTAGAGCTTCATGCGGCTCGAAAGTCCCCGATAGCTCCATGCGGCTCGGAAAAAGCCACACGGCCCTATGCGGTTTAAAAATAGGCCTCTACAGCTGGCCATAACTACTCTGTGTAGCTGGCTCATTAAATGCTCTGACGTAATACGGCAGCTCTGACACAAAGGATTGACAGCTCTGACATAAAGGTAAAATGATGACTCTGACATAATGACGTGCCCCTGGAGAGACGAGAAAAATCTTTATAGGTGGCACAATCCACCAATTCCAAAGCTTCTTATGCGGATCGCTTCAAAGACTTCTATGCAGCTCAGTTGTGGGGGGCCCCCTTATGCGGTTCAGATGGGGGGCCACCCTTATGTGGCTCGGTTGTGGGGGCCACCCTCATGCAGATCAGTTAGGGGCCACCCTTATGAGGTTCAGATGGGGAGCTACCCTTATGTAGCTCAGTTGTGGGGGCCACCCTTATGCGGTTCAGATGGGGAGCCACCCTTATGCGGCTCGGTTGTGGGGGCCACCCTCATGCGACTCAGTTGGGGGCCATCCTCATGCGGTTCAGTTGGAGGCCACTCTCATGCGGCTCGGCTGTGGGGGCCACCCTTATGCGGCTCGGTTGCGAGGCTATCCTCATGCGGCTCGGTTGTATGGCCACCCTCATGCGGCTCAATTAGCAGACCACACTCATGCGGCTCTGCCAGGACGCCCCATTCATGGGGCTCGCAACATAAATGGCAGTTGGGACACGTGGCAGAAGATTGACAAAGACTTATCTACTCGGATTTAGCAACCAACAAATCATAACAATGCAGATTTGTTGCAACCAATTCAACAGCCCAGATTGATTTCCAACAAACAGATCAAGGTTAATCTTAACCAATCCCCAACCGCCCACTTTTCAAGGTACAATTACTGCACACCCCGCTCATCACACAATTCCTATAAATAGCAAGGTGTTGTTCCCTTGCAAACGAACAGAGTTATACACACAGAGCCCGAGCATAGAGACTAGCAACCCCCACACACACGGAGAGCATTTCCTCGCCAGAGCAGAAGCTACGTCCGATCGTCCAAGGAGTAAGGCAGAGTTGATAGCACTCTCCCGAGCCTCTATCGTCACCCCCCAGAAAAACTAAACAATTTCGATCTTTCGTTATTATTATAGAAGTTTACTCAATCACACCTAGGAAAATTTTGATCTTTCGATTATCATGACAACTCTTCTTGCAATTTGAATTCAATTGTCCTTCTTTGTAGGGGTGAGCGTCGGTATAATCGGTCGGTATTTAGTCAATTTTTTCGGTATTTTTTTAATCGGTATTTGAAAAATCAATACCAATATCGTACCATTTAGAATCAATTTTTTCGGTTTCGGTTAAATCGGTATTCGGTCAGTTTTTGTTCGGTATCGATATTTTACCAATTAATATTTGATCAATTAACACACTTAATATTGTAGAACCTCTTAACTTATAATATATATTTTTTACTTTTTTGGAAGCATTAATTTTAAAGCCAAGTCTCTATCAACCAAACAATTAATCAAAATTATTAGAACAATACGTAACAAGTAGCAAACACCTAAAAATGAGCTTAAAAGATCAAACATGGTCACTAAGTTTAATATATAGTATAAGTTTAAGTAACCAATATTCACTTCAAAATTCTATGAGAACACAAAAACATAGACTCAAAAGATCAAAAACTCAATTCTTAGCATTCTTAACATAAATTCAAGTCCATTAAAATCCATTCCAAGTTTTAGGAAACCAACCAAAACAAAGATAAAAATGAAAATGAGTAGTGTAAAATTAATCATGAACAACATTAAAAAAGTGTGTGTATGTGTGCGTGTGTGTGTGTGTGTGTGTGCATATATATATATATATATATATATATATATATATATATATATATATATATATATATATGAATCGCTTCGGTTCGGTATTTTTGGTATGGTATTACACTCAAACCGTTACCATTACCATTATACCGTAATTTAGTCGGTTCGGCAATTCGGTATCGGTACATAATTTCGGTCCAATATTTTGGGATATTTTTAATCGGTATTCGATTAATTTTTCGGTATCGATCGGTATTTGCTCACCCCTACTTCTTTGATAATATTTTATCTTGTGCCATATTGATCTCTTTGTTTCAACTCGTCTTCAGGATGACGAGACGCGTTCGCAGGCCATTGGACCTAGTCATGATATGCAAGTCTAAGTTAAAACTAAGTCACACCAAGCTAAACTAGGTCATACTGAGACAAACTAGGTTACACTAGGACAACCAAGGTCAAACAAGGTCACAGGAAGTCAATCCAAGTCAAACTAGGTCAAACGGGGTCAAAGGTTGAATTACAGTTAACTTTTGGTCAACTGGTCAACCCTGGTCAACTCTAGGTCAATCCTAGGTCAAACTAGTCTAATGTTGACTAACAGTTGACTTTCAGTCAACTGGTCAACTCTGGTTTGGTTTTGGATCGATTCTAGGTCAAGCGTTGACTCGAAGTTGACTTTCGGTCAAAAAGTCAACTCTTGGTCAACGGGGGTCAAGACTAGTCTAAACTACCCTAATCTAGTCATTACCCACCAAGACAACCTATTTCTAACCCCATCTAGCAATCATAACCCCAATACCTTACATACCCAATACCCCCTATATTTACCCTTACAAGGTATTCCTGATACCTTGTCCATTACAAAGGAAACCCCTCTAGATCTCAGGATACTTGCCTAGGCTTCTTAGGGTAGCTAGATACTATCCTATCTATAGTTTACCAACCAAGAAATCTAGGTTTCTTGGACATCTAGTCCATCTTATGTCCATGTTGGTTATCCCAACATTTACCTTAAGTATCGTCATGATACTCTTTGGTAACTTGAGATACCACACTCTAACTCTAGACTCTAGACTAACACTAACTCCAACAAGCAAGCTAATACACTCTAACAACTAACCACATCTAACATTTACCTTCTTCTCTATCATTCAATACCCTATCTCATATATCAAATACCTTAACCTCTACCCCACTAACATATCAACACCCACAACTACACTCAACCTACTCCCACACACACACAAAGATATACATATAAGAACTGCATAACATGTGAAATATGGACTGATATACATAGGTTTATATGGACTGAATGCATAAATGAATGGATGAATGATGAATGGTGGTTTGAATGGTGGAATGAATGGCTAATGGTGCAAGGATATATGAATGAATGAATGGATGTGAGTGAATGGATATGGATGTATATATAAAGGGTTGGTCTGAAATGTGATACATGAATGGGTGCATGAATGTATGGTGGATGATGGATTAATATACTGCTGACAGGGAACTGAAAGTGTGAGTGAATGAAGTGAATGGATGGAAGGAATGAATGACTGAAATGAATGGAAGACAGGAATTAATAGATGGCTGATTTTGTAAATGGATAGATGAATGGATGAATGGTGATTAATGAATGTGATGAATAGATGGGCTGAATTTGTGTGAACTGGGAAATGGATGGAGGAATGTATGGCTGCAATGGCTATCAAATGGCTGCATACAGGGTTGTCCCCTCCTCCCTCTCACTGCAAAATGCAGTACACACTGCTATTGCTGCTGCTAGGGGCATTTCCCTCCCTCTCTTATTGCAAAATGCAGCAGCATAGTGCTGCTATTGCTGCTGTATTCAGCAGTCCCCTATAGGGAATGCTACTGTAGCCTGTTGTGCTGAAATCAGCAGTCCAAATCCCCCATCAATCCTTCATTCCTCACTCTCTCTACCACTCTATATCCCATTCTCTATATAACTCTCTCACTCTCTCTATATTACTCTCTCTAATCCCTCTCTCACTCTCCATATCTATCTCTCTATCTCAATCACAACTCTAAACTCGACACACACACACACACACATACATATATGCATATCCACACACACACACACATACACACATACATACATACATACATACATACATATATATATATATATATATATATATATATATATATATATATATATATATATATATATATATGAGAGTGTATCTATGTATATAATATGTGTGGATATGTATACACATGTATAACCGCACACACACACACACATATATACATATCCACACATATTATATACATAGAGACACTCTCAAATATGATATCACTAACATTTATGCTATCACCTTAGCACTTATACTTAAACTCAGCATTGTCCTAATGTGCATTAAACTTATCATACTTGCTACTATGTATATTGCTTTGTTCGTCTAACATGTACATACAGAAAAACAATAAGCAAGATCAATGTGGACATATGCAATGAAGAAATCATGGTGGGCCAAAGATGATGGATCCCACAAGATTTCTCTGAACCACCCGACGACATCTTCGGAGCTACGCACTCGGGAGTTCCGCTGCCCGGTCAGCGGACGGGGGTCGAGGGGACAGCGCCCCTCGTCGGGGGTTCGGGGGCGAAGCCCCCGAAAGGTATTCAGTTTTTGCAAACTGGATATCTTTGGACAGCTGCCGCCAAGGAAAAAAGCCAGCACCTATCAAAGGAAGTAGCCAAGTCATGCCATCATCATTTCAAGACTCTGAAGAAGCCTACACCTGCTACAGTATATCTGGAGTCTGTAATGAGTCTTAGGAATAATTGTAAACACAAGAAATGGATGGCAAAATTGAAAGCTAGGGTAGAAATAAGCCTAGGATCATTTTCTGCTGAAAAACGGCATACCGACGGTATACCGGTGTATACCGACGGTATATCGGTTTTGTTCACAAAAAGTTTCTGTCCACAAAACCGGCATACCGACGGCATACCGGTCCATACCGACGGTATACCGATTCAGTAATCTTCAAATTCCAACGGTCGAATTCTGAGCAATAAATGATCCCAACGGCTATATTTCTAGCTGTTGCATTCCAGATCGGTATACCGCCGGTATGCCGGATCATACCGACGGTATGCTGGTTCGTGACTGAAAAGTTGCCTTTGGCCCTTTTTAATGCTTTGGTTATAAATAGCCTTGAACCCCTTCATTCAAGGTTGATGCTTTGAGCCTAAAAATTTCTAAACCACCAAAGTCTATCCACAAACAACTCTACAAAGCTTTCATTTTTCATCCACAAATTGTGTTAGAGTTATTGAGTTAAAAAGTGAGATCTTCATCTTATTGTTTAAGGAGATCAAAACCTATTGTGAAAGGTTGAAGTTGGAGAGTCTTCGTATCCAAACTCTCGGTTGAAGTTGGAGAGTCTTCGTATCCAAACTCTCGGTTGAAGTTGGGGAGACTTCGTATCCAAACTCTCGTTGAAGTCGGAGAGGCCTTCGGATTAAAGCTCTCGTGTAAAAAGTTGGCGAGTTCTTCGGATCCAAACTCGTGTGTAACTATTTGCTCAAATAGTAGATTAAAGCCGGAGAGAGTTCCGGGACTAGAGTGCCTCTTGGGAGGATACCAGGATATATCGTGTGTCGGTATTGTTATTGCTTCTTCTCTTGCACTTATATTTTTAAATTGTCCATTAACTTGTGCTAAGTGCTTGATTAGTTAGCGTGACCCTATTCACCCCCTCTAGGGTTCCTACAACACCACCATCTACCACTCAAACACAACTCTCACATCTACCACATGAACACAACAACACACACACAAACTAACATATATGTAAAAAAACAGTCCAAATATATAGGGTCACTTGTGGGCTAAACCCCAAGGATACTAACATATGTATCTATATAAAACCTTGCCCAAACATTCCTACCAAGCTAGATATATCCTCTAAACATTCTAAAACTAAAATTAGAGTCCTAATTGGTCTATTAGCATATACACATACACATGGGTGTCCTAATTGGGGATCTATCAAGTAGGACACAAGACACATCTATAAAATTCTCAAGAGAGCTCCAAATGGCCTCAAACTTGAATCTAAAGGGGTACATGTATAGGGGTGGATTCTATGAATTCAAAACTAACTAAAATTCATAGAAACATAATTTAGAGGGTTGGTTTTACCTATTGGGAGTGGGATCCCAATGATACTCTCAAGGATACGACTCCGACACGAAAATCCTTCCAAAATGGACACTCCTCTTTGCACTTTGCTTCCAATCCTTGCTAGCACCCTCCCTTGGTAGTATGAGAAGGTTGGATGGAAGTTTTGGTAGAGGGATGTAAGGATTTGGAGATCAAATCAAAGAGGGAAGCTCTCTAATTTGGGGAAGAACACTTTGTGAAGGAAAAGAGACAAGATGGAATAAAATGAAAGGAAATGAGGCTAACCTACCTATAGTGGCTGCCATCATTGCCCTATTTGGGCCTTGGAGGAAAGCCCAATAAGGCCCCTACTAATCTTCCTTGGTTAATTTTAAGTTAGGTTCAAGTTTGGGATCAAAAGGGTTAAGTTTAAGTCTCTAATTTAACAAATCTAACAAGTAGGAATAATCTAAACTTACTAACTTAATTAGTGGGGTTTGTGGGCCATGACTAACTACTTGGGATCCCGTCTAGAGTCTAAGCTACCCGGGTTACTAATACAAGTCGGAACGAGATGAAAATCGAACCCGACTTAACAAATCCTATAAAATCAATATAAAAATTCCCAAAATATTAAAATATGAAAAATGATCAAAATCACAATGCACCAATTTAAATAGTTTTAAATTAATTAAAAATTTGCCAAAATTCACTAACATGAATTAAATCATATAATTTAATAATCAATTTTATAAAAGTTCAAAATTACCCTTATTTTATAAAAGTGGTGGTTACAAATCTATCCTCCTTAGAAAAATTTTG
>JANAVB010041219.1:35290961-35295961 GCA_029216955.1 Iris pallida | reverse complement strand
AAGAAGTGTCTGCATCTATGACGTAGCAGATGACTTCGGATTGGAGGTCGCCAATTTGACACTTCAGACGAATCTTTCCAATGGGGTAGCTCCTACCCGAATTGAAACCGCTGATGGCGGTGCTTGTAGGTGTCAGGCGATGCATTGGGATACGGAGATGATATAGCAGACCCTTCGGGATGATGCTTATGGAAGAGCCAGGATCTATGTGCATCCGATCCACCTTCACATCGCCGATATACCCCGTGTAGTATAGCGGGCGATCATGTAGGTTGGTTTTGATAAGCATGTCCTGCGGAGTGAAGACGATATTGGGTATTGCTCCCGTGCAGGCACTGTCTTAGAAATCCATGGGTGAGTCCTCCCCGGTGAGGTTGGATTGAGCCAGATAGACATCGATATTTTGGAGTGCTTCGCTTAATACAATACGAACGTCCTTGGAGAGCCTTAGGAGTTCGTACAGTGACAACTTGGCCGGTGTGTTAGCCAATTGTGCTAAGAAGTCAAAGTTATAGGGCCTCTCTAGTCCTTGGGCTGCCTCTTTTCGGAGGGATTTGTCGAAGCGAGTCTCCCTCGGCCTAGGCTTGTCGGTCGTCGAAGGCTGAGCCGGTCCCGGAGCATCAGTTGTAGTGGGTTGATAATTTTTGGCTGGATTGTCAACCACAGGTTGGGATTGTGCTCTGGACCGCGTGACGACGGTTGTAGCTTCCTCGTTGTCTGCCGAGATTGTGTGGCAAGTCCTGACTTTTCCACTTTTCTTTTTGTCGATGGAAGATGGTGTGGGCCGAGTCACTTCTGACGCCAAGTCTAGATGGATCCACATGACCTCCTCTCGTGATGTGGTGAGGGGTACTAGACCGGCAGCCTGATCTCGGGAGGTGGAAGATTAGTAATCTCCATTGTCGCTAGAGGGACGGGGACTACCCCGTCTTGAGTCTCCGTCGGAGGGAAGCTGTCGAATTGTACGGACACCATATTGGCCGCCACGGTTACCTCCTCGAAATCGATGGCCAGAGCGTTTGAATCGATGAGGTTCTGGATGTACCGTTTCAGCTGGTAGCAATCGTGTGTAGCATGATGAACATAGCGATGATAATGGCAGTAGTTTGGATTCTCCATCTCCGCCGGCCGTAGTTCCCATCTTGGTGGAGGAAGCTGAATTCTGTCCCCTTGTATGAGCATGTCCAGAATGGGCTTGACGTGACCGTCTTCGAAGGAGTAAGTGATTTGCGGCCATTATTTGTCTGCGGGCTTCGGCTCAGGTTTTTGTGCTGTATCGGCCACCATAGCCTGCTTTCCCTTGCTGTCCCGATTATTGGATGGGCTATCCCCATTATCGTTGTTGGGACGCTTGCCCTTGCTTTTTTCTTCTGAGATGTGCAATCCCAGTTGGCGAGCCTTCTTCAGTCGTTCTTCGGCACTTGTGGCACTGATGATAAATGCCTTCCAGTCCTTGAATTGACTCTCGTCCATCCAGAGACTGATGGTCGGAAGCAGTCTCTTTTGGCAAATTTTAATCAAAGAGGAATCTGGATTTTCGGAGGGCAGCTTCATGGCGGTTTGGCAGAACCGCTCAATGTTGTTCTTTGTCAGCTCCTTCTTCCCTTGGATGACGTCCATGAGGGTGGAAATGGTGACGTCCTGCCCTACCTCATAGAATCTCTCCAAGAACATGCGCTTGAAGCCGGCGAAGGAGTGGATGCAGTTGTCCGGCAGATTGCGATACCAGTCGAAGGCGACTCCTTCCAATGCCCCAATGAATAATCGTGTGAGGATAGCATCATCATGGGGCAGATGGTCTGTGGTGACCTTGAAGTAAGCGATGTACCGACTAGCTGAGGTCTTGCCATCATATGGGTTGATATTGAACGGCTTATATTTTGGTGGGAATGGAACATCCCTCCATTCGGCAGGGTATGGTTGCCGTATTCTGAGGTCTTGAGCATTTTCTCGGGCATGGAACATGGCTCGGAGCTCCTGGACCTCTCTTTTTACTTCTCGGACCTCATCTGTTGCGGTAGGGGCTATTATTTCGGGAGGATTGTTGCTCGGGTTCGGTGCCACCGAATTCGAGTCTGCATTGACCGCGGGACCCGCGCTTGTTTGGCCAGGCGTCCCTCCTTGCAGAGTTGGAAGGGCTGCTTTAATCTCGTCTACAGACTTGACCAAAGCAAGTAATATGGCTTCGAAATTGTCGATGCGCTGGCGATCATTGGAGCCACCTTGATTGCTGTCCGTTATGAAAACCGTCCTTACATGAGGGGTGATGGAAGGAACGGTGGAGGATGTGCCCTCTGAGTCGTACCCATGCACCGAGAAGTCATTGGGATAGGTGGGAATGTTCTCTTCGGGCTCGGACTCGGAGGGAAAGGTATCCCCAGCCTCAGAGCTTGCTTCGTCTTGAGAGTCACGGATGTCCTCAGGGACATCAGCATCTGTTGTACCTGATGGAAGAGTTGTTTGTCCCGGCTCGGCTCCTTGAAACATCGGATTGTTGCGGATGTTTGGAGGAGTGCTACCTCCAGTTCCCATAACCCCCAGCGATGTGGATGATGAATTTCCCATCGCGGCAGATTTTGTCTTTGAACGGGTGTGTTGGAATACTCCGGTGGAGAACAACCGTTTAGACGACAGTTTCTTAGCTGTAGTGGTTGATATCTTGGGACTGGAGATGCTTGTCTTTTTCCCTCTCCCTTCGGCGGGGACTTTCTGAACGGAATTGCAGGAGACAACAGGAGGTGCCTCATCTTCTGAGCTCGGATGCTGTAGTCTTTGGAAGACGGACGGCCGGTCTTCCATTGCTGTCGCGTTGTTGCAACAGCAGTTAACGATGATTTGGGTGTAGTGATGTCCAAGCGAGGACTCTTTGCACGCCGAGGCTCCTTCTCTTTCCTTGCGCTTGTGGAGGATCGTCTCACGCAGGTCAGAGGAACCACTCTGTCTGTTTGCCGCCGGGGGCTGGACTCGAGCGGTTGTATACAACTTCCCATCAGAGGCCCGTGTGATAATCAACGGGACGCCCCGATAGTCAGAGGTTGGGACAGCTGACTGGGCTTGATGAGCCCGCGCTGCCCTGGACTTCCTCCTTTTAGCACTTACGGGTGCGTAATAGGAGGAGTCCAAGTTGAATACCACAGAGTCTGGCTTATCATCCAGAGAACCATCAGGGTCAGGACCGCATGAGAGACGGTCGAAGACTGATCGAGAGAAGCGTAGAACGGACGCTATGCGGCTAGAGTTGGGTACCGTGCAGGCTTTCTGCATGCGGTTGTCTTCTGCTATCGGATGAATTGTTCTTATGCGGCTAGGAGTCACGACCGTGCAGGCTGGCCGCATGCGGTTGGCAATTATGGCCACATGGGTTTTCTGCAAGCGATTGACTTTCTTAGCCGCATGGGTTTCATTCATGTGGTTGGCAGCTGTAGTCGCATAAGCTATGCGGCTGACAGATGTGGCCGCATGGGTTTTCTTTATGCGGCCGACGGATGTAGCCGCATGAACTTTCTCCCTGCGGCTAGTACCTTTATGTGGCTTGGATCGCATAGAGTTCCTCTTTGCCCCTGCAAGTCCAGCATCATAGTATTTTCTTCTGCCGGACTTGGGGACAGCAGAGTCGTCTATGATCTGAAGTGGGGCCGCGGGAGAGTCTTCTCCGCCGTTTTGAGCAACAGAGGGTATTTCTGCAAGAGCTTCAGTAAGAACAAAGGATCGGGGTCTCCACTCCTTGCGGGCCTTTTTGTGCGGGCTCGCTTCTGGACCGGGCCAGCGCTCTTGTCGGAGAGCATTTCTTCGAACGTCTGTTGGTCGAACCGGGCGACCATCTCCTGTTACGTGGAGCCAAGCTTGGCTGCATCCGATTCCGTCACCAACTCCTCAGCCGTGGAAAAGTTTGTCCCCAGCAGAGTCGCCATCGTGTTTGCCATAAAATATAAAAGAACAGTACAATTATCGGAGGACCGGACTTTTACTTCACGTTACAAACTCGCTTGTACAAAGAAAGCCTAGGAACGAAAATCTAGGTACAGCAGTCTAAGTACAATTGTTTATTTTAGATTCTGGGGGGTGACGATAGAGGCTCGGGAAGGCAACGACAGCCCTGCCTTACTCCTTAGACGATCGGTATGCAGCCTTGGCTCCTGTGAAGAGATGATTGGCATTGCTGAAGAAATGCTCTTCTTGCTCTCCTCTTGTTGCTCTTCTGGCTTCTCTCTCTCTGTGTATTTTCTCTCTGACTATTGGGGAGTCTCTCTATATATGCGTATTTTTCTCTGATCTTCCTTTTTTACAAGGGAATGGCACCTTGCTATTTATAATAGTGGGATGTGATCATTAGGGTTGCCAATGATTAGCTCTTGGAGATGGCGGCGGCCCGTAGATTGGTCAATCCAGGCCGTTCAGTTTTGATTGTGTCGAATCCGAGCCATCGAGTGTAGATTACACCAAATCCCATTAGCAATTAATGCTGATTGGAATAAATCTTCCTTATAATGATCTTCTGATGTCTGCGAACAAATTAAATTTATTCTCCTGCCACGTGTCCCAGATTATTGGGATTTGACCCAATCTTTGATGGCAGTAGATCTGAGAAATTAATCGGCTTAGGACACGTGTCCTAGGAGCCACTGGGGATCTGAACCATATGACGAGTGAGCCGCATATAACTTTAGGCCGCATAGGGTTAGGGCCACGTGTCAGGGCTGTCTGGGTAGTGGCCCTCCCATGAGCCTTTAAACCACAGGGAGGTATTGTGAGCCACATAGGGATACATCCACCTGAGCCGCATGGAGATGATTCTCTTGAACCGCATGAGAAGTTTTTACTTGAGTCGCATGAGGCTTTCTCGGCCTGAGCCGCATAGGACGGATTCATCCTGAACCGCATGAGAAGTTCTTCGCTCGAGCCACATGAGGCTTTCTCGGCCTGAACCGCATAGGACGGATTCACTCTGAACCGCATGAGAAGTGCTTTGCTCGAGCCGCATGAGGCTTTCTCGGCCTGAG
>JANAVB010041219.1:35193461-35288461 GCA_029216955.1 Iris pallida | reverse complement strand
AGAGGTGTTTTAGATGTGGTTTGTGTTGGCCCAATGATTGTATCATATTTTTTAATATGGTTAATATGTCAAGTTTAGCATTTCTTTATCACTAATCTTCATACTATTGCTATAGCATTTCTACTTATACTTATACCTTTGGTGATATGTGCCTATTGGTTTACATATTAGTGATACGAGCTTATCTATCTTAAATTTAATCGGGTTGCCAAAATCAAAACTTTGTTTTTGATTTTGGTTATTCAATTAATTTTAATCATTATGATATCACTAACATTTATGCTATCACCTTAACACTTATACTTAAACTCAGCATTGTCCTAATGTGCATTAAACTTATCATTCTTGCTACTATGTATATTGCTTTGTTCGTCTAACATGAACATGCAGAAAAGCAATAAGCAAGATCAATATGGACATATACAATGAAGAAATCATGGTGGGCCAAAGACGACGGATCCCACAAGATTTCTCTGAACCACCCGACAACATCTCCGGAGCCACACACTCGGGGGTTCCGCTGCCCGGTCAGTGTCACACCCCGACTCGCCGAATCGGTCGCCATCGCCTTGACACGATATAAATCGATCCCACAGGTCGGGAAGTGATACCGTGCAAGTCTGAATGGACTTGCACAAGACAAGGATGTGTAATTGGAAATTCCTTCTTGATTCGACGCGTTGAAATTAAACAGTACAGAGAGTTGAAAAATATAGCATAGGAAGAAACTTAGCTTTTCATTCATAAACTTGCAAAATATGTACAAGGTCATTTTTACATTACATATGCCGTTGCGGTTACATCTTTGAAACACAAAAGAAACTATCGACAAGCTCGCCTTGAAATAATCCTCGACGTTCCATACATTCATGTCCCTTTATACATTTGAACAAAAGCCTTCGGTATGAATTGGGCATCAAAATACTTCAAAATCTATAATATTTACTATAATAATATTGAAATGAAATGTTTTTCTAAAATCTATAAATAAAGCGTTTTCAAAAAAATATATCTCGTACATATTCGTACTCGACAAAATTTCACGCGTGACGTTCATATTCGAAAACAAACAAAAAAAATCAATACCAAATAAAATTTTAAAATCTTAGTGAAAATTTAGGGGTTTTACATCCTACCAACTTAAAAGAATTTTGTCCTCGAAATAAAAAATGAGTAGGGGGTTAAGAGAGTACAAGGGTATATCAATGAGGAACAATCAAGGCACGACTTTCTAATGCATGTTTTGAACGTCGTGATTTGATTGTTCCTCATTGATATACCCTTGTACTCTCTTAACCCCTACTCATTTTTTATTTCGAGGACGAAATTCTTGTAAGTTGGGTAGGATGTAAAACCCCTAAATTTTCACTAAGATTTTAAAATTTTATTTGGTATTGATTTTTTTTGTTTGTTTTCGAATTTGAACGTCACGCGCGAAATTTTGTCGAGTACGAATATGTACGAGATATATTTTTTTTGAAAACGCTTTATTTATAGATTTTAGAAAAAATATTTCATTTCAATATTATTATAGTAAATATTATTTTATTTTATTTTTGAAAAGAAATTTTTGTCACACTAGTGACAATTTTATTTAATTATACCGATTTCAATATATATATATATATATATATATATATATATATATATTATATATATATATATATATATATATATATATATATATATATATATATATACATAGATATTTTTATTTGAATGCGAAGTACACGAAAAATTGATTCGTGTAGACGATTTAAATTTTCAAAAATTATTTTATCTTAATTTTACTACAAAAGGTATTTTGAAATATTATACATAATTTAGATATTTTAATTATTTATTTTACAAAGGATAATTCCAAATATTTTCTATCAATATTTAAAAATATTATTGTGATTTTCGAAATTAATTATTATAATAATAGTGTTCATAAAATATATTTTTAAATGTTGTTTGATTGATATTTAGATAAATTATTATGATTTAAAAATATGGATGTATTTTATGGATTCTATTTTAATTTACCTAGATTTAAATTGAATTGGAATTTGATTGAAATTACTTTAAAACTATTTAAATTGATATGATATTTATCTATTTGGGTTTTAAATCAATTTTAATCCCATCCAAATGGGAATTTCTACATCCTAAAAATAGGCAGGTACTCCTCCATAAATTCCAACCATCCACAAAATTTCCACAACCAACCGTGCATCGTGTCTGTGTCCATCCAAATTCTTATTCCAAATTCTACATATACATTGTGTTCTCCTATGTATCGACAACCCCGACACGTCAAACATTAAATTCCTAAATCTACACCTATTCTAATCCTGTCCGCCGTCACCTCAGCGAGAAAACCATCTTCCACGACCCGAGCCAACACCACCTCTACTACCACTCATCAGAGCACCCTAGCGAGTCCCAATCGGCTGACTCGGCTGCAACCCTCGACTTCTCTTCCTCTTGCACCCGAACCCAAAGTAGAGACCACCACCTCTGTCGACAGCCACCATCTTCCCGCAGTCGCCATCCCCTAATCACCACCACGGCCGACCAACCGTTGTGGCTTCCGGCCAAACTCCATCTACCACTTTTTCGTCAACCTCGCAACCGACTGCCTGTCATGGACGCTGCAACACCCCGAAACCACCACCACACCAGGCTTCAGCCACCGACCGACCCTCCAAAATAACCACCACAACCATCAAACCAGCCAAAAAAAAGTAAACCCTAACCTTGGTTCTCCCCGGCGTCTCACCGTCGAATTCGCCATCTTCGTCGTTCCCCCGGCGACTCCTCCCCGAACCCCAAAACCCTTCGCCGCGCCGAGAGCCTCCGATCCGCCTCTTCGCCGCTCCGCCGCTCTCTCGAACAAACCCCCGACAGCCCGGAGTCGCCGAGTGCTCGATCCTCTCAGCCGTGCTGGGAGATCCGCAGCCCAGATCTGGGCCGGCGTCCGCGCCGGACCACCGACCTCCACCTGCGTCCGCCCCTTGCCGTCGGCGCAGCTCCTCTCCACTCACCTCCTTTCTCCTCGCCTCTCGCCTCCGCCGACAAACCCTCTCGGCCGCTGCCCCTTCCCTCTCCGTTCCTCGCTCCCTCCGCCGAGTCCCATTGCCGCGCCGCCGCGTCCCCCTTCCGCCCGAGCCCATCTCTCCCGTTCTCTCCGCGCCACCACCAAACCCCCGCGTCCGCCGCACAGCCCTGCCTTTCTCCCCAACTCCTTCCCCTCCGATCGTCTCCAACTCTCCCCTCGTTCTTTCCTCTTATTCTCTCTCTCTCTCTCTCTTCTGGTTCTTTAAAGTCCTCTCTCTCGAAGAAGGGAACAACATCACGTTGGTTGCATATATTTTATTATTTTATTAAATTTTTATTTTTGTTTTGTTGTTATGGTTGCTGATGTCTGTTTAGTCCTTCATGTTTTGTTTTCAGGATTATTATTACTATTATTATTATTACTATTGTTATTATTATTATTGTACTTTTATTATTATCATCCTCATTATTATTATTATCATTATTATTTTATGTTCCTTTGATTTCTGTAAGGAGACAAGCTGTAGTACTGTTACTATTAAAAAAACTATTATTAGTAATTTATTATGGTTGTTATATTGTAGTTATTTTAAATAAAATTTATAAAACTTATTTTATAACAAAATATTTTTAATTGTTTTTGAGTTTACAACGATTTCCAAATTTGGTTTACGAACTCTCAAAATATTATTATATATTATTTTATTGTAACTAGATATATATATATATATATACACCAAGTTATGTTTTTAATAGTAATAAAATGATTCTCCGTATTTCAAATATTTAAAAAATAATAATAATACTAATTTTTTCTACCTAAAATTTTTTGTTGACAACCTTAAAGTTTTTTTTTGCCTAAAATGACTTTTCGAGCATTTATTTAAGAGCATATTTTGACTAACAATATTTTAGTATTATAAATGATTTCCTAAAAATCGTGTATATATTATTTAATCAACTTCTTCGATTTTCTTCCATCCCTTGACTAAATTTCGACATTTCCAATTCATCTCCAATTATGCACTTCATTATGTCAAACCTAACTAAGTTGACCGTTCTGGACCTGATGGAATACTCCCTCTCGTCAGCAGGGGCTCCCTTGCATAGTTGTAACACCGAAGTCGTTCTTGTGCTACCTTTATTGTACCACACCAGGCAGCTCCCTAGGCGTCGCAACAGGCAAGTATACCTTGCTAATTAACTGTCAATTATTTATTTACTGCATTATTTATTTTATTTTATATTGTTAGTTTCCTTTGATATAAATTGCGCGTCTAAGCCATACTTGGGTACAAGCGACTTTATTAGTCGTTATTTTATTTTATTCATGTTGACTTAGTGTTAGCGGACTACCTTCGTGTTAGGGGATATCCTTATATCTCCTTTGGCTGTGACACTCACACTACACGGTTTGAGGCATTTTATTAGGGGCACGACTTATTGACTAGCTATCTCTAAAGTCGTGTGACGGTAGATATTCGTAACTGCTATGATTAGGGTTTTAGAGACTCAAGTAGTTACAAAACTGGAGGAGCCATGGACATGACTTGAACAATGTGGGATATATTGGGGGAGGACAGTCGCTAGTGCGTATGGGAAGCCAAACAGGTAAACCATAGTCTCCGGATGGAACTGTGGCGATATATTTGTAGATACCCTCTGACGTTTTGGACGTTACGGCCGGATACAGATGACTGGATGCCAGTTACGTACACATAGCCTAAAATCCCACCCATGCGCATGAAAGTTGTCCTCTAAATTGCACATTAGGCGGTTAGAATTTCCTTTGCATGTGTGTGTCTAGAATAGTCTTTTATATATTATTTATTATTCTGACAGTTCATATTAGCTTGTTCTTTCTGTATCTTGCTACGTCCGTCTGAGGACCTGGTTTTTCCCCAGGTGTGTGTTCATGTCTTCCGCAGGTATTCTAGTCAAGGCCTTGGTCTTCTTCATTCATTCGAAGAAAATTGCGCTTGGTTCGTCTTGCCATTTTTTGATTTATTGTACATTTCTTTCATTGAGATAGTTGGTAGTGGACTTTGTCTCCGCCCAACGATTGTATTATAAATATTTGAGTTGATATTTATATTATTATTCTTTTTATTGTGGATGAGATTTAGTTTGTCTTGGATTACTGTATTTTATAGCTTATGTATTCATACGTGCCTATGTTCTTCGTATGAATACAGCTGGCATGTCTACGTTCCTAGTCCTACATATTTTGGGACTGGGGCGTTACACTATGTCTGACTTGGCACGAGCCTATTACATAGTGCTTCGCCCCAACGGGAGCGGGGCACTACATATATACTTCTAAGAAAAAGTTTCGTCCCGAAACTTAAGAACAAGGGTCTGACCTTCGTCGACGAAAAGTGAGAGGTACTTCTCCCTCATCTCCGCCTCTAGCTCCCACGTCGACTCCTCGACGGAATGGTTGCGCCAGAGTACGCGAACCAAAGACATCGATCGGCTCCGCAGGATCTTTTCTTTACGGTCCAAAATTCGTACGGGCTCCTCCGAGTATGATAGATCGGCGCGTAGCTCCAACTGATCGAAACTAACCACATGACTTGGGTCATACACGTACTTCCGAAGTTGAGAGACATGGAAGACGTCGTGCACTTCGGCCAGGGCAGGAGGTAGCGGGATCCGGTAAGCAATGGTCGCCACTCTTTCGAAGATTTTGAAGGGCCCTACGAATCTTGGACTCAGCTTGCTCTTTACCCCTGTAGGTCCTAAAAAAATCAAGTTGCATCAATCAACAAAGTCAAAAAATCAAGATATACATCATTCAAGTAAACTGCGCAGACAATGGATTGCACAGATATCAGATTGCGCATGTTGGTTTGCGCACGTTTCCAACTGCGCAGGCTGACGTGGCAGAAGTCATCATTACCTAAATCAAATCAAATCTTTCTGACAGCTGACAGCACGGAGAACGAGAAGACTGTTCATTTATTGCGCCGCACAGTGCTCGATGGCGGCTAACAGTTGGCAGCGCAATCCATGATGGCGCAATCTATCCCTGCGCAGTCTGAGTCTGCGCAAACTAAAGTCTGCGCAGTTCAGGTTGCGCATTCTACCAACATAACTGATAAAGTACATATGGCATTCATGCCATCAATTGCTCATTACGTGGCAACTGTCTATGCATGATCATGCGCATTTCAATCAAATGATGCCATGTGTCCTAGATAGTTGGCCCATGATCCAGCAACTGTCTGCGCAGTCCAATGCTGCACAAACCAATTGCTGCACAAATTATCCTGCGCAGTCCAAAATAACTGAAAGATAGTTATTTCCAGAACTCTATAAATAGAGTTTCAAGTCTTCATTTCAAGGGGATCAGGAGTTCAAAATCAGAGATCAGAAATCAGAGAGTTCAGGAGTTCTTGCCCAAGTGCTGCTGCATTCTTCCGAGGCTTTTGCCTTCGACTTCCGAGGCTTTCTGCCTTCAGTTCTAGAGTTGTTTTCAACTTCAGAGGCTTCGTCTTCAAAGTTCACATCGTCCAAGGGATAAAGCAATCGTCATCTAGATTGGATTCCTAAAGTTGTACCATTCCCAGAATTCAAATTGTAATCTTTTACAAAGTTTGTATCAATAAAGTTTCATACTTTTGTTTTTGCAAACAAAATGGCGACTCTGCTGGGGACGACTTTCTCCTCCGACGAGGAAGTGACAACTCAATGTGACACAGCGTCTATCGGAAAGACGCAGAAGACACTGGTTGTGAAAATCAACCAGACAGCTTATGAATCTATGATCAACTCCAAAACCACCCCTCGCACTTCAACCACTGCTGCCACAAGCAAAGTGCACTCAAAGTGGGTCCCAAAGACTGCTGCGCATTCTGTCAATGTAGCCAGCAAGTCTCCTGCGCAATCTGCCAGCAAGTCTGCTGCGCAGTTCAATGCTTCTGTCACCAAATCCAGTGCACAAACTGTCTATGCTACTGCTGCGCAGTCTGCTATGGCCAGTGCACAAAAGACTTCATATGCTGCCATGGCTAAGTATAAAACTCCTATGCCTCTTGCGCAATTGGCTGCTAAACTTCCTGTGCAAAATAATATTCCAGCAACCAAAGTGCAACCTAAGCACTCTGTGGCAAGAACTCCTGATGCGCAAACTACAGCTCCTGTGGCCAGAATTTCTGCGCAAAACATTCCTGCGCAAAACAAGAGTAATAGCCTTTTGGCTAAACTCTCTTCTTCTCATAACAAAGGAAGAGACTCTACTCCTCTTCCCAAACACCCTATTGCCTCTGCGCAATCCACTGGGGGTAGTCCTTTGGCTATTCCTCTTTCTCTTCAAAATAAAGGAAAAGGCCCATTAGTCTTTTCTCAAACTTCCTTGTGTTATGACTTGGAAGACAACAGAGGGAAACGCTCTTTAGCTAACCCTTCATCACAAAACAAAGGAAAAGGCCCTTTGGTCTTTTCTCAATCTTCCTCAGTCTATACTGAAGAAGATCCATCTGAATGTGCCTTGGCACCAATCAGTACTAGAACTCTTTCAAACAAGGACTCTTCTTTCCTTTATAATAAGAGCACTTGTACTAATCAAAGAGGTATTTTGCCTACTCCGGTAGTAGAATTCCAAGACCTCCCAACTCTCAAGATTTCCCGTTCCAGACAGGGAAAACTGTTAGTGTCTCAAACAGAAACCCCTGGGGGTGAATTTGCTGATCTCAGAACTTATCTTAGTAGACCTACTTCGGTGAAACGCAAACAGCCAATGCCGAAGATCAAACATCATCAGAAACAAATCTCCAAGGTCAAAAATCCTGACACTTATGCCAATAAAGTGAGCACTTCCCTATATACCCAAGGGACTAAACATTTGAAGAATCGGAATCATGTTCCGAATGTTATCAAAGAACAGATCCCTCAGAGTTTTCTTCGTCCTGTTGCTATTCCTGATCTTCGAGAACATCTCAGACAAAAGCGGGATACCATCTCAACACCTCCACCTCAACCCTCTGATCATCATTGCAATCATAAAGTCATCATCCAATGTTGTTGTTAAACAACAAAACGATATGTTTTCGATCGTCTGACTTTTGCTAAATCTGAACCTATGTCAGAGGAAGACGAAGTCTTGTATGCTTCTGTTAACATGACTTCCCGAGACACTGGGGGTAAAAGATGCTCTAAGCACGGTAGACTCCGTAAACCAAGCCAACGGTATTTAGAATTACTCCAAGAATCCTCTGAAGGAGTATTTCGACATACCCGTTCTCAGAGCCGAAATACAATCGGTCAAAGGAATATTCCTCAAGATTCTTCAGGTTATCTTCCTGTTTCTCATTCAGGAGATGATTCTTTCTCCGACTATGACGCATATAGCGAAAGCTCTGAACAGACGGTGTCTTCCACTGTACCAAGAGAAGTGACAGCTTATGTTGTCACTGATGATCCAGATGCTTCAACTTCTGCAAATCAAGAACAACGAATCGCTGCACTCGAAGACAAACTAAAAACCATGGCTGAAATGGTTGCTAGTATGCATTCTATCATTGTAGCACAACATGCTACACCACCTACTGTAATACCTACAAATCCTGAAATCATAGCATCATCAGTGCCTGTTAATGCTGGATTGGGGGTAGCACCTACTCAAATACCTCATGTACAAGTTCAAACTACACTAAGTCAATCAGGAGCTGGGGGTAGTGCTTACAATGTTGTTCCTCCTCCTACCGCTACAACTCAACCTGCCCCTTCTTCGTCATCAGAAGACGCCAACGAAGCTGTCAAACTCTTACGAACCCAGTTCGAAGCATTTAAAGAGAAAGACAACTTGTAAAGATTAGGGATTAAGCAGCCCTATCCAGTTGAATGGAAGGAAGTCCCGTTCCTACCGAAGTACAAAATCCCAACAATCTCTCTATTCGATGGCAGTACTTCCCCAAGTCAATTTATCAATCATTTTGAGGTAATAACCATTCAACTCCAGCCAAATGACGCTCTTATTACCAGAGTGTTCGTCGGTTGTTTAGCCGGTATAGCATACGACTGGTATAGAAGTTTGCCCGATGGTTGCATTACTTCCTTTTCAGGTCTTAAACAAATCTTTCTGGAACGGTTCTACGAAGGATTCAATGATATGACGATGTCAGCTCTCAACAAAATCAAACAGAAACATAATGAAACTGCTGAGAGTTTTATCGAACGGTTCCGTCGTGAAGCTTTGAAAATGCCTCCAGAAACTCCAGCTGCTGTCACTATTGATACTTGTAAGGCGAATCTTTTGCCTATTATCAGTATGTGGACGGGATCCACCCAATTCCAAGATTGGCCTTCATTCATTGTCAACGCCAAAGCTGCAGAAGTGAGTGCCGACAATTTCAAACAATTGGGGGTACAAATATCTAACCCTGATCGAGATGAGCATCAGACTTCAGGTGGTGGCAACCGCCAGAATAATCGCAAAGCAAAAGAGACTTTGAATATTAATTTGAACAAAAACAAAGAATCTTTGGCTGTCAATGTGGCTCCGTCTACATCCACTCCTACTCCTTCTGCACCTCCACCGAGGGAACCTCGTCCAAAAGTGGAATATTCCTTTAACGAGAATGACACTGCAAGCATCTTTGAGTGTTTACTCAAAAGCAATAAAATTTAACTCCCTGACCCAAAGAAACCTGATGAAGTCGGTAAGACGGATCATCCTAAATATTGTGTCTATCACAGGTTTGTTGGACATCCTACTCGAGCATGCTATGTGCTCAAAGGCAAAATTCAGGAGCTTGTCAATGCTGGTGTAGTCACTCTGCAACAAGATGAGAAGACTGTTACTGCGAACATGGTTTCAGTCTAGTTTGGGGACTTTCCTCCGCAAATGGTACAGCACGGTGTCATTCCAATTCCTAAAGCTACTCTTGAGATTGAAAATATTCCACTTCCACCAAATGAAGGTCTTGTTCCCTTGTCTCTTGACAACGGTAAAATTATGTGGATTCATCCCGATCTTGCTCCGGAATTTGAGGTGCCCTCTTCTTCCAAGAAGAAAAATCGTTCTAAAGGCAAAACCAAGATTTACAACATGGTGTCTTTTGATCCCATAGTTGACGAGGAGATTCTGTTAGGCACTAGATCAGGGAAAGCCTATTTGAAAGATCATTCTGAAGGTCAAAAGGATCCTGCTTCTTCTTCTGAACCTGCTCCAGCACAACCTACTTCTACTGAAGAGGTCCCTTCTACATATTCACCAGTTGTAGTATCAATTCCTCCCAAGCCAACGACGGCTGACAAAGGCAAGCAACAAGTCCGTTTTGATAAACCCCTGAAGAAGTCATCTCCTACAGGACTTGAAAAGCTATATAACTTTGATATATTGGCTCAACTGGCCAATACACCGGCTAGACTATCAATCTTTGAGCTCTTGCGTCTTTCTAAAGAGACTCGAGAAACTTTGAGTGAAGCTCTGATGTAGGCTGAAACTTGCCTAACTCTTCTCAAGAAGCCAGAATAAGAACCAGTCTCTTGCCATCACTGTCATAGTGTCTTGGAGTTGATTCCAAATATTATTTTCACTCAGGATGATATGCTACTGGAAGATAATAGACATGATCGTCCTCTTTATTATACAGGATATGTTGATTCGATGAAGGTCGATCGTATCCTGATAGATCCAGGGTCTGTACTTAGCATCATGCCAAAGACAATACTAGATGCGTTGAAGATACCAGTGCATAGTCTTTCGAGCACAATCACTACTATCTTGGGATTTAACCAAGGAAAGAGTGAACCTTTGGGCAAGATCCGCCTAAAACTTCAAATAGGCAATCTTCGCACAAAGGTGACCTTTTATATCATTGACAATCATGGTTGTTCTTACAACGCTCTTCTGGGAAGACCATTCCTCCATGAACACAATGTTGTGCCCTCAACTCTTCATCAATGCTTTAAATACGTTGATGACAAAGGACAAGTTCACAAGGAAATTGCAGACCTTTATCCTTTCAAGGGCGTTGAAGCGTATTGCAATGATGCTCGTATGTACAAGGAGGAATTTATGAAAGTGGTATTGGCCATGGATACTGAAGAAGATCAAAAAGCAGTGCCGAATGATACTCTCATCATACCTGTCAAAGGGCGTGTTTCTCATCCTCAGTCTTCTAAACCACTGGCTATTCATTTACCGGTTCAGGAAAAATCAGTTGATGCTGATCAAAATCAAAGGGAGCTCACCTCTTCTGAGCCACTTGTTATTGATTTACGTCGTAACAAGGACAAAAAGCAGCTCATTTCTCCTGAGCCACTTGTTGTTGATTTAACTCGCAACAAGGAAAAAAGGGAGCTCACCTCTTCTGAGCCACTTGTTATCGACCTCCGTCGTAACAAACCTTCTCCAAGTTCTTCTTCTCCCCCTCTTGTAATCAATCTGACCAAGCCTGCCAAGGCTAAAGGTCCTGATGTAAATACAGATGTAAATATCAATGAAAAAGCATCTACTTTCCAGTATACTGATGTTATTTATCATACTAAATACTATTTGGATATGTTAGATAGCTTTCAGTCATTTACAATGGGAGTTGTACAATCTCTTCAAACAGAAGTTTCATGTGAACATCCAAAAGACTCATATCGTATTGTTCCTGCTCGCAAAAAAGGCGAAAGTCCAATACTTTTTAGTAAAAGACCGGAACAAAAATTTAGCTACACGGATGATAGCAAAGTTAACGACACAGGACCTCTTCAATTCCGTCGTTACAGTCAACAATCAAAAGGCATCGTCCGAAAGATGGGTTACGACTTCAAAAGCGGCCTCAACTACGGTAAAGGTAGACGAACTCCCATTCGTACAACAGTTCCAAGAGGAAAATCACAAATGTATTATAGCAGGACCAAAAGAGGTCTCGGATACACTTCTCCTCCAATGTTATCCCCAGCAGTTTCTGACTCGGATAACGAAAAATGTTCTAATTCTTCTGATTCCAGATCATGGGATTCCGATACTAGCATCGGTGAAGTCCATCGTATAATCGTATCTTCTAATATGGTTTTCGCTGAACTTCCAGAAGGATATGAAGAGGATATTGAAGAAAGTCCTGAAACAGATCCTTGGGCTCAACAGATGGATAATCAATGGGTACTCCGATTTGAACAAAGAGAACCTCCTACTGAAGATCAATTAATTCAAATTGATGTAGGAGAAAGCGAGTCACCTCGTCCAATCTTTATTAGCAAGAATCTTCCAGAAGCAGATAAGCAAGAGTTGATTCTTCTTATTAAAGAATACATTGACGTCTTTGCTTGGAGTTACGAGGACATGCCAGGTTTAGATCCCAAGATTGCCACTCATAAACTGAACATTCTTCCTAATGCTAAACCAGTCAAACAACAACAAAGGCGATTTAAGCCTGAAATGATGGACGCTATTGATGATGAAGTTAAGAAGCTTATAGCTTGTGGCTTTATTCGAGAAGAACAACATCCTGATTGGGTAGCCAATGTTGTTCCAGTCCTGAAGAAAACTGGCAAAGTCCGAGTCTGTATCGATTTCCGAGATCTTAATGAAGCATGTCCGAAAGATGAGTTTTCTCTTCCTATCACAGACGTCATGATTGATAATACTTGTGGGTTCGAGCAAATATCTTTTATGGATGGATTCTCTGGATATAATCAGATCAAGATGAATCCCGAAGATAAAAAACATATATCTTTCCCTACTCCTCGGGGAGTCTATTGCTACACAGTGATGCCATTTGGTCTCAAGAACGCTGGTGCAACTTACCAACGAGCCATGAGTACCATTTTCAGAGAACATCTTCGTAAGACTGTCGAATGCTACGTTGACGACATCGCTGTCAAAAGTCGTCTGAAGGAAGATCACATCCAAGACTTGAGAACTATCTTCAATCTCATGCGCCAACATCAACTCAAAATGAATCCCACCAAGTCATTCTTGGGTGTCTCCAGTGGCAAATTTTTCGGCTTCGTTATTACCTCTAAGGGTATACACGTGGATCTCGAGAAGATCAAAGACATTCAAGAGATGCGTCCTCCACGTAACCTAAAAGAGCTACGAGAATTCTAAGGCCGACTTGCGTACATCAGGCGATTCATTTCGAACTTGTCTGGACGCAGTAGACCATTCACTCAACTAATGAAGAAGGGTGTATCTTTTATTTGGACTGAAGAATGTCAACAAGCATTCGACGACATCAAAAGATATCTTATGAACCCACCTGTTTTGGTGCCACCAATCTCAGGCATTCTATTCTTAATGTATGTCCGTGCTATGGACCATTTATTGGGTGCTTTACTTGTCCAAAAGAACAAAGAAGGCCACGAACAGGCTATCTATTATCTTAGCCGTACTATGATTGGTGTTGAACACCGTTATAGTCCGGTCGAGAAAGAATGCCTGGCTCTCATGTTTGCTGTACAGAAGACGAGGCATTACATCATTGGCCAAACTATTCATGTGATATCCCGAGTTAATCCTCTTCGGGTATTGATGAAGAAGCCTAGTACACTTAATTCTCGGCTAGCCACATGGGCAATCTTGCTAGCTCAATATGACATGGTATATGTTCCTCAAAAGTCTGTCAAAGGTCAAGCACTGGCAGACTTCTTAGCGGCTCATCCTGTACCAGAAATATCCAAGCTATATGACAAAATTCCAGACGAGACGTTGGAAGTCAATATGATTTCTGAAGAGTTTCTAACATGGCGTCTATTCTTTGACGGTGCGTCAAGGATCGGACCAAATGGTGCTATTGTGGCAGGTGTTGGAGTGGTCCTCGTTTCTCCAGATGGATAAACTATCCAAAGAGCCTATTCTCTAGATGAACCTTGCTCCAATAATGTAGCGGAGTACAATGCTCTACTCATCGGCCTTCAGTTAGCCAAACAACTGAATGTTGAATATATCGAAGTCTACGGTGATTCTAAGCTGGTTGTTAATCAGGTTAGAGGAACCTATGAGGTCCGTCATCAAGATCTAATGCCTTATCACGAAGCAGCGATCAAGATAGCTATATCATTCAAAGCTTTCTTCATAGATTATGTTCGACGAGCTTGCAATACTGAAGCAGATGCTTTGGCCAATCTTGAAGCTGTCTTAGCCATCCCTATCAAGAGACAGCAGGTGGTGGTTATCTCCAACCGAGAACTGTTTTGCATCGAAAATAATTGTAATATTGAATTCAGCAACTTTGCTGAAGTCAATGTTATCGATGACGATTGGAGAACTCCTTTCATCGACTTCGTGGTACATGACATACTCCTCGAAGATCCTAAGGAGGCCACAAGTATTCGACGACGATCTCTACGATTCTACTACAATCAAATTACTAAGACTCTCTATCGACGGACTTATGACGGTCTTCTTCTACGCTGTTTAGCTGGTGATGAAGCAAAACAAGTACTACGTGAAGCTCACGACGGTGTTTGTGGAGCACATCAGCCCGGTCCTAAACTACAGGATCGCATCCGACGCATGGGTTACTATTGGCCCTCTATGGTATCAGATGCCATTGAATATGCAAAGAAATGTCGTGCTTGTCAAATTCATGCAGATTTCATTCATCAACCATCAGAATTCTTACACCCGACTGCTGCTTCCTGGCCTTTTGAAGCTTGGGGCATGGATGTCATAGGTCCTATCAATCCTCCTTCTTCTAGAGGATATCGGTTCATATTGGCGATAACCGACTACTTCTCCAAGTGGGCTGAAGCTATACCGCTGGCTGAAGTCAAGACTAGCAGTGTCATCAACTTCGTTAAACACCACGTTATCTATAGATTTGGTGTACCTCGAAGAATCATCCATGACAATGGACCTCAATTCATCAGCCAGAAATTTACCAGATTCTGTGATGATTACCGGATTAATAATGTCGCTTCGACTGCATACAATCCTGCCGCTAATGGTTTAGCTGAAGCCTTTAACAAAACCATCATTAAACTCCTTAAGAAGTTTGTATCCACTAACAAACGGAATTGGAGCAAAAAACTTGGCGAATGTCTATGGGCCTACCGAACTACGGTTCACAATCCTACAGGCTTTACACCTTTCTCTTTGGTGTATGGCTGTGAAGCTGTCCTTCCTTTGGAGCTACAAATTCCTTCTTTAAGGATTGCCATTGCTAATGAGCTCACGACAGAGAACAATGACCTTCTTCGACTTCAAGAATTGGAGGCATTGGATGAAAAGCGATTAATGGCTCAACAACATATTGAGTTATGTCAAGCCCGCATCTCGAAGACGTTCAATCGTAAAGTGAAGGTCAGAGCCTTTCAGCAAGGAGAACTTGTTTTAACGGTCAGACGTCCTATGACTATGACTCATATGAGTAAAGGCAAGTTCGACGCAAAGTGGGGAAGGTCCATATGTTGTGAGCAAAGTCTTCTCTAATGGAGCATATCAACTCTCAGAACTGGATGGACGAATTGCTATGATGCCTATCAATGGCAAGTTCCTTAAAAAGTACTATGTATAAATGTAAATGTTTGTAAATAATCAAACAAGTTCATGTTTATAAATAAAATTTTATTTAATCATGAATGATAGTACATGATATTAAGGAAGGTCATTATCATCCTTCTCTACATTTGGACGTGGACCACTACCGTCCTTTTCAAAAACTTGGTCAGCAAAAGAGTCGAGAACCTCTTTGCTGGATCCCACGAGGAACTTGCAGGCAGTCATCCTCATGGCTTCTTCTTCTTTAGTCCTTCCTGGTTCAAGCAGAAAGTCCAGGATGTCTCTCGGTGGCTGGGGTGCAGACGGACCTTCGCCTACTTCCGCCTCCTTCGGCTGAACTGGATCGGCAGGGCGTTCTTCAGTGCCCTTCTGAACCTTCGGGGTAATCTCAGCCTTCTTAGATGCTTCTCCAGAAGACATTTTTATGTTGAAAAGTAGAAGTGTTCGTTCCTGTCAGATTTCTGCTATATTTATAGGCAAAAGTTCCTCAACTAATGAAGCGATACATTCATCCGACGGTTCGTCCGTTCATTAAATGCATGATGGTTCATCCGTTCATTTATCACATTCATCCGACGGTTCGTCCGTTCATTAAATTTGACGGTTCATCCGTTCATTTATCACATTCATCCGACGGTTCGTCCGTTCATTAATGCCCGACGGTTCATCCATTCGTTTATCATCATTTGACGGTTCATCCGTTCGTTTATCATCATTTGACGGTTCATCCGTTCATTTATCATCATTTGACGGTTCACCCGTTCGTTCATCATCATTTGACGGTTCACTCGTTCATTATCATTTATCACTTGACGGTCTTCCCGTTCATTCATACCACATACATTGACGATTCATCATCATTCATCATCCACATCAGCAACTTGTCGTTTTCGATTAAGTTGTCAAATCGAGATAATAATATTCATCAAGAAATATATCATGTCTATCTGTTATTTATATCTGAATAAGATATGCAATAAATAATGGAGCCACAAAAAAATATCTTTTATTTTATCAAAATATGAGGCATTACAGAAACGCATCTACAGCAACAAACACAAAATTACAAAAAAGTTCTAATTAAGAATGAGGGATAATCAGATTGTCAATTTGCTGCTTCAGTGTCTGCAGCTCTTCTTCATGAATTGATGTTACTATCCTTCTTGCTTCTTCCATCCCGCTTTCTTCATCAAAAACGGGCATGTCCACTGTCCGGCGGTTGATTTCTGCACCATGAATTGTCTCGTACTCATTTCTCTCTTCAATTAAGGCATTGAATTGTTCAATCACGAGTTGGTGATTAACAGTTTCCTCTTCAAATTCTTGCTGGAGGCGAGTAATTTCTGCTTTCAGCTCAGCAAGTCTCTGTCCTTTGCTTTCAACCATTAAAGTAACTGATTCTATCTTAGAGTTGTATTCAGCTGATTTTGCAGAATGAGCCTCTAAAAGATTTTGAAGATTTACCCATTCTATATCAGCGGCTTGAGCCAGTCGCTCAAATTCAGCCTGCACTAAAGAGTCTATCTCCTTCTTCTTGAGCTCCTTATATTTTCTTATGGAGATTTCTAATTCGTTCAATATGTGTTCAAGGAGAGTGGCCTGAGCCTCGTCTCCTTGCTCCCTTATGGCTCTTATTAAGAAAGAAGTTGGCTTCCTAACCCTAATGAAATCAGCTCCTTCTTTCTCTATCATTTTATGAACAAGAGATCCCAGCGACTCGAAGAAACATCTGGTGAATGACTGGACAACTTGTTGATTAATGGCCAGAGTTCCAGGAGTCGCTATTACTCCTGTTGAGGATGAGGCAGCAGGTTGCTCGACCCTTTTCGGCTGGACAACAGGCTCTTTAAACAAAGGGGCCAGAGTAGAGCTAGTCGCTCCTCCTGTTTGATCCTCTGCAATAGCAAATTTGTTATTTTACTAATTGTTTGCCGATGAACGAGAAGATCAAATAAGAGCAATCTTACCTTGGTTCGATCTAGCAATAAGTGCATTCCCTGCTGGAATGGACTCCCGTTGAACGGAAGTAGCTTCAGCTGCGATAGCCTGGCTGCTGCCCGCTTCAGAACCGCAGGATAAATGATGACTACTACTAACAACCACCGTTGGTATAGGCACCATAGCCAGGTCCATTGGAGGTATTGGCAGAGTCTCAAGATCTGCAAGAATTACAAATGAAGATATTAGTTATCAGTCTATTTTAAAAGAGAAGATTGCTAGATCTCGTTTTATACCTTGAGGGTCGGTGGCGGGATTTTCTTCATCGGCTGCTTCTTCAAGAGATCTTTCTATCTCAATATTTTCATCAGGATTTAAAAGATCAGCAACTTTTTCTGCAGACGCCTCCACTTCAGTATCCTTTTTAGGATCTGAAATATCATCGGCAGTATCAAGAGATATATGTTCTTCATTCCTTTCAGGATCTTGTATATATTCATCAATATTTTCAGACGAAGAGCTCTCTTCGTCTTCTTCTTCTTCTGCTGCATTCCCACTGTTAGTTGCAGTCTGATCATCCTGCAAGTTATAACTGCAATCTTCTAAAGCTGCGATCATTTCACGATCTTCTTCTTCACGAAGAGTCCTAGGAGTAAGAGGAGGTTGAGTTGCCTCTGCAACAGGTGAAAGAGGTCGTACAACATTTTGTTCTTCCTCTGTGATGTTCTCTCTAGACTCTTCAACCTCAGTTCTTGGGACAAGATCTCCCCTCTGTTCAGTTTCTTCAAGAGTTTTGCTCCCAGATTCAGAAACAGGTGTGGGAGATGACATTATGATCCTTGCTGCAGCATCTACTGAAGTCAGGATTTGTCTGAAAGAAGATTCTGCTAAAATTCTTCTGGTGACCACCCTCTTCTTTCTATGTAGAGGTCTGGCAGGACTCTCTACATTTACTGGTTCTGCTTGTTTCTGCACAGAAGTTGGTATAGTGGCAGCCTCTTGATTTGTCTCGGCCAATTGCCGAGATTGGGATCTTGTAGTGACCTTTTCAGAAGAATGATCTAGGATCAATTTCTTCTTTGCTGCTGGAGCAGGAGGCTCCTCTCTTCTTCTTTTCTTTGCGGAAGATCTACCCACTTTCAAAGAAACACGCAGTGGTGCATTTACCTCTTGAGGGAACATAATATCCCTCGAAGTTTCTAGAGGTGCATCCGCTGGCTTGTGCACCTCATCATTTGCAGGGATCGATGAAGCAATTCTCCCTCTCCTCAATCTTGTTGCAGAAGTGAAACTATCTGCGAGATTAAAATTCTCGGCAAAAGTATTCGCGGATGTATAAAACACTGAATATGTGAAGAGCATCCGAGGACCCTGGGGAGTACTCCTTCCTGGCATTGAAAAGGTGGCTTTTGTATCACGGGCATTGTAATAAGCCCAAGCTCTGGCCCCGTCTATCAAATAACCTTTGCCTTGGAGGCAAGTAATTGTATTCCCTACGTGGAACTGATCATACCCAAACTGCCGAGCAAATCGGCTGGGAAGATATGGTTCTAAATAGCATTCTTCTTCGAACCGGTAGACCAGATGAGATGGTCGAATCGTTTTCAACCATTCGAAGGCTGCACGGGTCAGAGGCTGCATCTTCGAATCCTCCATATTTGTGGGCATCTGATCGTACCCAGCAGGGAGAGGAGCACAACAGAAGTTCTATCCTCTATTCAGATTCAAGGCATATCTACACTCGCTTAAAGAAGTATATTTCCATTTTCCATGAGAATACCTTCGGAGAAAACTGCCATCAACCGGTCCCATGCCGGGGTCCATTAAGGTTGGATAATAGAGGAGCAACCATCCAAATAAATATGTATATGGCAGTTCCAAGCGAGGGAACTCTTTTTCTCCTTTTGCCTTCAGCATCAGGTCGACGTATAAACGAAGATTGGCATTTAGTTTGCAGGTCATTGCTGATAATAGGTCCACCTTATAGCCGAAGACTAACTTGACAGCAGCAAACAGAACGCCGCGGTGGAAGCGATCCACGGCACTGGATCCGGGAACCACAAACCTCCGAAGCCAGTATGTTAAGAACCCTGCCAATTGTGCTTCTTCTGACATGGGTCTATAGCCCATTCTTAAGTAACTTTCTAAAGTGTCCCCTCTTTTCAAAGGAGGATACTCATGATCATCTTTCACTTATTTATCAAGGTTACCACTCTGTTCCATTAGTTTTATTACCTCTGCGTTGCTCAAAGGTTTGAAGAAGTTAGGGTAGCATTTATCATTCTCCTTGGTCTTCTTCTCTTCTATGTGATTGAGAAACAGATATGGTAACCACTTCGAAGAGTAATAAGTGTTGGCGGTAGCACTCTTATAAAATAGAGAGTAGATCTTGTAATGGCACAGTAGTTCATCGAACACTGCCACCATTGCTGCATTCTCTTTTCTAAGCTTGTCCAGCTCATCATTTGTCGGTACAAACTCCTCATACGGAGCATCTGCCATGGGCAAGTACGAGATATACTTCATCTCGTGGAGTGCAAACCCCATCTCTCCACTTGGGGTCATGAAGGTCCCCGTCCTATAGTTGTACCTCTCAGCCAAGGCTAAAAACATATGAGGGTTGGGAGCAAAGCCGTATACAGTGGCGTGCACTGCTTGATACAGATTTATCTGTTGGAGTCTGTCTTGGAATGTTGTCAGAATCCAATTCGCAATGTAGTTCCATCGTTTGTAATCTGGATTCACCGATCCAGTCAGTCTGATGTCTTATTCGGGGTATTTTCCTTCAGCCTTCGCAAATTCATTTGCGAATATCGGTGTCCTGACAGGCATCAGCATAGAGGAGTTCTCTGGTGGAATGCAGCCGGGTCTCAAGCCTCTCAACAGGACGCTATATCTATCAGAAGAGCTATAAAACATATCTTTCTTGTTTGGCCCTTTCTTTACGAAGATTTTCCCTGCACGGGCATCCTGAAAAGGAGTGATGTTCCACTCCATCTTCCTTGGGTAGCTCGCATGAGCATACCGCGACAAAGGAAGGCAGCGAGCAATGCTTGGTATGAAGAATGATCTATTTTCCTGGTGAACTATTCTCTCCTCCATCCTCGGCCTAGGCTGAGAGACTTTCTCAAAGGCGTCACCAAACAGGAATGAGGGTTTCTTATGAATAACAGCATCCGCTGACTCTAGGGGCTGTCCATTCATCAAACACATTAAAGTCTCATTATCCTGGGAGATCAGTATAGCCTGACGGGAAGCCGACAGATCGTACTGAGGATAGTAAACATGAGACAGATCCTCTTTATACTCAGACTCTGAGAGGGTTCCCACAAAATGTTCATAATCTGGATCTTCATTGATCTCAACTGCATCAAAAACAGATAAAGATTAGTTTACTGTCAAAGACTCTATTTTAACACAAAACATTAGAGTGCACAAAATTCTCAGATTGTGCTGACATGACTTGTACAACATCAGATTATGCATCATAATAGGATGCGCAAAGCAATAGTTTGTGCTGACTACCTGCGCCAATCAATCGATTGTGCTGACTTCTTGTCAGCACAATTCAACAGATTGCGCAGGAATGCAGCCTTCATAAAAATGAAGACTAACAGTTGATGCAACCAAAACTCTAAAAAGGGTGGCACAATATGAACTCATCTCTAAAAAGAGATGAGTTTCGAAGATCAAAGGAAGTCGAATCACCCTAAAAAGGGTTTTTGATCGGTTGAACAACCCCTCAGAGCGGGGTGCGCGGATTCGTGTCGAGATGCTCGTCGTGCAACTCTGTCAGATGGCTCGACCGGGGCCTTGCCCTTGTCGGCGGTGGTGGAGGAGCGTCGAGGAGCCATTGGTCGTCGGAGAAGAAGGCTGAAAACAAAGAGCTCGAAGTATTTCTCTTTCAGAAGCACGAATGCAAGTAAAGAGTATTTCTAAGTTTGAAGAGACTATTTATAGTCTTCGAATTATGAAACGGCTACCTCTTATTGTGCTTAAAATTGGGGGCTCTTCGCTTTGTGCAGACAGCTCATCATCATGCACAACTTGATTTGAATTTTATAATTCAAAGTATTTCGAAACTTTGAAATAATTCAACTTTCGAAAACTTTGAAGGGGGTCTTGTAGGTCCTAAAAAAATCAAGTTGCATCAATCAACAAAGTCAAAAAATCAAGATATACATCATTCAAGTAAACTGCGCAGACAATAGATTGCGCATGTTGGTTTGCGCACGTTCTCAACTGCGCAGGTTGACGTGGCAGAAGTCATCATTACCTAAATCAAATCAAATCTTTCTGACAGCAGATAACACGGAGAACGAGGAGACTGTTCGTTTATTGCGCCGCACAGTGCTCGAAGGCGGCTGACAGTTGGCAGCGCAATCCATGATGGCGCAATCTATCCTTGCGCAGTCTGAGTCTGCGCAAACTAAAGTCTGCGCAGTTCAGGTTGCGCATTCTACCCACATAACTGATAAAGTACATGTGGCATTCATGCCATCAATTGCTCATTACGTGGCAACTGTCTATGCATGATCATGCGCATTTCAATCAAATGATGCCATGTGTCCTAGATAGTTGGCCCACGATCCAGCAACTGTCTGCGCAGTCCAATGCTACGCAAACCAATTGCTGCACAAATTATCCTACGCAGTCCAAAATAACTGAAAGATAGTTATTTCCAGAACTCTATAAATAGAGTTTCAAGTCTTCATTTCAAGGGGATCAGGAGTTCAAAATCAGAGATCAGAAATCAGAGAGTTCAGGAGTTCTTGCCCAAGTGCTGCTGCATTCTTCCGAGGCTTTTGCCTTCGACTTTCGAGGCTTTCTGTCTTTAGTTCTAGAGTTGTTTTCAACTTCAGAGGCTTCGTCTTCAAAGTTCACATCGTCCAAGGGATAAAGCAATCGTCATCTAGATTGGATTCCTAAAGTTGCACCATTCCCAGAATTCAAATTGTAATCTTTTACAAAGTTTGTATCAATAAAGTTTTATACTTTTGTTTTTGCAAACAACCCCGAATCGTATGACGCCCCGCATCGGCGTCACTTTCAGAAATACATGGTCCCCAACCAAGAACTCTAACGGTCGTCGACGAGTATCTGCATAACTCTTTTGTCGACTTTGAGCAATGCGGAGCCTATCTCGAATCATGCGGACCTTCTCGACGGCTTGTTCGACTAATTCTGGCCCGAGCACCTGTCGCTCCCCGACTTCGTCCCAGCAAATCGGAGATCGGCACTTCCTCCCGTAAAGCGCCTCGTAGGGGGCCATTTGGATGCTCGATTGGTAACTGTTGTTGTATGCGAACTCCGCGAGCGGCAAGTGGGTGTCCCAGCTAGTCTTCAAATCTATCACGCACAGACGTAGCATATCCTCCAGGATCTGATTCACTCTTTCTGTCTGGCTATCGGTTTGCGGGTGGTACGCGGAGCTAAGGTTCAACTTAGTGCCCAGCGCCGCCTGTAGACTCGTCCAGAAACGTGATAAGAATCGCCCGTCTCTGTCCACAATAATTGTGGCCGGTACCCCGTGCAGTCTGACGATCTCGTCGAGATAAACCTGAGCTAACCGATCGATGCTCCATGATGCTTTAATAGCGAAGAAATGAGCGAATTTGGTCAAACGGTCGACAATGACCCAAATCGCATTATTCCCTCGCGACGTCTTCGGAAGGCCCATGATGAAATCCATAGAGATGTCGTTCCACTTTCATACTGGAATGTCGAGGTTCTGTAGCTCCCCGCCTGGTCTTTGATGCTCGGCCTTCACCCGTTGACAGGCCATACACTGTGACACGAACGTCACCACGTCTTTCTTCATGTCGTGCCACCAAAAGGTCGTGCGCAGGTCCTTATACATTTTGGTACTCCCGGGGTACAACGAGTACTTCGCATAATGGGCCTCCGTCAGAATCTCCTTTCTAAGTTCAGCATGGTCCGACACGCATATCCTCCCCTTCATCCACGTCATTCCGCCCTCGTCCACCACAAAGTCGGTCGCCCTTCCCATCGAAATCAGCTCGCACATCTTCTTCAGGAATGGGTCGTCCTCCTGTGCGGTCTTTATTTTGTTGTGCAAGCTCGACTCAAGGTGCAATTGGGCCAATCGTGCTCCACGGTAACGGATTCGGAGTTCGATACCCATCTCCGCCAAGTCTCACTGTATGTTACGGTTGATAGACAAGCACCCTGCAAACATTCTACTCAGCGCATCTGCCACAACGTTCCCCTTACCTGGCGTATACTCGATAGTCAGATCGTAGTCTTTGATGAGTTCGAGCCAACGTCGCTGTCGTAAGTTCAGGTCTCGTTGAGTAAAGATGAATTTGAGGCTCTTGTGGTCCGTATAGATGCGGCAAGCTGCACCATAAAGATAGTGCCACCATAGCTTCAACGCGAATACAATGGCCGCTAACTCAAGATCATGCGTAGGATAATTCTTCTTGTGTTGCTTCAATTGTCTCGAAGCAAAGGAAATTACCTTATCCCTTTGCATAAGCACGCATCCCAAACCCGACTGCGATGCATCGTTAAATATCTGAAACCCTTCCGGCCCGTCTGGAAGTGCAAGGATCGGCGCTGAGATGAGCCGTTTCTTCAACTCTTGGAAGCTCGATTCGCAGGCGTCGTTCTACTCGAATATGATTCCCTTCTGGGTGAGGCGAGTCAGAGGCGACGCAATTTTGGCAAAATTTTTCACAAATCTACGGTAGTAGCCCGCCAAGCCGAGGAAACTTTGGATGTCGCCTGCTGAGGTAGGCCGCTTCTATTCGACTATTGCTTCAATCTTCTTTGGGTCCACCGTAACGCCTTCTGCTGAGACAACGTGCCCAAGGAACGTCATGCTGCTCATCCAGAACTCGCACTTGCTTAGCTTGGCGTATAGTTGGTGCTCACGCAGAGTCTGCAGCACCGTCTTTAAGTATTCCACGTGCTCGTCCTTGCTCTTTGAATATATGAGAATGTCGTCGATGAATACAACGACAAATTTGTCTATGAACGGTCGGAACACCCGATTCATTAGATCCATGAACGCGGTAGGAGCGTTGGTCAAGCCGAAGGGTATGACCAGAAATTCGTAGTGACCATATCGAGTTCGGAAGGCGGACTTCGACACGTCTTCGGACTTGATCTTCAATTGATGGTAGCCAGAGCGAAGATCAATCTTGGAAAACACTGTCGCCCCTTGCAGCTGGTCAAACATATCATCTATTCTCGGTAACGGGTACTTGTTTCGTACCGTGGCTTTATTGAGTTCCCGATAATCGATGCACAGCCGCATCGATCCATCCTTCTTCCTCACAAACAACACTGGGACACCCCACGGAGAGACACTAGGGCAAATATATCTGCGATCTAGTAACTCTTGTAGTTGTGCTTTCAGTTCCTTCAGCTCTGCCGGCGCCATTCGATAAGGTACTTTGGATATCGGTCGGGTGTCCGAAAAGGTATCGATGCTGAATTCAATCTCTCGGTCCGGCGGCATCCCTGGCAACTCGTCTGAGAACACATCAGGAAATTCTGCTACGACTTCAGTCTGGGACGTGCTTGCAATCTCCGTTCTCGTGTCTTGAACTGATGCTAGGTATCCGCTGCACCCGGAATGCAACATACGCCTTGCCGAAATTGCCGATATCACCATTGCCGACTTTGATGCTGCTCCGTACGAATAGGAGAACTCAGTTTTGCCCGGAAGGCGGAACACAACTCTCTTCTCCGCGCACTCGATCGTTGCGTGGCATGCACCCAACCAATCCATGTCGAGGATTATATCGTACTCCTTGACGTCGAGGACGATAACTTCCAAGGATAGATTCCTCTCTCCGATGCATATGTAACCGTCCCTACAAATATGAGTGGCAGGCATATCTACTTCCGATGGAGTGCTAACGCTAAGATTCATATCTAAAAGTTGCATAGGTAATTCATTTTCTTTTACAAAGTCGGCAGATACAAAACTATGCGTTGCACCCGAATCGAACAATACTCTAGCAGGCAAATTTTTATAGAGTAGTATGCATGTCACGACAGTTTTGGACGCATAGGCTTCGTCCCGCGTTAGTGCGTAGACTCGGCCTTGCGCCCCTTGGCGATTTTGTGGGTTCACGGGCACCGCGTTTGCGCCATGGGCGGGAGGCGCCCTGTTCTGGTTCTGGACGTCCCTTGGTGGATGTTGGTTCGCCCTCCCCATTCGACAATCTATCGCCTTGTGACCTAGCTGGCCACACTTGAAGCATCCCCCTCGGCAATCGACCGCCAGATGTCCCATCTTGCCGCAGCGATGGCAACGTACGCCTGGGTGAGGCCTCCGATACTCGGTCGTGTTCTGGCGCTTTGGCGCACCAGATCCTCCCGCGTCGTTAGGACGCTTATTGAAGTTGTTGCGGATCCTTGATCCGCCCTTCTGCGACGCTCGACCGAAGACCCGCTCCATATCAAGAGCGGCGTTATATGATTCCCTGTACGTCTGGCATCTCTGGTTCATGACGTCCCGACGCAAATCTTCGTTCAGGCCTTGCTGGAAGCGCTCGCACCACGCCTCTGTGTTCGGCAGAAAAGCTCCGGCAAACTTTGCTAGCTTCGTGAACTTCGCATCGTAGTCTTCAACGGACAAGTTTTCTTGCTTCAAGGACATGAATTCCTCTTCCTTCTGTCGACAAAGGGCACGAGGGATGTACTGTTCGAGGAAGGCCCGTTTGAACGTCTCCCACGAGATTTTGGCGCTAGGGTTGGACTCTTGGAGTTCCTGTTTCTTCGCCTCCCACCAGTCGTAGGCCCTCAAGTTGAGCTGCAACGCTGCGCACCCGACTTTTTTGGACCCCTTGATGTTGAGGAGAGTGAACAGACTCTGAATCTTCACTAGTCACCCCATGACTTCGTCAGGCTCTGCTCGACCGTTGAAGTCCGGCGGGTTCATTTTCTTGAACTTGGTCATCTTGAGCAGGGAGGAAGAAGACACATGTTTTGTCTTTTCGGCTTGCACTTCTTCCTCGGACATGACGGTCGTCGAGTTCTGTTGCATTGCTATGGTGCTCATGATCCTGGTCAGGGCGTCTATTTGTTTTTGTTGAGCGCTGACTTGGGCATGGATCTGTTCCTGCAGCTGTCGTTGCTGCGTCTCTGACTGACGTTGTTGGAGTTCCATGAGGCGTAGTAGTCGCTCTATGGCAGATTCGCTAGGCGTCGCACCTTCGGTGCTATCCATGCTAATCAATGTGGGGACACCCAGTCTTTCCGTCATTCCTACAAAATTGAGCAAACCCGTTAGTATTCTCAAAATATCTACGGGCTTATATGTATGGAATGATTATTTCAGGCCGCATATGTCGAAAAGTATAGTTTTTAAAAAATCGCAACGGCATCATCTAAAGAAAGTATGTTGAAAGGTCCGAGGCGTGAACCGTGCTCTGATACCAACTTGTCACGCCTCGACTCGCCGAATCGATCGCCATCGCCTTGACTCGATATAAATCGATCCCCACGGGTCGGGACGTGATGCCGTGCAAGTCTGAATGGACTTGCACAAGGCAAGGATGTGTAATTGCAAATTCCTTCTTGACTCGATGCGTTGAAATTAAACAGTGCAGAGAGTTGAAAAACATAGCATAGGAAGAAACTTAGCTTTTCATTCATAAACTTGCAAAATATGTGCAAGGTCATTTTTATATTACATATGCCGTTGCGGCTACATCTTTGAAACACAAAAGAAACTATCGACAAGCTCGTCTTGAAATAATTCTCGGCGTTCCATACATTCATGCCCCTTTATACATTTGAACAAAAGCCTTCGGTCTGAATTGGGCATCAAAATACTTCAAAATAGGAGAGCTTCGTGCCGCCTCCCGTTCTTCAGCTCCAGCTTAGTCTCGAGCTCCCGCAGCACGCTCGTTACCTGGGGAGTTGGGGGTTAGCACACTTGCTAGTGGATGGGACGAACCCACTCGTCTAAACCGACACTGCTTATTAAGGATTCAGGCATACGAAGTGATCTTTCTATTTAGAACTATATGAGTTGCAGTTCATATCGAAGGCATATTTTAAACGATAACAACATAACCAATTCAAAGACATTCTTACCACGGTCGTACTCCTTTCCTGCACAAAATATACATGATACTTACCACCTGCACAAGACAATAGGTGAGCATGCAGTCTATCCTATATGCGATCATTGGTGATATTGACACCATAAAGGACGATTACGTAGCCTTGCGATGCGCCCTCCAGTCCAGGTAGCGAGCCTAACTGGAGGTCTCACAATGCCTCGCGCCGAAGCACGATTTCTATAATTTTCTTCTAGGCCGATTCGGTCCCAGGGCCCCGGGTACCATCTCGAGGAAAGCTCACCTTGTGCACAAGTCGTCCTTGACCATGCGAATGTATGAACAGCTTAATATGTATGAAGTAAATTGCATAGCGTAACCATTATCAAATCATATAATCATTCCTACTCGCGCAAGGGTCCTTTCCCCCGAAATCGTACGTTCCGATTTAGTATCCCGTAGGCACCAAATTCTCCGAGGCATGATGTACCGCCACCAAGGTTTTCATAGTTGTGTTTTGCATGGCATGAAATATATTCTATCTCTTTCTTAGAACTTTATCTTTTCTCTACTTAGTGTGAACTTATCGATTCAGAGTTAACTTTTCTAGGCTTGATATATTATCCCGAGCTCTTGATCTTAGTGGCAAGCATACATCCCATTAGCATCATCGATTTGAACGTTGAACTTTAAGAATTTAGTTGGCGGGAAGGAGTAGAAAAGAAGGGGCCGAAGAACCACCCACCTAAGGAGATTGCACCAAGAGTAGGAGAATGCTTCACGACGGTCAAGCGTCAGTTACATGAACTCCTGCAATGGCACGAGCATCGAATTAGAACCCTTCCTTCAATCCTTCCTTCGAAATTCCCAAAGACGCATTCAGAAATCGACGCGAAAGCACACTATCAAATCCACGCAACAATTCGTTCAGAAAGTCAAGAAAACTAATAAAACCAAGGGCAGATGGGTTGCGTCGCTCCCTTTAGAGTTCCTTCACCAAGACGCCGCCTACTGCATCTAGGACTTATTCCAACAGTAGTCGATCCATTAGTTGGAACGATACTCATATCACTCGTCCAAATCGATTTTATTGATGCCATGGTTTTTGTATACCAAACTCGTCGTCGAGTCAGACTAGCCATCTATGTTCCCGACTATGTCTGACTTGGCACGAGCCTATTACATAGTGCTTCGCCCCAACGGGAGCGGGGCACTACAGTCAGCGGACGGGAGTCGAGGGGACAGCGTCCCTCGTCGGGGATTCGGGGGCGAAGCCCCCGAAAGGAATTAAGTTTTCACAAACTGGATATCTTTGGACAGCTGCCGCCAAGGGAAAAAGCCAACATCTATCAAGGAAAGAAGACATGCCATGCCATCATCATTTCAAGACTCTGAAGAAGCCTACACCTGCTACAGTTTTTCTGAAGTCTGTAATGAGTCTTAGGAATAATTGTAAACACAAGAAATGGATGGTAAAATCGAAAGCTAGGGTAGAAATTAGCCCAGGATCATTTTCGGATGCAAACCGGCATACCGACGGTATACCGGTCTATACCGATGGTATACCGATTTTCTTCACAGAAAGTTTTCTGTCTATAAAATCGGCATACCGACGGTATACCGGTTCATACCGATGGTATACCGGTTCTGTAACGTTAAAATTCCAACGGTCGAAAATTCGAGCAATTAATGATCCCAACGGCTATATTTCTAGTCGTTGTATTTCCGACCGGTATACCGCCGGTATGCCGGATCATTCCGACGGTATGCCAGTTCGCGGACTAAAAAGTTGCCTTGAGCTCTTTTCAATGCTTTGGTTATAAATAGCCTTGAACCCCTTCATTCAAGGTTGATGCTTTGAGCCTAAAAATTTCTAAACTACCAAAGCCTATCCACAAACAACTCTACAAAGCTTTCATTTGCCATCCAAAAAATTTATTGAGTTGAAAAGTAAGATCTTCATCTTATTGTATAAGAAGATCAAAACCTATTGTGAAAGGTTAAAGTTGGAGAGTCTTCGTATCCAAACTCTCGGTTGAAGTTGGAGAGTCTTCGTATCCAAACTCTCGGTTGAAGTCGGAGAGGCCTTCGGATTAAAGCTCTCATGTAAGAAGTTGGTGAGTTCTTCGGATCTAAACTCGTGTGTAACTATTTACTCAAATAGTGGATTAAAGCCGGAGAGAGTTCCGGGACTGGAGTGCCTCTTGGGAGGATACCAGTATATATCGTGTGTCGGTATTGTTATTGCTTCTTCTCTTGCACTTATATTTTTAAATTGCCAATTAGCATGTGCTATGTGCTTGATTAGTTAGCTTGACCCTATTCACGCCCCTCTAGGGTTCCTACAATTGGTATCAGAGTAAGGACTCTATTGTTAGGCTTAACATCCTTAGAGTAGATCCTTGTTATTTTTCTATGGCATCGTATTCCTCCTACTCCTCCTTCGATAAAGAGAGTTTTACTTCTAGTAGCATAGACAATCATGTTTCTTCTAAATGCAAGAAATGCTCTAAGTGGAAAGCCATGGCTAAGCAATCCTTAGAGATTCTTGACAACCTTCATTCTACAAATGAAGAACTTTCTGAAAAGGTTATTCATTTAGAAGAAGCAAATGAGTCTTTGAGAAATATAAACGAGAATTTATTATCTAGACTTGATTCTCAAAACTCATCATATGTTTCTTTAAAGAGTTTAAATGAGGCTTTAATCTTGAAAATCAAATCTCTTTCCTATCTATAGAAGATCTTAAAAGTCAAACGCATGTGTTAACTTCTTTGCACGATTCTTCTATTGATTCTTTAAAGAAACAAAATAATGATTTTATTTCTAGAATTGCTTTATTTGAAAAAGAGAATTATGCATTAAATGCTAAATTTGATTCTCTTACTTGTTTGTATGATGATTTGTTATTAGAACATAATATTCTTAAAACCAAATCTTCTCATGCCCACTCTAGAGATATTCGTCATTCTAGTATGTCACATGTTCATAACTATTCTCATTCTGATACATGTGCACACACTAGCATTAGGTGCTTCTATTGCTCTCACATTGGACACATGAGTGTTACATGCCCTATTCGTAGGACTTTTACTACCAATGTTAGAGTAAATGCTACATGGGTCCCTAAAACTAACAAATGTGGATCCAAGTTTACTTGGATACCAAAGTCTTCGCCTAATGTTGTAGGTGGAGCTTCTTATATCGGGACATAGCACCGAGGAGCGTGTTGGTGGTTGCAAAGCTCAAAGGTCATCTTCCAAGCAATTGCACCAACACGAGCGTGGCCACTAATGCCACTTTGGTAACATGCTAAACGATTCTCTTTAAATTGTCTATTTCTTAAGGTCTAGCATGTTTCTCTTGATGTCTTGCTACTAGCTCACATTGATATCCTTTAGTTGTCTTTTATACAAATCAATGTGAGATTTAATACTAGCATGCTTAGTTAATTTTCTTATTAATTCCTTTATCTAGCATGACTAGTTGCTCAGCTTAAATGATTAGTTCACACTCTATAGTTTATCTATTAGCTATTAGTGTGACACATTTATATATGCATGCTCATTATTCTTAATCTTTATTTATAAAGCATGTATATCACTCTAGTCCATAGGAGCTTGGTTTTGATTTGAGTTAATATGATTTTAACTCTCCGTCTTTAAAGTTTTTGAAATAGTTACTGCTTACTGATTTCTCTTTAAAATATGACTTATTTACTTTAAATCGGTATTTGCGAATATATGTGTTTAGCACAAGCTTCATATCATTTGACAAGTATATACTTATACTTCCATTTCAACCTTGTGCTCACATAATATATTCATTATTGATTCTCACATTTTATTTTGATTATCTTCTTGAGAATCAATTATGTCTTTGCCTAATGAAGCTTATTTATATGTGTTTTGAATTTGTGATTAGTTTTTCAAACATTCATTAAGGATACATGACTATATTCATTAAAATTTCCATTTCTATGTAGATCATGTATTTCTTATGCTGATATTTTTTTGTATAAATATCTTTATGTGGGCATATGAGTTAAGCTAAAGTTTTATATTGACTTGAAGAGTATTTAAATATACTTGTTACCTTCAAACTTGTGCTTATCTCATACCTTAGCTATTGATTTCTTTGACCAAATTTGTTCTTCTTGAATCAATTAGCTTCTTCCTTAAAGTCTTCTTTTGATGGTATCTTCTTGACTTTTTGGTTGGCATTATGGATATATGTTCTTAATTGATTTTTGATCTTTTCATGTATGCCTATTCGTGATATATATAGTTTCATATATATAAATGATTCCTAACTTTTGATATTTATTTGTTTTATACCTTTAAGTTAGGATGTTGAGAGAAAATGTTTATCAATGTCTTGCTCATGACTAATTATGGATGTTCTATTAAGGATCACATAGTTTGGTGCTTTACCTTGCATGTTAAATTTATCTTCTTAATTAGTGCATTGTCTGTATCTTTACAATTTGCTATGGTGCACTATGAAAGTTCTTTGAAAAATATACTTCTTGATATCTTTAGCATTTAGCCTTCTTGATCTTAATGATCTTTCTTTGCTCATTCCTTGGGTTTATACTTCTTTTTGAATTATTGTTGCCCAATGGTTTTTGTAGCACATGAGAATACATGTAATTGATACATCATATTTCTTATGACTTTAGCTACTATGGTTTGAGCTTTTGTGTTGAGATTTTCCCATTTCTAGAGAGTACACGTATTTTATAATGGCTATAGTATTTTGCATTCTCTAGATCGATCTATCAATTTATTATCTTGGGTTAATCTCAATACTTGGCAAAGATATTTATTTTACTATGTTTTTATGGATATCTCTTTGGCCATATTTTGATAAGTGTTAGTTCATTTTTTTTTGCTATCTTCTTGCTCTTATCATTGCTTAGCAAAGAGTTTATAAATCATTTTGATCATTCAAAATGTATGCCCTTAATTGTGAACTCTATGTTTAAGCAAGTATCTTTAGTGTTTGTGACTTAAGATTTAATGAGCACATCTATCTTGTTAATGGCTTCCCTCGTTAATCTTATTTGGATTATATAGTTTGCTTATTTGTGATATATTATTAAGCTATATAATTTTGGCTCACTTTCACACATCTAACTTTCCTATACTTCAATCTATATATGATATGCTAGTTTCCAAAAACAAGATGTATGAATTGTCTTGATGTAATTTATATTCTATTTTAGATACGTATGTCTTGTTCTCTAAAACTAGTTTGACAAACATTTGATTTGATCTTGTTTTTCAAAAGAGGTTTGTGATTCCTTACCTTAGCTTCCTTTCATATTAGTCATTAGCATGTATCTCTTAAATTTCTCTCACTTTTGAGTCATTATTTTATCATATTATCATTTACATCTCCTCTTGATTATAATTGCAATCATTTAAATGATAATGACTCTTTTCCATTTTTTTTTCATTGATTTATGAGATTTTATCATAAATATGGATTTGGAATTTTCTTTATGAGATTTGTTGGATCATGTTTAATTTGTTTATTTTGTATTGATAAAAGATCCTAATGGTTGAGTAGTCCTATACTATCTTATTATGTGATTATCAAACTAATTTATTACTCTACTTTGGCTACTCATGGATTGCCACATATGGGCCTTTGCTACTTAAACTTTATGGTTTGTTATTTACCATTAGCAATGTTTGAATTTTATCCGTTGATGGGTACATATATGGTAAAACATACCTAGTCCATGTAAAGTAATAAATTGGTTGATTCTTTCTTAATTAGATAATCATGGACATGGTGTTTGAGTTTTATTTTTAATTTTTATTTTATTTTTGAGCTATATTCTGTATATCATCATGATTATTCCTAATTGACTTTATTCTTTTTCATGATGATATTTTCTCAAAGGATAACATACATTGATCTATCATATTTAAATATGAGATCCTTCTATATAGATTAATGTATGCCATCTTTTGATTATACGTGCTTAATTGGAATATTCTTCTGATTTTTCATCTTTAGCGGCTATTAATTGGATATCTTCTCTTGACTAAAGATGATATTATTCGTCTTTTGACGATATTGTTGCCTTATATGCATTGAGCAAGGAGGAGAAATCTATAGTTGATTTACCTCCAAAAATTTTAGTTTTATATTTTATGCTATAAGTGCTTTGGAACTATATACGCATATTTTGAGGGGGAGCAAATCAATTGATTCAATTTATTTATTATACCCTTAAATATGTCGTATACCTAGTTCATCATGGACCCATATTTCTTCAATTTCATATCATATTATTGTGGTCATGATAATTATCTTTTGTGAAGGATTTATGAGAGTGTATGCAAGTGTTTTTATTTATTTATTTATCTCTCTCTTTTATATGGATTAAATAAGTCATCTTGTTAATATTAACTTTCATATCTTATCTTGATGATTATTGTGCTTTCATTGTTTTGGTTTTTCTTATATGCTTAATTGATTTGGCTTTTCTTATTGAGGACTTACCTAAAATTCTTGTCTATCTATATTGGTATTACTTTGAGGGGGAGCATTCAAGTCGACTGAATTTTTTCTTCTCAAGTATTTTTCTCCTTTACCTTCATGTTTATCTAAAAGGGTATTCATATAGCATGATAAGGTAATTGTGTTCAAATGCATGAACTTGGGTAAGCATATAGATTTTGCAAATAATGAGATTATTCTATATCAATTGCTCTATTTTTCATTGATCATTCCTTTATTTTGTTTCACTATTTATTTGTGGACAATTTCGACTTTCAAATGGCTTTTTGATCAATGTTTCAAGTTTATATTTCAATTGGTATTAAGTTTATATCTGCCAACTATCTCACTTGGAATTTCTTTTATATCAATTACTTTGCAATTATCTAATCCTCATGGGCTTTTGACTGAAATCCTTGATTGAAATTTATAATCCTCATGGGCTTTTGACTGAAATCCTTCAACTCAAAATCTAAATAAATTTATAATCCTCAGTCATACGACACAAGTTAAAATCTAAAAATTTACCAAATTTTATCACTCGTCCTCAAAGTTTGGTCAATCGTAAAGTATACTACAACGTAAACATATTTAAGACCCCTTTCAATTCAAACTTATATCCCTCCAAAGATGTGTAGCTATAACTCAATTTAAATCATAAATATTTTCAAAAGATCTTCAATTTCAGAACTCAAAAATAAATTCAATTTGTTTTCTCAATTCTACTATCCTCTTGGGTATACCACTTAGTAGTAAAAAATTTAACAATCTTTTGAAGATGGTAATATTGCTACTACCCAACTTGGAATTAACTATTCCTTAAGGTTAAAAATGCCTTTATAACTCAAATAAGACCTCAATGCATATCAATTGTCCATGTAATCCATGTATTTGACCTATGAGCATATACCAGTGTAGTCATCTTCCTAACCGACATTAAAGGATAAGATTACGGTAGGAGGAGTTCTAGCAAGAGACGAATCAAGGAAGTTGCCTGAGAGATCGAAATGGAGTCAAGGGAGGAAATCAAGTAGGTGGATGAGATTCTAGACTCTAATCCTATATTGCAGGCCCGTTTGGTACAGTCATGTAACCGAAACGGCAAACTTGACCTGCATGGGCCACCACAAAAACATGTAACACCCCAGTCCCAAAATACGTAGGACCAAGAACGTAAGCATGCCAGCTGTATTCATACGAAGTACGTAGATCTCGTATGAATACATAAGCTGTAAAATGCAGTAATCCAAGACAAACTAAATCTCATCCACAATGAAAAGAATAATACTATAAGAATCAGTCTTGAATAGTTATGATACAATCGTTGGGCGGAGACAAAGTCCACTACCAACTATCTCAATGAAAGAAATGTACAAGAATCGATACATAAAGTGGCAAGTCGAACCAAGCGCAATTGTCTTCGAAGGAATGGAGAAGACCACGGCCTTGGCTAGAATACCTGCAGTGAATCATGAAAGCACACACCTGGGGAAGAACCAGGTCCTCAGACGGACGTAGCAAGATACAGAAAGAACATGCTAATATGAACTGTCAGAATAATAAATAATATATAAAAGACTATTCTAGATACAAATATGCAAAGGAAATTCTAACCGCCTAATGTGTAATTTAGAGGACAACTTTCATGCGCATGGGTGAGATTTTAGGCTCATGTGTACGAACTGGCATCCAGTCATCTGTATCCGTCTGTAACGTCTAAAACGTCAGAGGGCATCTGCAAATAAATTGCCACAGTTCCATCCGGAGACTGTGGTTTACCTGTTTGAATTCCCATACGCACTAGCGGCTGTTCTTTCCCAATATTTCCCACACTGTTCAAGTCATGTCCATGGCTCGTCCAGTTTTTGTAACTGCTTGAGTCTCTAAAACCCTAGTCATAGCAGTTACGAATAGCTACCGTCACACGACAGTAAAGATAGCTAGTCAATAAGTCGTGCCCCTAATAAAATGCCTCAAACTGTGTAGTGTAAGTGTCATGGCCAGCGGAGATATAAAAATATCCCGCAATAGGAGGGTAGTCCACTACAACTAAGTTGACATGCAACAAATAAAAATAACAAATACGAAACAAGTAAAAAAATATTGAAAACTAAATAATATGATAATAAATTAGCAAGGTATACTTGCTTGGGTCCTAAGAACTGTGGTGGCGAAGATCAGACAGGAAAGTAGTTGGTACGACAGCTGCCGAGGAACTAAGGTCGAAACGAACATCTTCGGATGCTGAAAATAGTCTATTATCTAATTATAATTAATACTATACCTATTAGATTTATTTAATAAATTCTGAAGTTAGAATATGGCATAGGTTTTCATATCAGCTTTCCGAAAAACTAAACGGATCGCATTTTCGTTTCCGGAATCTCCCGAAATCACGAAAATATCGAAATATGTTTGTTTTTCGGACATCTAATTCTCAAACAGTTTTACAAAAATATACAGAATGAATTTTGTCTTTTAAAATATGTTTTTGGAAACCTTACCTTGATACGCTTCTTTTAAAAAAACTGGAGGCGAAACGGAGTTCGGAGCTAGGAGATATCGTCGTTCCAAGTTGCTCTTGCTGCTAAAAAGCGGGGCTGAATTCAAATGACGAATTTTAGAGTTTTTATTAGACTAAAAATAATTTCAAATTATGGCTGATAGAATGGGGATGTATTGGGTTTATATAGGTATTTATTTCAGATTTATCTCCTAAATTAGATAGGATTTGATTTAAATAAATTGGAGTTTGCTTTGTTAGGATAGGATATAGATAGAGATATTTTCCTAGTAGAAGTAGGATTAGTATTTATTTAAAAACCCCTTTAATTAATCTTCCTTTTAATTTAAATTATTTTAAAACCGATTCAAGCCAAATCCAACTCAATTAAATCTAGATAATTTCAAATCCAAATTAAATATAGATGATTCCCATATTTAAATCAAACTTATTTAAATTAAATCAATAAAATCTAATCAAAGTTTAAATTACCACAATAAGTTTAAAATATCTTTTCTAAAAATAATAATAATAAATAATTTTGAAAATCCAAAAAAATATATGAATAAAAATTTGTACATCCATGCAAATAAGGTATTTACATAAAATATAGTTTTCTAAATTAATTTGAACTAGAAATAAAATAATATTTTATAAAAGTAAAAGATAAAGGTTTTGGCAAATATCCTGAAATGTTCTTCTGATATAAAAATATTTGTTTATACTATGTATTGAAACAACATATTTATTCTATATTTATAAGAAAAACAATAATAAAATATTTGTATATGAATGAACAAATATCTCGTATTTACGTCTTTACGCATTCGCACTCGAGGTACGATACCAAAATAAAAATCAATACCAAAATAAATTAATAAAAAAAAATATAGTAAAAATTTAGGAGGTTTACAGAGTATGCTGATACACTCCTTCAAAAGTGTCAAGAATTCGTTTGAACCGTTGTTGACTTGGAGTTCGGGACGAGTTACGTTTTGGACGTCGTCCTCTATTGATATGAGATGCCATATTGACAGATGCATAAGACAACTCAGGTTCTTGATCATCAATTTGTTGCTGACGTACATTATAGCTTAATCGGTCGAAAACTGACCGTTTAGTAGCCGAACAGCAACATTTGATTACAATTTGGTGACATTCACAATGATGATTTTCTTGAGGGGGTGTCATTGGAGATTTTCTGTTTTTACGCTTTTGTACAAGTAACTCGCGTAAATCAGAAGAATTGGAAGGTAATATTTTCTTTTTTACATTTGGGACAGAGAAACGTTTAGTCCCTTGTGTAAAAAGAAGGTTACTAGCTTCATTGGCAGAAGAAAGCTGTGTATTCTTACGCGCTTAGAGTTGTGTGCGTAAATCTTGAGTTGATTTTTGTGTACTGAGAACACAATTAGCATTGCACATAATCCTAAGATTTGGCACTTTGCTTAAGGCAGCATTAAAGGTTTGTTGGCGTAAAACAGAAGTTTTGCCAACATTTCTTGTCTCCTTGGAAAAATCAAAAGAATTGTTTATCATAGGAGACTTGTTTTTACGCTGTACGCGTATAGGCAAGTTCACTTTGGATGCAAAAGCACCATTGTGAACTTTATCTACCATGTCACCGATAGGAGATTTGCCTTTACGCGTATAGCGCAAAACAAGAGTATTTGCCACGTCACAGATGGAAGATTTGCCTTTACGCGTATAGCGCAAGACATAATTGTCTACCATGTCACAGACGGGAGACTAAATTTTACACACAGGGTGCAACACTGAAGTAGGGACTGCCTCGTCACAGACGGGAGCCCCAACGACAGGAGTGGGAAGAATTTCTTTGCCTTCAGAGACAATGGAGAGATCAGAGGGTGCTTTGGACTTAGGAATCCAAACTTTGCGCACCTTTCGTGATTTTTGCACATTGGAGCAACGAGTACTACCCCCAATTTGGAGCATTTCTTCGTAAGCAGTCTGGTCGAATTGAACGACCAGAGTCTTCTTGGTCGATCCAATCGACACAACATCGTATTGGGCAATTGCCTTCTCGCCAGAGGAGAAAGTCGTCCCCAGCAGAGTCGCCATTTAGTTTCACTTAACAAAATACCCTTAAAGGCTTTTGAAAGAAAACGAGAAAATGTGTACAAAAGTACAAGTAAATTCTGGGAAGTATTGCTATGGAAGTCTGATCTGAGAGCGATCACTTTGTTCCTTGGACCACACGATGATGATGAATAAAACTGCTTGGAAAAGAACAACTGGAAGAACTAAGTCAACAAAAAGATATCGACACAATTGGCACTGATGGCACAGTCGAATGCTTTTCTGCTTTGCTTCACTCTGTTCTTGAGAAAAAGTTGAAGAGAAATACTCTGGAAAATCACTATGCTCTGAAAGTATCTGGGCTCCAAAATCTTGTCCCTCTTTCTTAAAAAAATCTTTATATAGACTTGTCTTCTGTATGTAAAAAGCATCAATATTGAGTCTCTACGCAAGCTATTAGGATAACTGTCACCCACGTACAGAAATTAGCCTCTACGCATGTTGACACATGTTGTCACGACCCGCACCCATATGAGGGCACGAGCACGTGGGTACGTCCAGCGTACGCCGCAGTATCGACGGTAGAACACTGTATATAACGTCTGTAAATACTACGACTAACAATATAAAGGTACATGTACAGTATATACTCTCCGAATGGAGGTGACATAGCAATACAGTCTTAATCACATGATAAAACTAAGGTAGATAGCACAGAAGGAAACATAAGATAGATGAAAAGGAATTAAGTCCAAGATCCAACACAAGCCCAGATATATACACACATCACAGGGTCTCAAAATATAACATAGAAAACTATAGTCTGATAATACTAGCTGAATTGCAGTCCAGGCAACCCAACTAAGCTACACTACTCCGGGAGTACAAAATCTAGTGGCTCTACTATCAGGCCACGGTCCTGGACTACTCTATCTAGCTCGAGCCCATAATAGGTCGAGCAGTCCGACTCAGAATCATCTGTAATATATCATAACGGTATCCTGTCAGAAAAATGTGCAAGTACAAGCACTAACAGCAGTTCCATGTTAATTGACAAATTTTATAAGAGACAATATAATGAAATACAAGACAAAGATATATGAAGACTTGGGAACCGTTCGGAAGCTGAGTTACAATCCTTAAACCAAACAAGGACCGGGGTTGTAACCCTTCTCCCGAGCAGAACTTAGTCTCCAATCAAGGTACAATATAAAGGCATGTAGAACATGTGAGTAATCTGAATATCATAGCATGGTGAGAATGTACTGAATGTAGAACAGAACAGGATATATGATAAGATAAGTAAATATAAAATGTGCCTCGAATATTATAGCATAATGTGATCGGTATGGGTCAAGATCAGGCTTCCAGCCGACCGGCTACAAGTACGTGGACTCGGCCCGGCCGGGATGGCAAGCTATGGAGCAAGTAGTAGCACAGGTCAGGCTATACCCATCGTGAGGTGAGGGTATAGCTATGATACAAGTAGTAACTCAAGGTGGACATTGATCACACTATCTATAAAATTCCTCATTCCATGAATAGTATACGGATCCGAACATAGCACGTCATGACGCGGGATTCCCTAAGAGGGAAGCAAGCCCTCTTCAGGAATCAGCGTCAATACAAGTACAAAAATCAAGGCCAAACAAGTACCAGTATCCCAAGAAATCCAGGAATGACATTTCATGACAGGAATCCGACAATACTAGTCCGTGCACTATCGTGACTGAGAATTAAGTAAGACACTACGACTGAATCAGATATAGCAGATATCAAGACAATAAAAACTATCAGTGAATGTACTCGCCTGCTGTCCTGAGCTGTAGGGTATATCAATGCTCAGTGTGGTAATCAGAGACCTAAAGATGAGATATTGCATGTTAATTTAGGTTTAACAAAGTTAAGAATGATTTATGATGAATGATATAAAATCTAGGTCAAACTAGGTCTCACTGAGTCACACTAAGTCCTGTCAAGTCAATCTAGGTTAAATCAAGTTATATCAATGTCACGACCCGCACCCTAGAGTTAGGGCACGAGAACGTAACAACGCCCAGCCTACGCCGCAGTGTCGGCGGTAGAACGCTGTCCTAGGTCTCAATGCATCTAACATTATAAGACTAAACAGTTTATACTCCCCGAATGGGGGTGACATAGCAGATACAGACTCAATCGTATCTAAGGTAGAGCATGATGAGGATAGATAAAATATGAAATCTAAAAGAGATACAGGAGATAGAGGTCTAAGTGTCTAAGATACATAAACCCATAAATACATCTCAAAGCTCAATACAGTAATCCATAGAATAAATAAAACTCAATACAACTGAAATAACTAACTATACAACCTCTACTGTGTCTCCTCTAGGCTAGCAGGCAACCTCCAGGCTATCTGTAAAATTTACCAATAGGTCCAGTCAGGACAGGAACGAGTACAACTCATCAAGAAATTCCAATTAAATGATAGAGAACTATAAAGCAGTTATAGACAGTTTTATCGATGAATATGGCAGTTTATATACAGGTGATGGTATGGAGAACAGATAAGATACAAGAAAAGTAAGTAACTAAAACAAGAGAAGAATGCTGGCAATGAAGACTGTAAAATAAATCTAGCTGAAGTAAAGTAACATAATAAGTCCAGAATGTAAATGTAAACAAGTGCAAAACCCAAGTAAATCCAGACAACATAAATCTGATACCAGGTGGTTCCAGTACAAGATGAGTCCGGTATAAGGTGAGTCCAGTTGGTGATCAAAGGTTCCAGGGTGAGTCCAGTCTATACTCTAACAGTGTGTTTTAAAATATCGGGATCGACATGTGAACGGCTGTAGATAATACGGCACACCGCACACTCGGCCAAGTGTGGGATGGCTATCGTTTCAGTATAATTCCAAGGGAGTGGTTCCAGTATTTGGGTATGTTCACATGCCTATTCCAATATTTCCCCGCCCACAAGTACAAGTGAATCCAGAAAACGACAGGAGAATCGAGATGAGTCCAGCCAAACATAATAATACCAGCAAAAGATTCCAGAGTGATTCCAGTAGGTGGTTCCAGTAGTGATTCCAGTAGGTGATGCCAGTAGTGGTTCCAGAAGGTGATGCCAGTAGTGGTTCCAAAAATAGAGGCCAGACAAATAGTATGTGTGTCGCATACATGAATCCTGAAATATCCATACGTGTTGTAAGAATCACATAAAACTATCTAGAACTGAAGTACAGTAATTGACAAGTAAATGAAAGAACTATCAGAGAATGTACTCGCCTGATGTCTGAATGTCCAAAGTAAATATACTGTCCGATGAGAGGTGTCTGGCTCCTAATTAGAACAGCACAAGTCACAACATGTTCAGAAGGGTAATATAAAGCACTACAATACATTCTACATTAATCTAGGTCAAACTAAGCCAAAGTCAACCCTTGGTCAACTCTGGTCAACTGCACTAGTCAAACTAGGTCAAACTAGGTCATGTCCTAACCCAGCAAGTCTTACTAGGCCTAACCAAGACTATCCTAGCAAGCACACATCAATACAAGGCTATACAAGCCAACATACACCTAACTCTATATAGCATGCAATTATTCAATACTCAACTAGGCAAGAATTCACATTGGATATACACTAGGTAATCTATTACTTTAAGCTATATATGTCTACACATATATACACATGCATATATTGGTATTAACATTAGGTCTATAATCATGGCATTTCAAATGGTTATATAAACTTATACATTAAAACACAATATGCTAACATATATATAATATACATACATAGCTAAGTTAACTATATTCATAAATACTTATTTAAGAGGCTATGTGTGTGTATGTGAACATGGCAAAGGGGCAAGTGAGGGTTAAATGGACATACATAATGTATACATATGAAAGAGTGTCAAAGTGTAAGTGAACAATGTGTCAAGTGTGATAGTGTCAACATAGTGTAAGGGGGTACATGAGGTAATATAGGATTTGTGTTAACATAGAACATTACATCTTATTAACTTGTATATTGCATATATTACATCTGTTATTACATTACATTCATGCTTGCATTCATTCATCATTCATTTATTCTCTTGCACTACTATATGCACCATACATTACATACTATGGAACCTACATATTCATTACAAGCCATACTTATACATGCTTACATTAGATAGGATACTTATACCTCATACATCATTTATTTAAACATTTACTCATGCTTACATTTTCTATTTAATTACATAATGTATATATATTAACATGGGTTAAAATCAAATAGAACATTATATTACACACAAGGGTGCACAAAATGCATATGCCGAATAGTAACTCCTACTAATAATCAATACTGTACTATCTCAGCATGAACTAAAATCTAGGATTAAAATATGTTATAGATCTATGTGTTAGCTTTCCGAAACTTCAAACGGATCGCATTTTCGTTTCCGGAAACTCTCGGAATCGCGAAAACACCGAGAACGCGTTTGTCTTTCGTACAGCTGACACTCAAATAATTCTTCAGAAAGTTATAGAAATAATTAGTCCTATTAATACATGTTTTTGGAAAGATAACTTCAATACACTTCTTTTAAAAAATACGGGAGATTAAACCGAGCTTTGACCTAGAAGTTATGACATTTCTAAGTTAGGGCTGAAATTAAAAACGTGGATAAAAATTATGACGGATTTGGGTAGTTTGAGACAAAAGAACACAAGTATATAACATAATATATCAAGAACTCACTCTCTACACTAATATATATATATATATATATGAGACACTATAGAACACATCTCCAATATAAAAATATGAGATTAAACATGTAAAAATTCATTCATACATAACAACACATAGTGTGTCCAAATTTGGGGTTTTCCCACATGGACACAAACACAACACAAAGGACACTCCTATGACCTCCAAATGGACACGAAATGGACACAAATGGAGATACAACCATGGGGGTCATTTCTATGGGTTCAAAATAGACCTATATGTATGAGGAAATGAAAAGGAGAAGGGATTTATACCTCCCGGTAGATCGAATCGAAGAAAACCTTCCCGGAGCGACACCGACACGTAGAGATTCCAAAAGGACACGAACGAGCTCCGAATCCTCCCAAACTTGGGTAGCTTCCTCCTTGGCTAGAATGGAGAAGGAAAGAAGAAGATTTGGTGGAGAAATGAAAGGATTTGGTGGAGAAATTGCTAGGGATTGCTCTCTAGAAATTTGGGAAAGAACAAGAGAGAGAGTGTGGATGAGAATAATGAAATGAACTTGAGCCTATCCTCTCCCAAAGTGGCTGGCCATATGGGGCTATTTGTCCTATTATGGTAAGGTCCAAAATGCCTCCACTAACCTATTCTATGAGTATTAGGAAAGGGCTAATTGGTTGGGGCTAAATTAGTCATTCTAAAGTCTCTAATCACACTAACCTTATCCATAATAATTAGTCTAACCTCTAACTAAAATATTTCTATCATGTGGACTAAAATTAATATCATGTGGGCCATGCCTAACTAGTGTGTGGGTCCCACTAGAGTCAAATTACCCCCGGGTTCCCGTTTCAAGTCGGATTGAGCTGAAATTCGAACCCGACTCAAATAATCCCAAAACAATATCATAAATAATAAAATAAATTTCAAAAATATTTCAAAAATATAAAATGACAAAAATATCCCTGTTCCTGAAAACTGGGGATGACAAATTCCTCGAAATTAAAACCAAACAATAGTAAAATGTCAAAAATCACAAGTCATAATTTTAAATAGTTTAAAAATGATTAAAAATCACCAAAAATCATAATATGAAATAATAATCAATAAATAATAATTATAATTATAAAATTTCAAAATTACCCTCATCTGGAAAACTGGGTGTTACAATCCTACCCACCTTATAAAAATTTCGTTCTCGAAATTAAGATGATCGCACCCCCTTCTATGTCAAACATAGTCAAGGGTCAATCACTAGTCAATTTCTCAACATCCAAGTACTTGGTCATCAACTGGTCAACTTCTTAGGATTTTACCTATGCTAGCTATCTAGGTGTTGGCAACTAGAATTTAGCAAAAGAGAAACTCTATAATAGACTAGCTCTTAACTTCCCAATCCTATCAAGTCACCTATAACTAAATACCTACAAGCTAAGCACATGAATACCAAATACCACATATATATATATATATATATATATATATGCTCAAGAACAACAACCCATCACATATATCCTAAGTATATCATCTATATATATACATGACTGATCAACCAAGGGTTAAGGCAGACTAAACTTATAAGGGTCTGAAACAATGCTTAGAACTAGGCTAAGGATGAATGGTCTGAATCAAGGGGACATGGTATCTAGTGAAGGGTCTGCACACTGCCTATAAAGGTGATCAACACAAAGAAACTCAACACGAAGGAAACTTAACTAAAATGGAAAACTGAACCAAGTATAGGCTAAACATCATATTTATAACCCTATACAACAATGGCTTATAGATACCAACTAACCTATATCCCATATGCCAATATCATCTGCAATCTATCTATGCAAATAGACCTCTCGATCTTAGGTGAAACTACAACTATACTCAAAGGCAGGCTCTGGTCATGGGTGCCTCACTGGAAAAGGTAAGGGAAAGTAGTAATAATCATCAAGGATGTAAGGCATACTAACATCCTATGTGTAACTGGTTGGTATTATGGATAACAGGAGAATTATCTGCAATGGGTTACTATTCTAACACCAATGCTAACTATCATCTCTAGGGTACAGACACTCTACAAGTCATCATACCATTATACTATGAAGGAACTACCTATGAATAAGCTCTACAAAACTAAATATCCCTACTCCTAAGTCATTTATAACAATCAAAAGGGTATGATGTTTAAACCTTCTCAAGATACAATCTGTTAATCATATGCGTCTGTCCAAAATCATGTTGTCCAGAGTCTTCATCATGCTAGTGAGCAAGGCTACGATAATCACAAAGTCCTTGACTAAGGTACGTACCTCTAGGTTCATGGTATTTAAAAATTTTGCACTGCCGCATGCGACGACAAAAACCTTAAATTCCCATACCCGAGAATATATCCAAAATCTGACTACATGTCCTCACTATGCCAACTAACACGACTATCGAGGGTTCTAGATTCCATGATTTAGGCGACCTAGCCCATATGATTTTCTCAGAAGAAAAAAACAAACACAACAAAAGAGTAACATGACAAAATTAATCAATCAACAAGGAACAGATGGAATCGGATTTCAAGGTAATTATAAAAGACAATTGCGGGAATGGAATTAAGAAGAACGGAACTTGCAGCAAGATCTCCAATGGTCTGCGCATCCTTGACTGTCCTGACGATAGCTCGCCCTACTAGTTTTTCTTGGTCTGTTGCTGATGCTGCATGAATCACCGCTGCTGAGAGAAATCAGAAATGACGGGAGAAAATCTCTGTACAGATAGAGGTGCACCTCCAATGTAGCAGAAACGCCAACCTGAGTCGGCACAACAAGAGCTGCGGTCTCGAGGCCCTGATGAACAGGACGAGAGGTGGCCAGCCTCTCGATAGTATCCCCCGAACCAGAGCGATGAAATCGTCTTCATAACCATCATGAAGACGGGTCAAACCAAAAAGCAATTACTGAGAATGAAGCGAAAAAATCAAGGGATGATAGTTTATATTCAAGGAAAATCAATAAGCAGCAATTGGATAAAAGGAATCTGATTAAGAGTTTTTCCTAATGTGATTGAGTACCCCAAAAATAATCCTAATCCTACTGCAGGCTGTAGTGATACTCTAGTTCGAATATCACTACATAAACTCGACCTGCATGGGCCACCACTAAAAACGTGTCACGACCCACACCCTAGAGTTAGGGCACAAGAACGTAACAACGCCCAGCCTACGCCGCAGTGTCGGTGGTAGAACGCTGTCCTAGGTCTCAATGCATCTAACAGTATAAGACTAAACTGTTTATACTCCCTGAATGGGGGTGACATAGCAGATGCAGACTCAATCACATCTAAGGTAGAGCATGATGAGGATAGATAAAATATGAAATCCAAAAGAGATACAGGAGATAGAGGTCTAAGTGTCTAAGATACATAAACCCATAAATACATCTCAAAGCTCAATACAGTAATCTATAGAATAAATACAACTCAATACAACTGAAATAACTAACTATACAACCTCTACTGTGTCTCCTCTAGGCTAGAAGGCAACCTCCAGGCTATCTGTAAAATTTACCAACAGGTCCAGTCAGGACAGAAACGAGTACAACTCATCAAGAAATTCTAATTAAATGACAGAGAACTATAAAGCAGTTATAGACAGTTTTATTGATGAATATGGCAGTTTATATACAGGTGATGGTATGGAGAACAGATAAGATACAAGAAAAGTAAGTAACTAAAACAAGAGAAGAATGATGGCAATGAAGACTGTAAAATAAATCTAGCTGAAGTAAAGTAACATAATAAGTCCAGAATGTAAATGTAAACAAGTGCAAAACCCAAGTAAATCCAGACAACATGAATCTGATACCAGGTGGTTCCAGTACAAGATGAGTCCGGTAAAGGTGAGTCCAGTTGGTGATCAAAGGTTCCAGGGTGAGTCCAGCCTATACTCTAACAGTGTATTTTAAAATATCGGGATCGACATATGAACGGCTGTATGTAATACGGCACACCGCACACTCGGCCAAGTGTGGGATGGCTATCGTTCCAGTATAATTCCAAGGGAGTTATTCCAGTATTTGGGTATGTTCACATGCCTATTCTAATATTTCCCCACCCACAAGTACAAGTGAATCCAGAAAACGACACGAGAATCGAGATGAGTCCAGCCAAACATAATGATACCAGCAAAAGATTCCAGAGTGATTCCAGTAGGTGGTTCCAGTAGTGATTCCAGTAGGTGATGCCAGTAGTGGTTCCAGAAGGTGATGCCAGTAGTGGTTCCAAAAATAGAGGCCAGACAAATAGTATGTGTGTCGTATACATGAATCCAGAAATATCCATACGTGTTACAAGAATCACATAAAACTATCTAGAACTGAAGTACAGTAATTGACAAGTAAATGAAAAAACTATCAGAGAATGTACTCGCCTGATGTCTGAATGTCCAAAGTAAATATACTGTCTGATGAGAGGTATCTGGCTCCTAATTAGAACAGCACAAGTCACAACATATCCAGAAGGGTAATATAAAGCACTACAATACATTCTACATGAATCTAGGTCAAACTAGGCCAAAGTCAACCCTTGGTCAACTCTGGTCAACTGCACTAGTCAAACTAGGTCAAACTAGGTCATGTCCTAACCCAGCAAGTCTTACTAGGCCTAACCATGACTATCCTAGCAAGCACATATCAATACAAGGCTATACAAGCCAACATACACCCAACTCTATATAGCATGCAATTATTCAATACTCAACTAGGCAAGAATTCACATTGGATATACACTAGTAATCTATTACTTTAAGCTATATATGTCTACACATATATACACATGCATATATTGGTATTAACATTAGGTCTATAATCATGGCATTTCAAATGGTTATATAAACTTATATATTACAACACAATATGCTAACATATATATAATATACATACATAGCTAAGTTAACTATATTCATAAATACTTATTTAAGAGGCTATGTGTGTGTATGTGAACATGGCAAAGGGGCAAGTGAGGGTTAAATGGGCATACATAGTGTATACATATGAAAGAGTGTCAAAGTGTAAGTGAACAATGTGTCAAGTGTGATAGTGTCAACATAGTGTAAGGGGGTACATGAGGTAATATAGGATTTGTGTTAACATAGAATATTATATCTCATTAACTTGTATATTGCATACATTACATCTATTATTACATTACATTCATGCTTGCATTCATTCATCATTCATTTATTCTCTTACACTACTATATGCACCATACATTACATACTATGGAACCTACATATTCATTACAAGCCATACTTATACATGCTTATATTAGATAGGATACTTACACCTCATACATCATTTATTTAAACATTTACTCATGCTTACATTCTCTATTTAATTACATAATGTATATACATTAACATGGGTTAAAATCAAATAGAATATTATATTACACACAAGGGTGCACAAAATGCATATGCCGAATAGTAACTCCTACTAATAATCAATACTGTACTATCTCAGCATGAATTAAAATCTAGGATTAAAGTATGTTATAGATCTATGTGTTAGCTTTCCGAAACTTCAAACGGATCGCGTTTTCGTTTCCGAAAACTCCCGGAATCGCGAAAACACCGAGAACGCGTTTGTCTTTCGTACAGCTGACACTCAAATAATTCTCCAGAAAGTTACAGAAAGAATTAGGCCTATTAATACATGTTTTTGGAAAGCTAACTTCAATACACTTCTTTTAAAAAATACGGGAGATTAAACCGAGCTTTGAGCTAGAAGTTATGACATTTCTAAGTTAGGGCTGAAATTAAAAACGTGGATAAAAATCATGACGGATTTGGGTAGTTTGAGACAAAAGAACACAAGTATATAACATAATATATCAAGAACTCACTCTCTACACTAATATATATATATATGAGACACTATAGAACACATCTCCAATACAAAAATATGAGATTAAACATGTAATAATTTATTCATACATAACAACAACACATAGTGTGTCCAAATTTGGAATTTTCTCACATGGACACAAACACAACACAAAGGACACTCCTATGACCTCCAAATGGACACGAAATAGACACAAATAGAGATACAACCATGGGGGTCATTCCTATGGGTTCAAAATAGACCTATATGCATGAGGAAATGAAAGGAGAAGGGATTTATACCTCCTGGTAGATCGAATCGAAGAAAACCTTCCCGGAACGACACCGACACGTAGAGATTCCAAAAGGATACGAACGAGCTCCGAATCCTCCCAAACTTGGGTAGCTTCCTCCTTGGCTAGAATGTAGAAGGAAAGAAGAAGATTTAGTGGTGAAATGGAAGGATTTGGTGGAGAAATGGAAGAATTTGGTGGAGAAATTGCTAGGGATTGCTCTCTAGAAATATGGAAAAGAACAAGAGAGAGAGTGTGGATGAGAATAATGAAATGAACTTGAGCCTATCCTCTCCCAAAGTGGCTGGCCATATGGGGCTATTTGTCCTATTATGGTAAGGTCCAAAATGCCCCCACTAACCTATTCTATGAGTATTAGGAAAGGGCTAATTGGTTGGGGCTAAATTAGTCATTCTAAAGTCTCTAATCACACTAACCTTATCCATAATAATTAATCTAACCTCTAACTAAAATATTTTTATCATGTGGACTAAAATTAATATCATGTGGGCCATGCCTAACTAGTGTGTGGGTCCCACTAGAGTCAAATTACCCCCGGGTCCCCGTTTCAAGTCGGATTGAGCTGAAATTCGAACCCGACTCAAATAATCACAAAAAAATATCATAAATAATAAAATAAATTTCAAAAATATTTCAAAAATACAAAATGACAAAAATATTCCTGTTCCTGAAAACTGGGGATGACAAATTCCTCGAAATTAAAACCAAACAATAGTAAAATGTCAAAAATCACAAGTCATAATTTTAAATAGTTTAAAAATGATTAAAAATCACCAAAAATCATAATATAAAATAATAATCAATAAATAATAATTATAATTATAAAATTTCAAAATTACTCTCATCTGGAAAACTGGGTGTTACAATCCTACCCACCTTATAAAAATTTCGTTCTCGAAATTAAGATGATCGCACCCCCTTCTATGTCAAACATAGTCAAGGGTCAATCACTAGTCAATTTCTCAACATCCAAGTACTTGGTCATCAACTGGTCAACTTCTTAGGGTTTTACCTATGCTAGCTATCTAGGTGTTGGTAACTAGAATTTAGCAAAAGAGAAACTCTATAATAGACTAGCTCTTAACTTCCCAATCCTATCAAGTCACCTATAACTAAATACCTACAAGCTAAGCACATGAATACCAAATACCACATATATATATATATATATATATATATATGCTCAAGAACAACAACCCATCACATATATCCTAAGTATATCATCTATATATATACATGACTGATCAACCAAGGGTTAAGGCAGACTAAACTTATAAGGGTCTGAAACAATGCTTAGAACTAGGCTAAGGATGAATGGTCTGAATCAAGGGGACATGGTATCTAGTGAAGGGTCTGCACACTGCCTATAAAGGTGATCAACACAAAAAAACTCAACATGAAGGAAACTTAACTAAAATGGAAAACTGAACCAAGTATAGGCTAAACAACATGTTTATAACCCTATACAACAATGGCCTATAGATACCAACTAACCTATATCCCATACAAGTATATATATATAGACACACACACACACGCACAAGTATATATATAGACACACACACACACACACACACACACACACATATATATATATAGGAACACATACACACATATATACACACACACACACACACACACACACACACACACACATATATATATATATATATATATATATATATATATATATATATATATATATATATATATATATATATGTGTGTGTGTGTGTGTGTGTGTGTGTTCATATATATATATATATATATATGAACACACACACACACACACACACACATATATATATATATATATATATATATATATATATATATATATATATATATATATATATATATATATATATATGAACACACTCACACACACACTAAGTATGAATATTACACTCCACATGACACTAATACAAATGAAGTTTAAGGTGCCTAACCCACTTAGATGAGAGGAAACTCAAGGACACAATCACAAACTCTAACTTCTCCTAGGACACTCCAAACAGACTCAAACTTGACACGAATATGGACCCGAACACGGGGATCAATCCTACGGGGTCCAAACTAAATTACATGATGAAAAGAATAAGTTAGAGAATAGGTTGTACCTATCGGGAGACTTGCTCCGACACAACAAATTATTTAGGACACGGCTCCGACACAACAAATTGTACCTATCCAAAGTAAATATACTGTCCCGATTCAAAAGTCCTCCGACACGGCTCCGACACAACAAATTGTTTAGGACACACCCTTGCACTTCTTGCTCCGAAAAGCTTGGAGAAGCTTCACTTGGGGTAGAGAAAGAGTTGGATGGAAGAAAAATGGAAAGAAGAGAAATATTTAGAGATGATTTCTAAGGAAATCTATTCTTTCCTTTTGAAAGTAACTTGGAGAAGAAGATGATGTGGAAATTTAAAGTGGGAAGAAGAAAGAATGGGGGAAGGGGTGGCCGACCCTATGTGGGAGGGTTGGGCCACTTGTTATTTACAAGTTTGCCCCTCCCTATAACTTCCAAGCTAAGTTAACTCCTAATTTGGTTTTGGGGGTTAGTTAAAACTAAATAAAAATCATAATTAAGCCTAAATACTCATAGGGGACTAGTCCAAACTCTTAGACCTAATTGTCAAGTATGGTGGGCCATGGCTAATTAATGTGTTAATCATAACTCAAGTCGAAATTCTCCGAGTCCCGAATTAAGTCGGAATGCGATGAAATTCGAACCCGACTCCTATAATCATTAAATATTAATATTCATGAAATAAAATTCCTAAAAATATTCTAAAATAGAAAATTACCATTTTACCCCTATCTTGGAAAAGTGAGGGTGACAAGTCTATCCACCTTAAAAAAATTCGTCCTCGAAATTGAAGACAACAAACACAGGAAATCACAAACAGAAAAATAAAAGAAATAGATTTATACCTCAGGGCGCGAAAAGATAAGGGAAACGCTCCCGCATGTCATCCTCCCTCTCCCAGGTAGACTCACCTGGAGAGTGATGTCTCCATGCAACCCGAACCAAGGGTATGACCTGGTTCCGGAGCACCTTCTCCCTGCGATCCATAATGTCCACCGGTTGTTCTGGATAGCTGAGTGTAGGTCCCACCTGTATCGCTGAATGGTCCAATACATGGCTAGGATCTGCCACGTACCCGCCTCAGCTGAGATACATGAAACATGTTGTATACTCCCTCGAGCCTAGTCGGCATGTTCAGTCGCTAGGCTACTGCACCGATCCTCTCTATGATGGTGAAAGGTCCGATGTAGCGCGGACTAAGCTTCCCACCGCCGCCAAAGCGAACCGTGCCACGTGTCGGGGATATCCTCAAAAATACCATGTTACCAACCTAGACATAAGACAAAACTCAGCACATAGCTAACAAACAATCACAAACAACACGACATGAAACTGAAACTAATCTCGAACTCTAACGGTCTCCGGTGACTATCGGCCCAATGCCACTGCCTATCATGAGCCACCCGAAGTCTGTCTCTAATCAATCTGACCTTCTCGGCCGCATCCACAACCATCTCCGGCCCAAGAAGCGCCCTCTCTCCGACATCGTCCCAAGACAAAGGAGTATGACATCTCCGTCTATATAGAGTCTCAAATGGTGACATCTCTATACTGGCCTGCTAGCTGTTGTTGTAAGCAAACTCTACCAGGTGAAAATGGTCCTCCCAGGAACCCCCGAGATCAAGCACTCATGTGCGAAGCATATCCTCCAAAGTCTGGATGGTCCTCTCCGACTGCCCGTCTGTCTGAGGATGATAAACGGTACTAAACTTGAGTGAGGTGCCCAAGCTAGCCTGCAAACTCCTCCGAAAGTGGGAAGTGAATCGGCTATCCCGGTCTGAAACTATGCTCATCGGAACCCCGTGCAATCTCACGATCTGACGAACATACAGCTCTGCCAGCCTTTCCGTAGACAAACCCACTTTGAAAGGCAAAAAGTGGACCGATTTGGTCAATCTATTAATGATGACCCAAACCGCGTCTTTCCCTCCTGGCGATCGTGGAAGTCCAGACACAAAGTCCATGGTGATGTGCTCCCACTTCCACTCGGGAATGGGTAGCGGCTGTAGTAATCCACCTGGTGTCTGTCTTTCGGCCTTCACCTGCTGACACACAAGGCAACGAGATACAAACTGAGCTACCTCGCGCTTCATGCCATACCACCACACGTGCTCTCTCAAGTCCCTATACATCTTGTTGGCTCCAGGATGCATAGAATACTGAGAACGATGCGCCTCCTGAAGAACCTCCTCCCGAAGCTCTCCACGCGGAATGCACAGCCTAGTACCGTGCCGCAACGACCCGTCTTCGGCTACAGAGAAATCGTCGAGCAATCCCGTCCGCACCTGCTCCCTGATGCTTCTCAGGGCAACATCATCATACTGCGCTGACCTGACTCTATCCATCAGCTAAGACTGAATCTGCAAACCCCACATCTGGATCTTTATGCCCAGAATGATGACCTCGATACCCAAACTATCCAGGTCGGCCAAAAGATGACGATATATCATCAAGAACATAGCTACTGGATACCTGCTCAAGGCATCTGCAACTACGTTGGCCTTCCCCGGATGGTACTGCAGTGATATATCGAAGTCCTTCATCAGCTCTAACCACCGCCTCTGTCGCATGTTCAGCTCCTTCTGAGTGAACACGTACTTCAAGCTCTTGTGATCTGTGAAGATCTCAACTCGCTCTTCGTACAGGTAATGCTTCCATAACTTCAAAGCAAAAATAACCATGGCCAACTCCAGATCATGAGTAGGATAGTTTTTCTCATAAGGACGTAACTGCCTGGATGCATAGGCAATCACCTTCCCGTGCTGCTGAAGAACACAACCCAAGCCCTTCTCTGAAGCATCGCTGTAGATCGAGAACCCACCTGATCCAGATGGCAAAGTCAAGATCGAAGCTGAAGTTAACCTCCTCTTCAGCTCAACGGATGCAGCCTGACACTCAACAGTCCAGACGAACTCCACGTCTTTCCTGGTGAGTCTAGTCATCGGCTCTGCAATCCGCGAGAAGTCCTGGACGAACTTCCGATAATAGCCAGCCAAACCGAGAAAGCTCCGAACCTCGGCAACTGAACTGGGCGCAGACCAAGACTCGACTGCCGAAATCTTCCTCTAGTCCACTGAGATCCCGTGCTCGGTCACCACATGACCTAAGAACTCGACCTGGTCCAAGAAGATCTCACACTTTGAAAGCTTTCCGTTCTCTAACACAACTCTCAAGTGCTCCTCATGCTCCTGCTGCGTCTTCGAATAGATCAAAATATCATCTATGAAGACCACCACGAACTTGTCAAGGTACTAATGGAATACCTTGTTCATCAAGTTCAAGAACACCGCGGGAGCATTGGTCAACCCAAATGGCATCACTGTAAACTCGTACTGGCCGTACCGAGTCCGAAATGCCATCTTGGGAATGTCATCCCGCCTCACCTTCAGCTGGTGATACCCGGACCTCAAGTCTATCTTCGAAAATACCTTCGCCCCACTCAGCTGATCGAACAAATCGTCGATCCTCGGCAAAGGGTACCTATTCTTGATAGTGAGGTTGTTGAGCGCCCGGTAATCAATGCACATACGGGACGTATCATCCTTCTTCGGCACAAACATGACTGGCGCTCCCCAGGACGAAGAACTGGATCTGATAAATCCCTTGTCCTGCAGCTCGTCGACTTGCTTCTTCAGCTCTATCAACTCGTTGTTGTTGACCCTATAGACATGCTGTAAAATGGGCTCGGCACCCGGCACCAAGTCTATAGAGAACTCAATGTCCCTGTCTGGCGGCATCCCCGACAACTCCTCGGAAAAGACATCCAAGAACTCAGCTATCAACGGATGTGGCAAATTCTGCCGTACCGGTTAGCGTGGTAAGGAATCTAGATAACATACTAGTTATGGAATTTAGATTCTCTTGCAACCATACCGGTTAGCGTGGTAAGGAATCTAGATAACATAATAATAGGGTGTATAGCCAAGTTATGGACTCCATCGTTTATTGTAGCTATGCTTACTGGCGTGGCAAAAATTCTGGCAACATAATTTCAGGAAGACGTATATGGTTATCATATTATAATTTAAATCAGATCACTTCGTTATGACCGGATGAGCAAGAACAAATTCTTATCATTATTTTCCCCGTCTTGGTTAACTCTGTCTATCTACAGCCACAATTAGGATTTTCTCAACATGATTGTTGTGTTCCATCTTCCTATGATTTGACTAAACTCTTCTTCGCTAACCACTTGGGTACTTCTTCTTGTCCTTCCCGATAATTGTTGAAAGTGCCTCATGGGTTGATTCAAGGAAGGTTCGAAAGGTAATTTATCCTTGTATTACGGAATCGGGAGTTTGTATCCAGAGAAATACTGGCGAGGCATGACTTCGGATAACGGCATCATGGTTAAATATGTTTCTCGAATTCTACTTGGACCACTCCATAAGCATTTTTGACTAACATCTTCTCCTTATTTTGCAAAAAGTGTTTGGAAATATTTTACGGATATTAGCCAAGTTAAGTTCAGAAACCTATATTATCTGGCGTGGCAGCTGTGTACTGCAGCCATCCGTCGTATTATGGAACAAGGAAGTTAATCGCAGCTAGATGCACACTAGCGCGATAGTAACTTCATGTGACATAATTACGGAGGTATATGGTCCTTGAGTTTTACTTCGACTACGTCCTATGTATTTTGTTCGGCCTCGTACTATTCTTGGAAATATTTTGATAATCTTTCATGTCTTGCTTGACCCTTACCTTGTCTGAATATTAATATGGATTGCTCGACCCAGTCTTAGGCCCCTGTTACCTTCTATTTTGATGATCGAATAGCCAAACCTTGTTAACAGATTCTGTAGTGTAACTATAATACGTTATTATGTGTGATTGTGTTGAGTATATTTCCTTGGAGATTTATTGGGTTAAGCTTATAGGACAGATATGAGTGACTGACTATAGTGGACTTAGAAAACCATTAAGGATGATTAGTTTGATGGTATGGATTGATTTTAAGGTATCTAAGAAGGGGTAATGAAATATTATATTTAGTGACTACAGATTTAGGACTAGAATCTTGTGCTTAGATAGAGGGTTTATATTCAGGAGTTCTTGAGTAAAAGAGAGAAGGCTCAATACCCAGAATAGGTTTTGAATGTATAATTTCATGGAGCTTGTGATTAGTAGGATAAAGATACTTAGGACAGAATAAGGAAACAAACAAATTGCTATTGAGATTGGAATTTTGGTTGATGGCTAATCATTGTTGATATATACGTATCTCGATGATGACCTATATTTTAGAGTATATGCAAAGGTTCTTATTGATATGAAGATTCTAGGGGTAAAATGACATAGTCTTTATGAAAGAAGCTTGATGAACCTGAACCAAAATACCTGTAGAGAGAAACAACATAGATGATCACCAGGGTAGCAGATTTAGTACTGTAGCCATAGCAGTTGCATGTTTTAGCTTGACCTATTGGATGATTTTAATTTTGAGGACGAAATTTTTATAAGGTGGGTAGGATTGTAAGCCCCTGAATTTAGGGCTTATTTTTTTTCAATTTTATAAATCAATTATTTTGAATAAATATTATTATTTGATTATTATTTGATTTAATGCTCTCTACCGTGACTTGGATTTCTAGAGCATCAGGGGTGCCAGTCTCTGGAAACTTTCTTCTTGAAGTTTGTAGTAGACGAGATTACCTTCACGTTGATATATCATGTCCCATCCCAACTTGCTCCCTTGTACTCTTTTTGCTTCGCGCAAGTTCGGGTCAATTTAGACCATTTTAATTATTAATTGAATTCCCACTCTTTTTCTGGAATCATCATATGCACGTTACCATGACTTTTAATTTAGGAGCACCAGACTAGTCTTTTCCTTAGAACCAACTTGCCATGAATGATCTACTCGAGACGCTCTTCACCCCTGACCTTCGTGTCCCACTCAGACACTCCATTTTGTGCTCCATTTCCTTCGCACAACTTTCGGTTCAATTTAGGCCAATTAATTATCTACCGTAAAACCTGATTTAATTTCCAATTTAATTTTCGGGCCCGACATCGGTCCAATCCAATCGACCCAATATATGGCCCTGGCCTGTTTTGAGCCTACTATGCACGTGCCACTTGCGTGCCACCGATCTGATCTCTCTTGTGCTCCCATTCCATCCGTGATTTAATTTGGTTTAAAATTATTATTTTAATTAAATCTTGGCTTCGACTTTGTCCAAACTTGGCCCAACGTCCGACCCAGTTTGGCATGGACCCTACCATGACTGCCCATACATCCCATTGATGTGTCTGTATTTTTCCCTATTTAAAAATATGTTATTTTATATAAAATATCTCTACCTCTCGCTTTTATACATTATATATATATATATATATATATATATATATATATATATATATATATATATATATATATATATATATATATATATATATATATAGTGTAACTCTCTCCCTCTCCTACTCTCTCACTTCCCACACAAGGAAACCCCCTCTATCAGCCGACCTAGCCCACCCACACTCAGCCGACCCCCCTACTCTCTCTCCCTAAATATCTCTCTTTCTCTAAAATATCTCTCTCTCACTTATATATTATACACACATTAATATCCTACTCTCTCTCTCTTCCCTATTATACACCTCATAGCACTCACCCACACCCCCTCCTGTACGAGCACACCCCCATCTCTATCTCACTTTCTCTCTCCCCTCCCTTTTAATTTCTTATACACACACATATATATTTCTCTCTCTCTCACTCCTTATATTACACACACACACACACATGATTCTCTCTCACTCTCCCACAACAGCTCCTCCCGAGCCCAGCTCCCCCAAACCGACCACCAGCCCAGGCCGACAGCCCCCAGCCTCCTCCCTCTCCTCCTTCTCCATCTTCTTCTTTACCACCTCTTCCATCACCATCACCATAGTAATCTCCACCATTAAACCACCACCACTCCTCCACCAAAACCGAACCACCGCCGCTTCCGTCACCCTCGCCGGGCCTCCGCCACCGGCATGCGCCGCTCGTAGCCGCGCGAGAGCGAGCGCAGCCGCTCGCAGCAGCAGCAAACGCTGCGGCAGCAGTTGCCACGGCAGCAGCCGCATGGCCGTCGCGCGCACAGCCGCCGCCGGCCAGGTCCCCGGCCGCGCCACCGCCGGGGTTGGCACCCCCATGGCCGGGCGCACCCAGGCGCACCACCCTGTAGTGGCCAACGTCCTCCGGGATGCGCCGTCTAGGCGATTTCAGCATTTTTCTCGGAGTTCCGTCGACGCGCGCGCGAAGAAAATTCCAGAATTCGTGCTCCGTCGCAGCGACTTCGTACAGATTTTCTGGACAATCCGACCGTTGGATCATCGAGTTCTTTGCTCCTTCTCAATCTCAGTATATACCCCTTCATCCTTCTCAAATTTCGCCCGTTAATTCCGTCGTTTGTTATGTAAAAACTGGCCACCAAGTTGACGTTTTAAATTGAACTATTTTTAGACAGTTTCGTGATGCCAACTTCGCGTGTTCGTATCTTCGTCGTCGCAGCTCCGTTTTGCGTGCTACCAGTTCCGGTGCACAGCTGGTATAACCCTCTTTCTGCCCCCTTTATATTTCATTTCAGTTTGAGCTTGTTAGGTCGGTCGAATTCGACGCCAAAGTTGGCCGGTCGAATTCTTAGTGTTGCACTTGTAAAATTCTATTTTTGAACCCTGGACTCCGGATTCAATTTTTGACACCACCAGTAGACTCGTGGCGTCGTTCTGGCCTGTTTTCATATAATGTTTGTTAGATTTGGAGGACGTGGGCCCTGGCACGCATTTTGGTGTAAAGCGGGTCCCACTTTCTGAGTCAACGGGTCACTTTGAGATCGGCTCATCGGAATCAAATTCTGGATATACCGTTGAGTTCGTATCATCATTCTGGACTCGTTGACATATAATTTGCTAGGTTTTAGTGGACATTGGTTTCGGTACGCATTTCGGTACAAGTCGGATACCAATATCCGGGTCAACGGGTCATTTTGAGTTCGGCTCATCGGAATCCAATTCCGGATATGCCGTTGAGTTCATATCGTCATTCTGGACTCGTTGACATATAATTTGCTGAGTTTTGAGGACATTAGCTCCGACACGCTTTTCCGTACAAATCGGAATTTCAATGTCCTAGTCAACGGACCAATCTGAGATCGGGTCAACGAAATCCAATTCTGGATATACCGTTGGATTTGTATCGTCATTCTGGATTCGTGGACATATAATTTGTTAGGTTTTGTGCACTTTTATTTCGGCACATTTTTCGGTGCAAAGTGTATCCAACGACGGACACCACTTTGGCCCGAAATTACCCTTTTTGCCCCTGTGTCCAAATTGGACTTATGGACAGGCGATTCTAGTTAATTTGACCATTCTGGACACGTTAGTGATGTTAGTTTCATCATCTGACAACATCTGTAGATTTCTTCCCTTTTTGTGTCATCCTATTATTATAATCTTTCTCCTTTTGTGGTATTTGAGATTCATCGATTCCAGTGATTTCACAACCACTGAAATTGAATGTGTTGATCCTGTAGATATTTGTAGAGACTAGCTTTGACCCAGTTTGACCATGGTTAACTACTTTGACTGAACGTCGAAGTAGAGTCAACATTTGACCTAGGATAGACTAGTTTTGACCTTGGTTGACCACAGTTGACTATTTTGACCAAAGTCAACCGGAAGTCAACCGTAGCCTAAAATTGATTAGGACTGGACCGAAGTTGACCACTTGACCCAAAGTCAACTATTAGTCAACGCTAGTCAAGTTTGACCTAGAGTTGACCTAGGGTTATCCAGAGTTGACCAGTTGACCAAAAGTCAACTGTAAGTCAACCCTTGACTTAGATTAACCTGGTTTGACTTGCCTTGACCTAGTTTGACTTGGTTTGACTTCTTATGATCTAGTTTGACTTAGTATGACTTGATTTTACTTCTAAACCCTTATATTGATACAGTATTTCCACCTATAGGTCCCCGAGGCACTGTTCTAGGACTTAGTTGACATATTCCACCAGATCGCAGGCGAGTACATTCTCTGATAATAATTCTGTTTTATGATATCGTTTACGTTTCTTGTATTTAGTGTAGATACCCTTGTTCTCTTGACACATTGTTCGCACGGATTGGTATTTCTCTGGATCCCGTCATGAGATGTTATTACTCGCTTTTCTTGGTATATCTTGTACAAGTCTTTCTTGTTCCTTGTGCATTGTATAGACACGATTCCTGCGAAGGCTAGCTACCCTCTCGGAGAATCGCATGTCATGATGTGTCATGGTTGGATCCACTATACTAGTCGGGGACGGGGAGCACTAGTGTAGATATGTTGTCATTATCCGCCTTATTTATTCTTATAGACCTTGAATGCTAGCCAATCCTACACTCAACGTATGATTGGCCTGATCAGTAGACCTTGTGCAGACCCAAGCCGGCCACATATCAAAACTAGTACTCGCACACTTGGATAGATGATTCTTGATTCTTGTACATGCCATGATCAGTTTTACTTGCCTTGTTCTAGCTCTAGATTTACAGCTTACCTTGCCATGATACTCACATGTACATTTCATGATTTCTTGTATATTCTCTCTATTTACTGCTACATTTTTAATATCGTCTAATTATAATTGTTATTTGAGATTTGTGCTCGTTCCATCCTGACTGGATATGTTGGCAAAATTTTAGGAGTAGTTGTGCCCTCAGTATTGGACTTCATGATGTTGCTAGCTGAGGTGGATCTCACTATTCTTCTATGTGAGTTGCCTGGTAGTTATCCTTAGTTAGTCTTGTTGTTCCTTCTTTATTTTCCTGTCTTATGATCATTATAGATTCTAGTTGTTCTAGAGATATTGTTATTATTTCTTGTATTATCTTCCTTAGTTTTCGTGATGTGACATGAGTACATTTCTAGTTATGGATCTTAGATGTTGTAGTTAGTATAGTATACTTGACAGCGTTCTACCGCCGATACTGCGGCGTAGGTTGGACATGGCCCACGTATTCGTACCCGTATATCCGGGTGCGGGTCATGACACTACCATTTTACCCCTATCTTAGAAAAGTGAGGGTGACACATGTCCCATAATCCAATAAAATGAGGAGAGCACGTACACACGTTCTTCGAGAAGTGTGGCATGAAGGCCACGTCAGAAGACCACGTTCCCACATAATCAGGACAAACTGTGCATAAAAAATGTTGTTTAAACATGTCTGAACGTAAAATAGCTCAAAGTGAGCTTCCTGCGTAAAGTGACTAAAAATAGACTTGAGCGTAAAAGGCTCAAATAAACTCTACGCGCGCAAAAAAGAGTAGCTGGGATAGCCTTGAGCGTAAAACCTCAAATAACTCTTATGCGTAAAGAGAAAGCTGCGCCTCAAGCGTAAAGTCGCTTATTGGCACACTAAACAACAAACTCCTTGGCTTCTGTCCATTTATTTTGTCAGAAAATCAATTTGTCATAATAGAATCTTTATGCATTTAATGCAGCATGGACAGCTCATTCGCGTAGAAATTTAAACTGTTCTCCGCATAAAGTCTGAATGTAAGGCTTGCGTAGAATTTTGAGTTTGACTCAGTTTGACCTTTGCGTAAAGTCTTGTTTGGAATTATCCTTCGCGTAAATATCTCAATCTCCTTGACTTGGTCTTCGAATTTTATTTACACTTCTACAAGGCCAAGTGTCTGTCTTTTGGAGGGAGGATAGAGCTGGTGAGATCAAGCATTGAATCTATCATGAGGTACTGGCTCCAAGCCTTACAGGTTCCACTGCTCACTATTAGACGGGTGGAACAATTATGCACTAATTTTATATGGAAGGGAGGTATATATGCAATTGCGTGGAAGAAGCTTTGTGCACCTGCAGAAGAGGGAGGAGTGGGCCTAATTACAAGCACTGAGGACAGTAGCTGACATGCGACCGACGTGGAGATTCTTACAAGGTGGGTCATTGTGGGCAGACTGGATGGCAAACCGATACCTCAAAGGGAAGAATTTATGAACGTACAAGCATAATAATAATGATTCGGTTACATTCAGAACAATAACTAATCATAGAAATATGATGAAACTAAACATCAGACGAGTGATGAGAGACGGAGTAAGTACTGATTTATAGGAGGATCCGTGGATCGATCACCGAAGCTGACTTGACATGTCCGACATTGACAGGCGTCCGTGGGAGGGGAGAGAGTGGATTAGTTGTATCATCACTCACGGCCAATGGCAGCCTAACAAACACCATCACACGGGTAAGTATGGAGAGGCTATTAAGAAGGTCGAAATTGATTTACACAGAAGTGCTGATGCTTGGATATGGTAACGCTCCCCTCGGGTTTGTTCGAATCAAGGTCTTGCTATGACCTGGTTCGAATTGGCCAACCACACTTCTTGCTGACAAATTTTGTATGGGTTCCAGGGCTAAGTCGAAACATGAAATACTGCATGTATCGACTAGTTTTAGGCCGCCTTCTGACAAAGGACAGGTTAGCGAGGTTCGGCATACGAGAAGGAGAACATTTGTGCAACATGTATGGAACGGGCAACGAAGACATGCAACACCTTTTCTTCGGATGTATGTCGACGAGCATTCTATGGGAGGGACAATGTCACAAGCTAGACATCAATTGGGGAGGACCAATCTCCATTACAGATGTGATTGACGGTATCAATAATCTGAAGACTAGAGGCGGCACGTGGTTCAGGGAGGCACGTCTTAGACTCTCGGCTACTGTATAGCATGTTTGGAGGGAACGAAACAATCGGATATTTGAGAGCATTTATACCTCTAATATAGGCATACTACATAATATAGAACAAGATGTCCAAACTATGAGATTTGGGCTAGTTACATGTAATAGATAAATGTACTATTAGTTTGAAGTTTTTTTTAAATAAAATTACCTTTTCCAAAATATATATATATATATATATATATATATATATATATATATATATATATATATATATATATATATAATGACAAATTAAAATAAAAGATTAAATTACACGAAACTAAAAGATAAACAAATCAAATTAAAAGTGTTCAAAACGCAGCAGCTAGTAGCTAAGGTGGGTTTTGGAAATAAAATAAAATAAATTAAAAAGCTAAGTGTGTTTTTTGTTTTTAGTTTTAAAATAGTCGATCAAAACGCACTTAACAAGTGCGTATTTAATTTTCCCTTTTAATTTATCCAAAATTTATCTCTCTGAATATAATTTTTATTTTTATTTTTATCAACTGAATATAATTTATTAATACTTTATTCTCTATAATAAAAAAATTTCATCTTTTTTTGGCATCAGAATCTATTCTACTATATAATGTAAAAACTTGATTGTGAAACTTTTGAATTTCTAAAATACCCTCGAGTATTTTATAAAGACTTGCATGTCTTTATGTTTAAAGTCAAAACAATAATGTTTGCATGCTATGAAGTCTCATTTTTCTATACATTTTTTCATGTCATTTAAGAGTATTTTTCCTTTTTATTTTTATGTCCTTACCATTTCCAAATGTTATTATTCTCAATAGAAAATTCAAAAAAAATAAAATTCCTACTTTGAATCTCTTGGCATTGTATAAAGAAAGTACATACACATGAATAGTCACCTAAAAAAGACAGAAAGATGACAACTGATCTTATGATATTCTAATTAAAATACGTGCAAAACAAGAACATTTAGACTAGTGGTATATCTTCCATTATATAATGAGGCTTCAAAACGGCTCAAAATGAGCCGTCTAAGCCGTCATTATATCACGGTCCAGTTTATTGTAAAAATAAATAAATTATGTAAAAAGTTGTTGAAAAAGTTAAAATTTATCAACATGGAAAATCGAACTCAACCAAACAAGAAAGCCACCTTACACCTTAACCACATGAGATGAAAGAAATATTTGACTATAATTGGATGATATTTTTATTATATGTGCAAAGTACGTGCATTTACTAGTAATATATATGTAGACTATTAGACCATCTCCAATTGTGATTTCTAAAATTGAGTTCTTATCCTACTTCGCATTGTAGTTTAAGGAGATTTATATCCTAGTTGGAAGAGTTTATACATAGGAATTGTAGACATAAAAAAATACTCTCTAATGGTTCTCCATTTCTATCCTATGTGTCACATAGTAAAACGACCAATTTAATAGTGTGGGCCCAATAACAATTGTCATGAGAGATGGAGAATTTCTATGAAAGTTTCTACATGTAGAAACCCTTTTCATCCTACATCATTGCCACCTAGGATAGAAATGGTGATCATTGGGAGAAGTTTTTTCTAAAATGGATTTCTTCCAAATAGGAAAGATAGAAAGACAATCTCCAATGGGGGGTTCTATCTTCCATATTTCTATGGAAGAAATCCATTTTATTCTTATCACCATTTCTATCCTAGGTGTTAATGATGTATGATGAAAAATTTCTAGGAGGGTTTCTACATGTAGAAACTCTCATAGAAATGTTATCTCTCATGACAATTATTATTGGGCCCCACACAATTAAATTGGTCCTATGGAGAACTGGAGAGAATTTTTGTATGTCTATAATTTCTATGTAAAAACTTTTTCAACTAGGATAGAAATTTCCTTAAAATATAATGACAAGTAGGATAAGAACTCAATTTTAGAAATCAGATGGTCTTATATTCTCAGTTCAGGTTCGATTCAGAGTTGGTTTCGAATTATGTTGTTTATGACTACTGCGGGTCGGTTTGGAACCGGGAACCGACCCAAAACCCAATACATAACCCTAACTATAAAAGTCAAAGAGTAGAGAGAATGGACTCCGCCGCCTCCATTTTTCGATTTCTCTCTCCGTCTCCATCTCCCTATTCCCCACTCTGTCCACCGCCACCATCTCCCTATGTCGATTTCTCTCTCCGCCTCCATTATTCTTTACGGAAGAAAACAAAGAGCTAAAGAAAACAAAGAGCGGGGAGAAGGAAACAAAGAGCGGCGGAGCACAGGCGGCGTTGGCGGTTGGATCTACCTCTGGAAATCAGATCTGGTGGAGAGAAGAGTAGATCTAGTTGAGATATTTTTTTATGGTTTTCTATCTTATATATAGACAATTTTTTCTCAATTATTGCTTTTTTCTGTTTTAAATTTTAAATTATTGCTTTCTACGTCCCTTTGACTTGATTTGACATATTTTCCCATTTTTTTGGGTATGGAAACGTTCAATTCGTGTCCGTATCGGCCTGTATCGGATACTTAACGGTCGATACGACCTATACAATAGATTTTGTCTGTGTATTGGCCGATAACGATGCTTTGGGTGCGTATGGGATCGGCCACCTTGAAAACTGATCCGATATGGCCAATACTGATACATATCGGCCGATATTTCTACCGATACTTTGGGTGCGTATGGGATCGACCACCTTGAAAACTGATCCGATATGGCCGATACTGATACATATCGGCCGATATTTCTAACATTTTAACAACACAGCAAAGGTGTATCCCAGCCTTCATGATCTACAGAATACATCCATTCATCTCTAATAACGGCTACATACCCCAAAAAACCACCAGTAAACTTTTTATAACTTCCTCAATACATGTGAGGGCACAAAATTTAGTCCCGAATTTGATTGGTTTATATTTAAATATTTGTCTCATGTCTACATCCGGGCAACTACTGTGGTTACATACCACGGTGGCAAACGAACCAAGAGATGGTGTCCCTCTGTTACATGCACGGGTTCCTGTTGAACCAGTAGGGCAGGATGGACGTCCATGTTCTCAATCACTTCAATTGTCATAAATTTCTCTTGGCATCCATCAAGAATCATGAACACAGTAGGACAGTGTGACATCCATTAAGAATTAGGGGTGAGCGTCGTATAATCGGTCGGTATTTGGTTGAATTTTTCGGTATTTTTTAAAATTTGTATTTAAAAAATCAATACCAACATCGTACCATTTAAAATCGGTTTTTTTCGGTTTCGGTTAAATCGGTATTCGGTCGGTTTTTGTTCGGTATCGATATTTTACCATTTAACATTTGATCAATCAACACACTTAATATGAACCTCTTAACCTCGAACAAGGTTGTAAAAATCGTTAGTCGACCGCTAGTCGGTTCGCTAGGACTAGAGATTAATCGGGAACTAATCGGTTTAGACTTTTTTAATTATATATATATATATATATATATATATATATATATATATATATATATCACATGTTATCAAAATACTAACTGTTTTTTTTCTTTTCAAAATGCAATAGCAAAAAAAAAAGTCAAAAAAGCAACAGCAGTAAAAGCAACAGCAAAAATAAAAGCAACAGCAGTAAAAGACAAAAATGTAGCAGCAGCAGCAAAACCAAAAACGCAGCAGCAGCAAAACCAAATCATCAAATGTCTCAAAAGTCCAAAAAGCCCCCCCCAAAAAAGGAGTCCCCCAAATAAAAACCCAGCAACAGCAGTATCAACAGCTACAAACGAAAAAGAAAAAAAGGAAAAAGGAGAAGGATGGAGGAGGAGGAGGAGGAGGAGGAGAAGAAGAAGTTACCTGAGCAGCGGTGGCTCGTCGGCGGCAGCAGGTAAGTTGTTTATCCTCCTCTTATTTCCTTCCTCCTCTTCTTTCCTTTCTCTTTTTTTTTCTTTGGCAAAACCGGCTAGGTTTTCATTTCCTTGGCAAAGCCGGCTAGGTTTTTTTTGAACTGGTTGGCCGACTAAGGCCGCCTAAGACGGTGGCCGATTAATTGGGCCGCTTAGGTGCCAAGTCAGGAACGGTGTAAAAGCATAGAAAGGTTAGAAAAGCATTGTAAAAGAAAATTGAACTAGAAAGACCAATCAGAAAGGGTGTAAAAGCATAGAAAGGTTAGAAAAGCATGTAAAAGAAAACTTATCTATCGTATGCAAACCAATCGGTAAGGGTGACTACTACATTTAATTTCAAAACTTATCTATCGTATGCAAACCAATCGGTAAGGGTGACTACTACTTCATTTAATTTCAAAACTACTAAGAAACAACAGTAGAAATATTAAAATTATGTCTAAAATATATTTTCTAAAATGTTAATAATTTATCAATAATTATTTGTTTTTCGATACCAAAAAATCCGATACATCGATCCGAAACCTTCGATACTGCCGATACCGCCGATGCCGATACTCAATAGGAATGGTCCGATACCGATACTTTGAACCTTGAGTGAAACCTTATTGTTTAGTTATAGAAAGTCAGATTTTAGAGTATAGTTCATGGCTGATAAGCTTAATAGTATAAAGAAAATACCCAAAATTTCATATTTATATGTGTATTGTATTTTCATTCTGTTTCATATATAAATAGCTGAAAGCTTTGTGTACTTTCTTTTGTTTCATTTAGGGTGTGTTTGATTGCAAGGTGGAAAATGTGGAAAAGAAATTAATTCCATGGAATTATTTTCCTAGGAAAAAAATTCCATGGAATTTAAAAAAAATTCATGGAAAACCAAACTTGATTTGGGCGTTTGATTTTCATTATTTTCCATGGAAAATGATATTTTCCTATGGGTTGAGCAAGTTTCATTTTCCACCATTTTAGAAGAAAATATGGAAAATGATATTTTTCTAGAAAATAATTCCATGGAGAATATAAGCTATCAAACACTACAATTGGTGAAAAATTTGTGATGCAAATATTTTCCATGGAAAAAAAGCCCAATCAAACACAGCCTTATATACTTATTGTATTTTCATGCCCTTTGTTTTGATTGTTGGTTAATTGAGGACTTGAGTCTTTTTTCATTGTTCTTGTCATAGTAACTTCCTTTTTAGTAGTTTAGTTCTTGACTTAATCAAGCTGAGTGCCCTCTTTTTTTTGTTCTTTTGTGCAGTAACTGGTATTTGTTTCCTTGCATTCACTATATGTTCCATTACATTTTTATTTTCCTTCACTATGAGCTAAACCAGCTACCTGTGCCCGCTTTTGTTTTGTCCATGTAGATCAAACATGATAGCAGTGCTACATGCATTTGTTTGATCATCGTGCATTTGTCATTTTAAATTGCTGTCATTAATGCTTTGCAGGTGTGGATTTGAGGTTCGTATATCCAAACACCAGCCTTTGTGTTTCTTACTTCTTGAGTTCTTATATTAGGTAATATACCTAATATAAGGACTCAAGAAGTAAGCAACACAAGTCCAAAGAGAGGACAGCGATAGCATTTTTACGAGTTGATGATGAACATATGAAGATTTTTGAAAATTGTGTAAGGCAAATTATTATGTCATCTGGTTCGACCACATTTACTAAGATTGTTAACAAATGGAATACAGCTCTGATTGGTAAGTTGTTCACCCCTTGCAGTTCATTTTTGCTGATTATTGCACTATTTAGGATTAGCTATACACATGGATGTATTTCTCATCATAAAATATTGTGTACTTGTTATCCAGGCCTTATGACATATTTCCGTGAAGCAACTGTGCACACTCAAGAACTATTAGATTTACTTGTTAAGTGTGAAAATGAGGTCCAGACTCGCATCAAGATTGGGTTGGGCTCTAAGATTCCTAGCAGGTTAGCATATTTATCATGGGGATTTCACAGTAAGTATCGTTTGGGAATACTTTTTAGATTGTGCTCCTGACCTAGCATCTTATTTGCAGGTTGCCTCCTGTGATTTTTTACACACCCAAGGAAATAGGAGGTCTTGGCATGTTTTCCATGAAATACATATTAATTCCAGAGAGTGAAACAGAGTTGTGTTCGCAAACATCTCTCGGGGTGTTGCATGACTGTCATTCTGAGGATGATAATCACCTCATTCCAAATCTTTATCGCTACATTCAGGTCAGTCCTGTCTAGTATTTCTTTGATATACTCATTATTCTTATCACTATTTATCATTTCAACCCTTGAAATTTCTGGTTTCATCAATATTCCAGCCATGGGGGAGTGAATTTATTGATTCACAGCGTGTTTGGGCTGAATATGCAATAAGAAGACAGGAAGCACAATCACTAAATAGGTGTGCTTAACCCTTGAGGATCTTGAGGTAGGTTTCTTGTTGTGGCAGCAGCACTGTCTAGTATATTTTTCATTCACACTTACACTTTTTTGAGAGGGATTGTGGAGGTACTCAAGAATTTTTTGTCATTGTTTGACGTGCTCTTCCGAGCAGGATAGTACATCACTTATCAAATTTGGTATTTCATCATTTTCTATTATTTTATACTAGAGAGATTCTGTTCTCCAGATTAGATCCTTTGGCTCCATGCTGTTATTAGTAAATTAGTGATACCAGAGAAATGTATACATTTTTTTAGTCATAGGAGGCAGGTATCGATTTGTCCATAAAATCTGCAGGATTCATGGGATAGGGGAATACCGCGAATCAATACCCTTTTCCAGAAAGATCGTCGTACTCTAGCCTATGGCAAAGGTTGGAGAGTGCGAACTGAGTTTAAGCAGTATCAAGTTCTAAAACCAAACCCATTCTGGTGGACCGATGAGCGGCATGATGGCAAGTTGTGGAATTTGAATAATTATCATACTGATGTCATCGAAGTGCTTGGAGGAGTTGATTTTATTTTGGAGCATACCTTATTCAAGGTCACATAGTAAGGAAATTTAGAATAGATTCACCAATATTCTTTCTGAAACAGAATGTCTATTATTATCCATTTATTAGGTGTTCAACTCTTAAGCACCTTAAAGTTTTCTATTTAATTTCAAGATGGCATATTTAGTGTTTTATTAGCTTGGAATAATTGTGGTTATACTATTTCCAGTTTTCCAACTTGGGAAGTTCTTTTCTGGGAGAAAGCATCTGGTTTTGAGGAATCTATGAAATATAAGAAGCTTACTAATGCTCTGTGTTCTGGGCTGAGCCAAATACCTAACCGTAGATTTACTCTCTGGTGGTCGCCAACTATCAACCGAGATGTTCATGTTGGCTTACAAGTTCAACTAGACCTCACAGGAATATTCATGCATGGAAAAATCCCTATGTTGAAGATATCTTTGATTGAAATATTCCGTGCCCATTTGTGGCAGAAGATCCATGAGTGTGTTGTAATAGATCTCTGTCAAGTATTGGATCAGGAGTTGGACGTACTGAAAATTGACACAGTGCAGAAAGAGAATATACATCCAAGAAAGAGTTACAAAATGAACAATTCTGCTGATATTGTTCTTTTTGCCAACCATCGGTGGCCAATGTCCCAGCCTAGCCATAGAAATGAAAAGGATGTTTTGATTGGAATGAAAGCAGTAAGTACTGGATTGATGTGCAACTTCGATGGGGAGATTATGCTTCCCACGATATAGAATGTTATACAAGGGCCAAATTTTGTCAGTACACACAAGATAACAAGTCCATTTACCCATCTCCAACCGGCGTAATGATTGGACTTGACCTAGCATATAATTTGCACTCTGCCTATGGCAATTGGTTCCCAGGGTCAAAACCACTATTGGTTCAGGCAATGAACAAAATTGTGAAGTCAAATCCAGCTGTGTGTGTTTTGAGGGAGAGAATAAGAAGGGGGCTGCAGTTGTACTCGTCTGAACCTACTGAACCCTCTCTTTCCTCCCAAAATTATGGTGAGATCTTCAGCAATCAGATTATTTGGTTTTTTGATGACACAAATGTCTATAGAGTCACGATCCACAAGACATGTCATGGAAATTTGACTACGAAACCAATCAATGGTGCGATCTTTATATTTAACCCGAGAACTGGACAACTGTTTTTGAAGGTTATCCACACTAGTGTATGGGCTGGGCAGAAGCGTCTTGGCCAGCTTGCCAAGTGGAAAACAGCAGAGGAAGTGGCTGCATTGGTCCGGTCACTACCTGTTGAAGAGCGGCCAAAGCAAATTATTGTGACCCGCAAAGGAATGTTGGATCCTTTAGAGGTCCATTTACTTGATTTTCCAAACATTGTAATTAAAGATAGTGAGTTGTAATTGCCGTTCCACGCGTGTCTGAAGGTCGAGAAATTTGGTGATTGGATCCTCAAGGGTTGGTTAAAGAGCATATCTTCATACAGTGCCTTCGCTCGTCTAATACTGATACTACGTGCACTCCATGTGAACAATGAGAAGGAAAAAATGTTACTGAAGTCTGATGAAACAATTGTTACAGAACCACACCATATATGGCCGTCACTCTCGGATGATCAGTGGATGATCATGGAGGTTGCTCTGAGAGATCTAATACTCTCAGATTATGCAAAGAAGAACAACGTGAACACATCAGCACTAACCCAGTCCAAGATTCGTGATATAATACATGGTGCAGAGATGACTCCATCCTCACAACAGATGAAACACATTAAAAAAATGCGTAAACAGGTGACATACTAGCAGAATTATGGTTCCTGAACTGTATATATTTACCATTTTTGTTACCATTTGTTAATTTCTCTCTTGTAGGCAGCAAGACGCCAGTGTGAAGAATATGGAAGTACATGGTGATGATGAGTTCATCACCATGTAGAACTCATCATCACCATGTTCTTCATATTCTTCACACTGGCGTCTTGCTGCCTATAAGAGAGAAATTAACAAATGGTAACAAAAATGGTAAATATATACAGTTACAAATCTGTACCTCCGAGTCAATCATATGTATGTGAACTCAGATGACATCAAGGAGACCGTCTACACCTACATTATGCCTAAGAACATCCTGAAAAAGTTCATCTGCATAGCAGATCCTGAAACTCAAATTTCTGGTTATTTGTATGGTTTAAGCTCACAAGATAATCCATGGGTTAAAGAGATCCGATGCATAGTGATGCCACCACAATGCGGGACTCATCAGCAAGTACTCATGGAGTACACGTAGTATCAGTATTAGACGAGAGAAGAGAAGGCATTGTATAAAGATATGCTCTTTAACTAATCATCATAAAAGGTAGTGAGTTGCAATTGCCATTCCACGCGTGTCTGAAGGTAGTTCATTTGGTGACTCCATCCTCACAACAGATGAAACACATTAAAAAAATGCGTAAACAGGTGACATACTAACAGAATTATGGTTCCTGAACTGTATATATTTACCATTTTTGTTACCATTTGTTAATTTCTCTCTTATAGGCAGCAAGATGCCAGTGTGAAGAATATGGAGAAGTATGGTTGTAGAACTCATCATCCCTATGTACTTCTCCATATTCTTCACACTGGCAAGAATATGCCAGTGTGAACTCAGATGATATCCATATTCTCCATATTCTTCACACTGCCTATAAGAGAGAAATTAACAAATGGTAACAAAAATGGTAAATGTATACAGTTACAAATCTGTACCTCCGAGTCAATCATATCTATGTGAACTCAGATGACATCAAGGAGACCGGCTACACCTACATTATGCCTAAGAACATCCTGAAAAAGTTCATCTGCATAGCAGATCCTGAAACTCAAATTTCTGGTTATTTGTATGGTTTAAGCTCACAAGATAATCCATGGGTTAAAGAGATCCGATGCATAGTGATGCCATCAGCAAGTACATCTTCCATCAGCTCTTCCGGAGCATGACTTCTTAAATGACCTAGAGCCACTAGGCTGGATGCATACGCAACCAAATGAACTACCTCAGCTTTCTTCTCAGGTTATTTTCTATCCCTCAATTTGCATTTGGTACATTTTATGTCTTCATGTGTTGTAATTTGTTTGGCTAAGTTGTCACTGTGTACTAAAATAAAAATGTACAATTGTGTAATTTTCTTTTACAGAATCTCACATGCCATGCACAACAACAAACAATGGGATTGCGAGAAGTGCATCATCTTGACGTGAGTTTCACTCCGGGATCCTGTTCTCTGACTGCATATAAGCTCACAACCACAGGTTATGAGTGGGGACGTGCCAATAAAGATACTAGAAGCAATCTAATTCGTTATTCCGTGACCGAATATAAGCAGCGCAGACCCAGAGGTTATGAGTTGGTACGTTCCATTGAAGCTATTGGAAGCAATCCTGAATACTATGAAAAGGTCCAGATGCTTCTTAGTGACAGATTCTTGGGATTTTACATGGTAAAGATCTGTAGTCATCTTCTATACGGATCTGCTACTGCATCTGAACTTTTGGTTGAACATTTGATTAGATTTAGGGATACTGAGTGACTGTTCTCTTTTGACTCTCAGGTACCGGATAATGGGCCTTGGAATTACAATTTCATGAGAGATAAGCATACGGTTAGCATGCGATACGGCGTAATGCTTGGAACACCTAGGAACTACTATCATGAAGATCACAGGTCGACCCATTTTCTAGAGTCAAGTAATTTGGAAGATTTGGAAGAGACAGTTGAGGGAGACCGTGAAGATACCTTTTCATAGGTTAAGGTATAGTAAGGTCTAGTTGCATGCCACAGTAGTTATCCATGCTCTATTCATATTCTGGTTTTGTTTACCAGAGAAACTTATAAGTTCTCCAAGCTGAAAACTGCTGTTTCTGCTCAAGATGTTGAAATTTACCTTTTGATTTTAGATGATTCATATTCTGGTTTTGTTCACCAGAGAAACTCAAAGGCTCTCAAAACTAAAAACTGCTCTTTCTGCTCAAGATATTGGAATTACCTTTTCACTGCTCCACAATTATACAAGTGGAACCTGAGAGAAACTTATAAGTTGTCTCCAAGCTGAAAACTGCTGTTTCTGCTCAAGATGTTGAAATTTACCTTTTGATTTTAGATGATTCATATTCTGGTTTTGTTCACCAGAGAAACTCAAGGCTCTCAAAACTAAAAACTGCTCTTTCTGCTCAAGATATTGGAATTACCTTTTCACTGCTCGACAATTATACAATTGGAACCTGGCGTTGGGAAAGTAATTTTCTTCTGATGATTATACTGTCATGATATATGATTCGAAGATTTAAAGCAATCTCAGTATATTTCTTGGTGCAATACAAGTGGTCATGTTCTATGTTCATGAACTCTTGGTATTGTTGGGCTCGAGCTCCTGAGTAGTGCTGCAGTGCATTAGTTCTTATGCCAGGTAAGGTAACGGACAAAGGAAAAAACAGGTTTGACTTTCCAGCTGCTCACTCGCTGGGTGGGTATCAATCAGCGGCTTTAATACTTTAAATTGCTTTAAATCTTTTATACGTGCAGCTTCAACATACTTGCTGGCTTCCTTTTTTATGGTAATTTTATCTCGTGCATACGCTTCCACAGTTAAATTTGAACTGCGCACTGCAGATGCTGTTCAGTTTTCACATTTTTATCAAGTTCCTTTTGCATGTAGCTCGTTTTGTGCGACTAGTTTCTAGGTCAAGACGCTAAGTTGGCCACTGCCACCTGGCATCTTGGTGCGGTCGGTCAACCGGGCTTCCCGACATCAGCCTTGGTATTGGTCCGGTCAAATCAATGCTGGGCCAGTCCAAGCTTAGTCAATGGGGACCGATCTGGCCCACCCTTTATTCGGTCAGTTTATTTTTTTCTTTCGATTCTCTTTACAGGCAGTACTAAACCTTTGACTACGGACTACGTCCAACCTACCTACGCCGCGACATTGACGCATAGTATAGTGTCTACACCTCAACCATATATTAAGTTCTCTAAATACTAGCATTTATACGTGAACCAATTTCAGATTATGTTGGCTAACTCAATCACATGAACTAGAATAATAACATGTAAATAATGAGAGCATGAAGAAATCCAATCTAGAATATCACCAGCATCATCGTAGCAAAACATAAAACGAGTATAAACCATCCAAGATATGGAGTATAAGTACATTCTATGAAAGGATTTTTTGGGAACAGATCTGGTTAAAAGAGACTGAAAGCAATACCAAGTACTAAGGGACCATGGATCATAGCTCTCTCCATAAGATTATACTAGTCAAAGGCTGAACGGTTAAGATGCCCACCTTCCACCCAAGGTCATCTTTCCACCTGAGGTCCATAGTGAGTAGAGTATAAATCATCCTTGCCTAAATTGTTAGCGTTGAACGAGATCATGCATCCTCCAAGGAACTATAGAATTATCACCCTTGAAAATTCTGTATGCAATTAATGCATCTCCTTCAATAGCAATCTCCTTGTCAATAAAGTGCCTAGCCAGGCAAAGGCCGAGATGGATGGCATGGAATTCAAGCTTGGAGACTATAATGATCAGGCCGAGATGGAAGGTAGCATGTTCTCGCCTCCAGAAACCTCCCATACTCGTCCCTAACAATCGCCGCGGTCGCGATGGCTGATGAAGACGTAGATCCATCAACATTGATCTTTATTCCTCCCTATGCCCCTTTTTCCCAAGTATTGGCGAGAATTGCTGCACTGCGGTTTCTTGCGTCTTTGCCAAACTTTCATTGTTTCCCTTTGTGTATGCGTTATGGATGGAGACACCGTTACGAATAATTATTTGGATACATGGAGCTTTATGACAGAATATACAATCTCCTCGAGCTTTCCATATAGCCTGTAGGATAGCAGCTCCCAAACGGAATGCCTTGAGAGCTTGTGGATCCTGCAATTAATGTTGAATCAGAGAAAAGATATTAAGGTTGTTGTCCACTCGTATACCTACGGGGCTTCCAAACCAGATTGCACTAGTAGTTTTGCATTGCAGGAACAGATGATTAGCGTCTTCCACATGAAGCTGGCAAAATGGACACAAGGGATTTATCGTGGGGATCCTTTTATTAATAGAGGAGAGAAGAGGTAGAGCATTATTCCAAATTCTCCATATAAACATTTGCACCCGAGGAGAAAGATTTGTCATTTTCCATAGCCTTTGCCATTTAGGAGAGACCGTAGAAGATAATGAGCTGCTTGGTGACTGTCGTTTCATACATGAATTTTGAAGAGACACCCTCTTGCAGATTTATATCAGTAATTGCTTTCGCTTCCATGGGGAAAAAGAGCATTTATGAGCGGTAGCTTCCATGTCCTACAATGGGATCCATGAGGCCTCTCACCAGCTTCGGGCCGTTATGGATCTCATAACTTACAGAAACTCTATAACCCGGTATGCCTGGAACCCATGGGTCCGCATTGATATCAACCCATTTCCCTCGCAATTTTCAGCAAACATTCCCTTCCATGAAGTGTCGGAGATCCAACATACTCGATCAGGTCGGAGACGCCCGTGTACGTTTAGGTTCCTGCCATATATTCCTTTTCTGCAAGTAGACTCCACAGAGAAGTCTTGCCCATATCTGATGTGGATTAGCTAGGAATCTCCATAGCAGTTTTTCGACCAGAGACTCGTTTACCCAAAGCTGGATTTCTAAAGCCAAGCCCTCCCTCCTTCTTCGGTCTCGTAAACTTGTCCCAAGCCAAGAAGTGCATCTTCTTCTCGGTAGCGTCATGTCCCCACCAAAATGTTCTATAATGAGTCCCCAACTTACGCGAGATGTCTCTAGGAATTTTGTACGCCGACACGAAATAGATAGGTATAGACCCTAATGTGGATGTGATAAAAGATGTCCTTCCTGCATGTGGCAGATGTTTAGATTTCCAACCTTTGAGTCGAGAGTTCACCTTCGCCAGTAGGCCATTATACAGAGGAGATGCAATTTTTAGGCAGGAGTAGCATGTGTCCTAGGTACTTGCCATGTTTGTTAGTTTAAAAATGGAAGCTAATTCCTGACGTACTCGAGTAGGCACTCGTTTGCTAAAGTGCATGCTTGATTTCTCATAGTTGATCTCTTGCCCCCTATGAAGAAAACATACTCAGAACTGAGTACACTCTCATTAAAGAATGATTGGTAGCCTGCCCATAGATAAGCACATCATCAACAAATAACAAGTGTGAGATGGAGGGGGTGTACCAGTTTATGCGAATGTCGTGGAATATATCCTGTTGTTCATAGCAGTAGAAGAGACAGGATAGCACCTCCGCACAGAGGATGAATATGTACGGGGAGAGTGGGCATCCTTGACGAATGCCTGTCTTCGGGATGAATAAACCCTCCGGGACTCCATGATGAGTATAGAGAACGAAGCCGATGTAATGCACCGCATAATAAGCATATTAGCGTGGCCTTGGATCCCCAAGCCGTTAAGTACATTGCTTATAAATGGCCATGCAGAAGTGTGTTGCCTTGTCGACGACGGAGGCGGAATACATTGCGGCGACGGAGGCTTTCAAGGAGCTACTGTGGATGAAGAAGCTGTTGCAGGAAATGGGGCTGAAGCAAGAGCAGTATACTTTGTCACGACTCGCACCCTTATGAGGGGCACGAGCATGTGGGTACGTCCAGCCTACGCCGCAGTATCGGCGGTAGAACGCTGTATATAACGCCTGTAAATACTACGACTAACAGTGTAAAGGTACCTGTACAGTATATACTCTCCGAATGGAGGTGACATATCAATACAGTCTCAATTACAGAATAAAACTAAGGTAGATAGCTCAGAAAGAGAACATATGATAGATGAAAGAGTAAATAAGTCCAGAGTCCAATACGAACCCAGATATATACTACATCACAGGGTCTCAAAATATAATGTAGAAGCTACAGTCTGATAAAGCTAGCTGGATCGCAGTCCAGTCAAACCTAGCTAATCTACACTACTCTGGAAGTACAAAATCTAGTGGCTCTACTATAAGGCCACGATCCAAGGCTACTCCATCTGACTCGAGCCCATAATAGGTCGAGCAGTCCGACTCAGAATTATCTGTAATATATCATAACGGTATCCTGTCAGGAAAATGAGCAAGTACAAGCACTAACAGCTGTTCCATGTGAATTGACAAATTCTATAAGAGACAGTATAATGAACTACGAGACAAAGATATATGAAAACTTGGGAACCGTTCGGAAGCCGAGTTACAACCCATAAACCAAACAAGGACCGTGGTTGTAACTCTTCTCCCGATCAGAACTTAGTCTCCAATTAAGGTACAATGTAAAGGCAAGTAGAGCATGTGAGTAACTGTATATCATGGCATGGTGAGAAAATACTGAACGTAGAACAGAGCAGGATATACGATAAGATAAAGTAAATATAAAAAGTGACTTGAATTATTAGAGCGATATGTGATCGGCTTGGGATAAGTGACAGGACAGGCTATCCACTTGGCCCGACAATCCGCGGTGACCTCAACGAAAAGTCATGCCGGCCAACCTGGATAACGAGCACAAGGCAAAAGGATCTCGCTACACCCTTCGTGAGGGAAGAGTGGCGCGAGCACATGAATAGTGACTGGGTGGCTTGGATCACATAGCCCCTAATAATTCCACATCCTCGAATAGTACAATGGATCTGGACATGACACGTCATGGCATGTGATTCCGTAAAAGGGTAGCAAATCCCCTTAGAAATCGGTGTCTATACAAGTACAGGGAACAAGACAGGAAGTGTACCAATATACCCAGAAATCCAGGAACAACATATCATGTCATGATCCAACGTATACTAGTCCGTGAACTATCATTACTGAGAATCAAGTAAGACACTACGACTGAATCGGATATAGCAGATATCAAGACAATGAAAACTATCAGTGAATGTACTCGCCTGTTGTCCTGAGCTGTAGGGTATATCAATGCTCAGAGCGGAAATCAGAGACCTAAAGATGAGATACTGTATGTTAATTTAGGTTTAAACAAGTTTAAGAATGATTCACAATGAATGATATGCAATCTAGGTCAAACTAGGTCTCACTGAGTCACACTAAGTCCTGTCAAGTCAAATCTAGGTCAAATCAAGTTATATCAAGTCAATCTAAGCCAGACCAAGTCAACTCTAGGTCATACCAGTCATCACAGGTCAAAACAAGTCGAAGAAAGTCAAACGGGGTCAAGAGTTGGCCTACAGTTGACTTTTGGTCAACTGGTCAACCCTGGTCAACTATGGTCAACTCTAGGTCAACCCTAGGTCAAACTGGTCACATGTTGACCAACAGTTGACTTTTGGTCAACTGGTCAACTCTGGTTTGGATTTGGTCAAATCTAGACAAAGTGTTGACTCACGGTTGACTTTTGGGTAAAAAATCAACTCTGGGTCAACCGAGCCAAAATCGGTTCAAATATGACATTTGTAGGGTGTACCCAACATGCCACCCAAGTTTCAAGTCAATCCGAATACCCGAACTCCGTATCTCGAAATTATCCGATTACCCTTTAACATTTACCCTTAAACCGTTCTAACTCGACGCCAAGTGGTCTTTCCTTAGGAATTCCACTCCGTGCTTCCTAGGGTTGTAGGGTACTAGCCTATACAACCATTACCTACCAAGTTTTCTAGGGTAAGTGGACATCCAGTCCATCTTACGGTCCGAATCGCCCGTTTACCCGTTATCTTGAATATTTCAAGATACGGAATGGTGCGGTGCGATACCAACTCCCCAAGCCCACACGCAACCCCGATTCCAAGTCCGAAGCCTACCCACAAAGTCTAAATCACATTATCTAAGTTTCCTCCAAGTTTCGACGCGTTCCGAATCACGGAACTCAAATTCACCCCTTCACCAAAATCCTAACTTAACATTCACTCACTCACTCAAACCCATTTCTCACACTCACTTAGGACTAACTTAGGGGGCTATTCTAGTGGGTTTTAGAGGGGTATATAGAGCTATATATAGGGGCATATATATGTATATATATGTAGGTATATATATAGGGGTATATATAGGTTGGATTGGGGGGTTAAATGAGGGTGGTTTGGGGGGCTACTGCTGCTCTACTGCTGCTGCTATTGTTGGTACTACTGCTGCCATTGCTGGTACAGCTGCTGCTGTGTTTGGGGGGGGGGGGGCAGCAGCCCTCTTGGCCCCCCTAGCTGCTGCTGTTTGCACTCTCCCTTTCTCCCCTCTTCTCCTCTCAAATTTCCCTCTAACTCCTCTAATTCTCTTCTAATCCCTCTCTATCCTTCTCACATATATATATATATATATATATATATATATATATATATATATCACTCTCATACATTTCCTCATTCCCTTCCCTCTCTACACATACAAATACACACACATATATACATATGACCACACACACATATATATATCTATATATATATATATATATATATATATATATATATATATATATATATATATATATATATATATATATATATATATATATATATATATATTTATTTATTTATATAAATGTATATATATATATATATATATACACACACACACATATATGTATCTATATATATATATATATATATATATATATGGACACTCACACACACACATGGACACACACACTCACATGGACACACACACACTCCCACACACAAATATATATATATATATATATATATATATATATATATATATATATATATATATATATATATATATATATATATATATATGGGTGAAACCATAATAAATTCTTAAACTAGATTTTAGGGGAACCTACAAAATCTAGGGTCAACTTGTAGAGAATGGTCTCCCCTATATTAAATGTGAAAGAATAAATGAATTATGAGAAGTTATGATGGGTTTAAAAGCTTACCTAAGATGTAGATTTGGAAGGAGAAGAAGAAGTTGGAAGAAAAGAAATGAAGAGAGAGAGTGGTAACTTAGTGATGAAGAAAGGAGAGGTGGAGGGGGGACTATATGACCATCCATGTAAGGGAGGGTAGGGGCACTTGTAATTACAAGTTTGCCCCTCCCTTGCTTCTAGGCTAAGTTAAGTCCCAAAACTGGTTTCGGAAGTTGCTAAAATTAAATAAAAATTATAATTAAACTTAATTACTCATGGGGGACTAGTCCAAACTCATAAAACTAAAAGTTTAGTGTGGTGGGCCATGGTTAATTAACATGCTAATTACGACTCAAGTCGAAATTTTCCGGAGTCCCGAATCAACTCGGAATGCGATGAAATTCGAACCCGACTCCTATAATAATTAAATATTAATATTCATGAAATAAAATTCACAAAAATATTATAAAATGGAAAATTACCATTTTACCCCTAACTTGGAAAAGTGAGGGTGACAAGTCTATCCACCTTAAAAAAATTTCGTCCTCGAAATTGAAGACAACAAGCACAGGAAATCACAAACAGAAATAAAGGAAATAGATTTATACCTCAGGGCGCGAAAAGATAAGGGAAACGCTCCCGCATGTCGTCCTCCCTCTCCCAGGTAGACTCACCTGGAGAGTGATGTCTCCACGCAACCCGAACAAAGGGTATGACCCGGTTCCGGAGCACCTTCTCCCTGCAATCCAGAATCTCTACCGGCTGTTCTGGATAGCTGAGAGTAGGTCCCACCTGTATCGTTGAATGGTCCAATACATGGCTAGGATCTGCCACGTACCGCCTCAGCTGAGATACATGAAACACGTTGTGTACTCCCTCGAGCCTGGTAGGCAAGTCCAGTCAGTAGGCTACTGCACCGATCCTCTCTAAGATGGTGAAAGGTCCGATGTAGCGCGGACTGAGCTTTCCACCGCTGCCAAAGCGAATAGTGCCACGTGTCGGGGATATCCTCAGAAATACCATGTCACCAACCTAGACACAAGACAAAAACTCAACACACAACTAACAAACAATCACAACAAACACGACAAGAACTGAAACTAACCTCGAACTCTAACGGTCTCCGGTGACTATCGGTCCAATGCCGCTGCCTATCCTGAGCCACCCGAAGTCTGTCTCTAATCATCCCGACCTTCTCGGCCGCATCCACAACCATCTCCGGCCCAAGAAGCGCCCGCTCGCCGACATCGTCCCAAGACAAAGGAGTACGACATCTCCGTCCATATAGAGCCTCAAATGGTGACATCTCTATACTGGCCTGGTAGCTGTTGTTGTAAGCAAACTCTACCAGGTGAAGATGGTCCTCCCAAGAATCCCCGAGATCTAGCACACATGTGCGAAGCATATCCTCCAAAGTCTGGATGGTCCTCTCCGACTGCCCGTCTGTCTGTGGATGATAAGCGGTACTAAACTTGAGCGAGGTGCCCAAGCTAGCCTGTAAACTCCTCCAGAAGTGGAAAGTGAATCGGTTATCCCGATCTGAAACTATGCTCACCGGAACTCCGTGCAATCTCACGATCTGACGAACATACAGCTCAGCCAGCCTCTCCGTAGACAAACCCACTTTGAAAGGCAAAAAGTGGGCCGATTTGGTCAATCTATCAACTATGACCCAAACCGCGTCCTTCCCTCCTGGCGATCGTGGAAGTCCAGATACAAAGTCCATGGTGATGTGCTCCCACTTCCACTCGGGAATGGGTAGCGGCTGTAGCAATCCACCTGGTCTCTGTCTCTCGGCCTTCACCTGCTGACACACAAGGCAACGCGATACAAACTGAGCTACCTCGCGCTTCATGCCATACCACCATACGTGCTCTCTCAGGTCCCTATACATCTTGTTGGCCCCATGATGCATAGAATACTGAGAGCGATGCGCCTCCTGAAGAACCTCCTCCCGAAGCTCTCCACGCGGAACGCACAGCCTAGTACCGTGCCGCAACGACCCGTCTTCGGCTACAGAGAAATCGTCAAGCAAGCCCGTCCTCACCTGCTCCCTGATGCTCCTCAGGGCAACATCATCATACTGCGCTGACCTGACTCTATCCATCAGCTCAGACTGAATCTGCAAACCCCACATCTGGATCTCCACGCCCGGGATGATGACCTCGATACCCAAACTATCCAGGTCGGCCAACAAGTGACGATCTGTCGTCAAGAACATAGCAACTGGATACCTGCTCAAGGCATCTGCAACTACGTTGGCCATCCCCGGATGGTACTGCAAGGATATATCGAAGTCCTTCATCAGCTCTAACCACCGCCTCTGCCGCATGTTCAACTCCTTCTGAGTGAACACGTACTTCAAGCTCTTGTGATCTGTGAAGATCTCAACTCGCTCTCCGTACAGGTAATGCTTCCATAACTTCAAAGCAAATATAACCGTGGCCAACTCCAGATCATGAGTAGGATAGTTAATTTAATACAAGGGAAGTAATCATGATAATCAAAAGATCGAATTTTTTTTCCTAGGTGTGATTGAGAAACTTCTATCATATCCTAGGTCCTACGTCCTAATTGCAGGCTCGTAATTAGTACTCTAAGTCGAGAACCATTACGAGATCGCACTAATTGCGACACTGACCTGCATGGGCCACCATAAAAACGTGTCACGACCCGCACCCTTATGAGGGGCACGAGCACGTGGGTACGTCCAGCCTACGCCGCAGTATCGGCGGTAGAACGCTGTATATAACGCCTGTAAATACTACGACTAACAGTATAAAGGTACCTGTACAGTATATACTTTCCGAATGGAGGTGACATATCAATACAGTCTCAATCACAGAATAAAACTAAGGTAGATAGCTCAGAAAGAGAACATATGATAGATGAAAGAGCAAATAAGTCCAGAGTCCAATACGAGCCCAGATATATACAACATCACAGGGTCTCAAAATATAATGTAGAAGTTACAGTCTGATAAAGCTAGCTGGATCGCAGTCCAGTCAAACCTAGCTAATCTACACTACTCTGGAAGTACAAAATCTAGTGGCTCTACTATAAGGCCACGATCCAAGGCTACTCCATCTGACTCGAGCCCATAATAGGTCGAGCAGTCCGACTCAGAATTATCTGTAATATATCATAACGGTATCCTGTCAGAAAAATGAGCAAGTACAAGCACTAACAGCAGTTCCATGTGAATTGACAAATTCTATAAGAGACAATATAATGAACTACGAGACAAAGATATATGAAAACTTGGGAACCGTTCGGAAGCCGAGTTACAACCCTTAAACCAAATAAGGACCGGGGTTGTAACTCTTCTCCCGAGCAGAACTTAGTCTCCAATCAAGGTACAATGTAAAGGCAAGTAGAGCATGTGAGTAACTGTATATCATGGCATGGTGAGAAAATACTGAACGTAGAATAGAGCAGTATATACGATAAGATAAAGTAAATATAAAAAGTGACTTGAATTATTAGAGCGATATGTGATCGGCTTGGGATAAGTGACAGGACAGGCTATTCACTTGGCCCGGCAATCCGCGGTGACCTCAACGGAAAGTTATGCCGGCCAACCTGGATAACGAGCACAAGGCAAAATGATCTCGCTACACCCTTCGTGAGGGAAGAGTGGCGCGAGCACATGAATAGTGACAGGGTAGCTTGGATCACATAGTCCCTAATAATTCTCCATCTCCGAATAATACAATGGATCTGGACATGACACGTTATGGCACGTGATTCCGTAAGAGGGTAGCAAATTCCCTTAGAAATCGGTGTCTATACAAGTACAGGGAACAAGACATGAAGTGTACCAATATACCCAGAAATCCAGGAACAACATCTCATGTCATGATCCAACGTATACTAGTCCGTGAACTATCGTGACTGAGAATCAAGTAAGACACTACGACTGAATCGGATATAGCAGATATCAAGACAATGAAAACTATCAGTGAATGTACTCGCCTGTTGTCCTGAGCTGTAGGGTATATCAATGCTCAGAGCAGAAATCAGAGACCTAAAGATGAGATACTGTATGTTAATTTAGGTTTAAACAAGTTTAAGAATGATTCACAATGAATGATATGCAATCTAGGTCAAACTAGGTCTCACTGAGTTACACTAAGTCCTGTCAAGTCAAATCTAGGTCAAATCAAGTTATATCAAGTCAATCTAAGCCAGACCAAGTCAACTCTAGGTCATACCAGTCATCACAGGTCAAAACAAGTCGAAGAAAGTCAAACGGGGTCAAGAGTTGGCCTACAGTTGACTTTTGGTCAACTGGTCAACCCTGGTCAACTCTGGTCAACTCTAGGTCAACCCTAGGTCAAATTGGTCAAATGTTGACCAACAATTGACTTTTGGTCAACTGGTCAACTCTGGTTTGGATTTGGTCAAATCTAGACAAAGTGTTGACTCACGGTTGACTTTTGGGTAAAAAGTCAACTCTGGGTCAACCGAGCCAAAATCGGTTCAAATATGACATTTGTAGGGTGTACCCAACTGTAACACCCAGTTTTCTAAAATGAGGGTAATTTTGAAATTTTGTATTTTAATTTATTTAATTATGATAATTATTTAAATATATGATTTTTGGTAATTTTAAATTATTTTTAAACTATTTAAATCATGACTTATGATTTTGGTGCATTGACTAGTGTAGCCTTAGACTGTTGACATAGAGCCTAGTCATTGTGATTAGGATGTTTGATAGTACATTTTTAGCCTAGAGGGTATTTTGGTCATTTTAGGATTTATTTAAGTTTGTATGATTTGTTTGAATTCGTGTGAATTTATTATTATTTAATATTGCCATGTGTAGTGTTAGCCCTAACCTAGATTAGTCTAGTTAGTCAGGTTTAGTCATGGCTAGAGGGTTAGTTAGTCATGATCAAGTTAGAGACTAGACTAGCCAAGGTTAGTCATTATTGGTTAGGTTTAGTCATGACTTGGCTTATGATTTTGTTAGCCATTTCACATCTAGTTAGTTAAATCTAACCTAGTTGGAGAGAACCTAGTGTCATCTTGGACCTTGATTTGATAGGGATTTTCCCTCACCCTTGGATGTGACTTAACCTAGGTTTTGGACAGCCTAAAACCCTAGAAAACAAACCCCTATAAGTATTCTCTTATTCCTTGACAGCCTCTTCTTTATTCCTTGTGATATTTTGAAGAGGTAAGTTTTTTCCAAGCCTTTCCTGCTCCATTTCGTTTTCCTTTCAGAGCAAATTCTTCTCGGAGGATCCCTAACTGGTTCTCCATGTTCTCCTTGTTGTTAAGGTTCAGTTTGGGTTGAGTTTTGGTGACTGCTAGTGAAGGACTCAGTTGCACAGTCCAGACTTTTTCCGAACTTCAAGCTTCTGGTAATCTCTCATCTCCTTAGCAACCCTGTCATATTTTTGCATCATTCGATAGCCCTAGGTGTCCTCTAGAACCTAGGATAGGTTTTGGGTCGTGTCGGGTCGTGTCGGTGTCGGCATTGGGTCGGATACAGCAGTAGTTGCAGTACAGTGTATTTGTGTCCTGCCCTGCTGCTCGAGATCCGCCCAGGACACGACACGGCGACTCGACTCGAGCCGTTTGGTGTGGACCTTGGGGCCATGACTGACACTCCACGTGTCAAGTCTCATGGCCTCTCGATCGTCGAGCTCCGAGAAATCGAGCTATTTGCATTCTTTTTCCTGTGAACGTATCAGTTGGTTTTGCCACTGATACGGCCTCCGTGACACGACACGGCGTGTCGTGGACCAATTCAGGGTGTCCACGTCGTAGCCCTACACACCCTTGACACTTGGACACGAGCACGAGGGACCTAGTGTCCTGTGTCGTACACTGGACACGTCTAAACACGGCTACTTCACTGATTTGTGTTTGTGTGTAATTTGGGGGTTTTATTTGTTTGGACACGTTTGTGTCCACGTGGGTGGACACAAACACAATGTTAGACACGTGTACACTCTAAATGTTTATTACCAACCATTATTTATGCATTTTAGTTTGTTTTTAATTACAAATTCTCATTTACCCAATTCCTAAACTATGTATCAGTCCTTAGCATTCCAGATTTTTAAAATACGAACTTTGTCATCTAATTAATCTATCTAATGCTGTTAACAGATTGGTCTTAGTTCCTAAATTGTTTCTCCTATATGTTACCTAGCTATGATGTGAATTTTGGGTTGTATGGTTGTAAATTAGAATCAAGTGGGTTTTGTAATGATGGGACTGGGCTGTCATAACTAACAGTTTTGTTGGGTTTAATGAAATGACTTCCTTTCCTCCACTGCCTGTACACCCTAGCACCAACAGCACATTGCCTTCCCTGTGACACAGTGCCTACACTCTAGCACTTATTTTCCTGCACACACACTCACAGGCTTTCACACACTGTCCAGAAATGGACTGCCCTCACTCTTCACACACACACACAGCCTTTGCATCTCTCCTCTTCACTGTTTTATTAACTTCCTACACACTTTATGTTATGGTTCAGTTTGTTAAAACTGAGATCTTAAGTGGTGGACTGATTTCAGGATTTTATGCAATGTATATCAATGTAACACTTCACACATTCCTGAACATTGTTTTTACCATAGCACACATCACACTCATATGCACACTCTCTCACACACTGTCCTAACCCAAATTTGACTGATGTTATGATGGTAGATTTCATGTCCTTTTGTAGGTTTAGTTTTGTTATGTGAATGTATATGGGTTGATGCTTAAAACCTGAAATCTGAACTTTGTATGGAGTTTCCTTTCTATAATTCCTAAACTAAACACATGTGCCTAAGTACACACACTGTCAACTGAATTGTTCTCTTTAACATGTCACTGATCTCAGGTTTTCATGATAGACACACACACACAGGAAATTTAAGATGTAAACTGAGTTTTATATGTTCCATGCATTTGAAATCTTTTCCTGCACCTTAAATTTGAGATGACACACCATTGCATTAACCTATTAGCCCACATCATTAGCTACATTGCATGTATATATAGCCTTGATAGTTGCCTTGATAGCTAACCTACTCTCATTAATGCATTACACTAACCTGAACTTGCTATGGCACCCACACATAACCCTTCACCCTTGACACACACTTTGATTTCCTACCTCTATACATATATGTATAGATATATTGTGATGTGCCTATGTAGATATATATGTATGTAGGCAAGTATCTATGCATTTTGAGTATGAATGCAATGTGTATATATATAAATATGTGATATGTGAGATTGATGGCTTGACTAGCTTGTATAGCCTTATTTAGACTTGTGATGTTGTGTGGTGGTTGGAATAGACTAGTTAGACTTGGTAGGCCTATTATAGAATTAGCTAGACTTGATTGACTAGTTAGGGCCTAGAATGACTTGTTAAACCTAGATTTGACTAACTTGGACTAGATTGACCTAGTTTGACTTCCAGAGTTGACCAAGAGTTGACTTTGGCCTAGATTGACCTAGATTCATGTAGAATGCATAGTAGAGCTTCATTTTATCATTTTAGACTTGTTGTGACTTGTACTGTTCTATAGGAGACAGACACCACTCCTCGGACAGTATATTCTCTTCAGACACTCAGGCTATCAGGCGAGTACATTCTCTGACCGTTTCATACTTGTATGGATTTACATTCTTGCTCTAGATTACTGTACTTGATGCTGACACGATTGTTATCACGGATTGGTACTATATGGATCTCCTTTTGAGATGTTATCTCCTTGTATTCACTAAATACATATTGTGACGTGCGTTTCACTTCCATATTGTATTTATTGAATACCCATATCCTTGTATACTCATTGTGCATATTGTACTCTCATTATCACATGAGCCCCAGGGATAGACCATTGTACTCTATTGTATAACATTGTACAACCATTGTATAACATTGTACATCTATTGTATAATATTGTACACCCATTGTATAACATTGTACACTATTGTGCAAGATAACGTAACATGAGTGGATCCTTGTGTATTGATTGGGGAGGGGGAGTAGAATTGGTTATGTACTCAAATCCTATTGTACAACATTGTATAACTATTGTATATGTCTATTGTACACCCACGTACAATGGAGTTACCATTGCATTTTTCTAGCCCGTTTACATAACCAGATTGTACTCTAAAATCACATGTTCCTTACAGTTCTTACTTATCGTATTTAGATATTTCCTGTTATCAAATCTCTACTGTTTTTCATATATCTTCTTCTTTCAGCGTTTCATGTACTTTACTCTATTGCATGCTTTATATTTCCTAACTCGATATGAACTGCGTGAGATGTTTTGTGCTCGCTCCCGTCCTGACTGGACCTGTTGAAAATTTTACAGAGGATGAGGAGGAGGCCTGCATAGATACCTACTATGGGGCAGCAGTGGATGCCATGTGTGACCCAGACTTCCAGCCTGATCCACTAGTTTAGAGACTGAGGCTCCCTAGTCTAGGTTTACATTTACTGTCATTTGAGATCTGATTGTATATTCTTTCATTCCAGTTTTTAGAGACTTGTATTGGGTTGGATGTTCTGTTTGTATGGCAGTAGATACTTAGACTCTCTCTCTGATTGTATTCTGTGGATCTTCATTCCAACAGTTATCTATCTATCTTTTATTTTCATCATTCTGCCTTAGATGTGATTGAGACTGTATATGGTTATGTCACCTCCATTCGGAGTGTATATACTGTACAGGTACCTTTATATTGTTAGATGATTGACCTAGGACAGCGTTCTACCGCCGACACTGCGGCGTAGGCTGGGCGTTGTTACGTTCTCGTACCCTCACAGTGGGTGCGGGTCGTGACACCAACATGCCACCCAAGTTTCAAGTCAATCCGAATACCCGAACTTCGTATCTCGAAATTACCCGATTACCCCTTAACATTTACCCTTAAACCGTTCTAACTCGACGCCAAGTGGCCTTCCCTTAGGAATTCCACTCCGTGCTTCCTAGGGTAGTAGGGTACTAGCCTATACAACCATTACCTACCAAGTTTTCTAGGGTAAGTGGACATCCAGTCCATCTTACGGTCCGAATCGCCCGTTTACCCGTTATCTTGAATATTTCAAGATACGGAATGGTACGGTGCGATACCAACTCCCCAAGCCCACACGCAACCCCGATTCCAACTCAGAAGCCTACCTACAAAGTCTAAATCACATTATCTAAGTTCCCTCCAAGTTTCGACGCGTTCCGAATCACGGAACTCAAATTCACCCCTTCACCAAAATCCTAACTTAACATTCACTCACTCACTCAAACCCATTTCTCACACTCACTTAGGACTAACTTAGGGGGCTATTCTAGTGGGTTTTAGAGGGGTATATAGAGCTATATATATAAAAAAAAATATATGTAGGTATCTATATAGGGGTATATATAGGTTGGATTGGGGGGTTAAATGAGGGTGGTTTGGGGGGCTACTGCTGCTCTACTGCTGCTGCTATTGTTGGTACTGCTGCTGCCATTGCTGGTACAGCTGCTGCTGTGTTTGGGTGGGGGGGGGGGGGGGGGGGGGGGGGCAGCAGCCCCTTGGCCCCCCCTAGCTGTTGCTGTTTGCACTCTCCCTTTCTCCCCTCTTCTCCTCTCAAATTTCCCTCTATCTCCTCTAATTCTCTTCTAATTCTCTTCTAATCCCTCTTTATCCTTCTCACATATATATATATATATATATATATATATATATATATATATATATCACTCATACATTTCCTCATTTCCTTCCCTCTCTACACATACAAATACACACACATATATACATATATATATATATATATATATAAATGTATATATATATATAGACACACACACATATATGTATCTATATATATATGGATACTCACACACACACATGGACACACACACTCACATGGACACACACACACTCCCACACAAAAAAATATATATATATATATATATATATATATATATATATATATATATATATATATATATATATATATATATACCTCTCTAAAAGGGTGAAACCATAATAAATCTTAAACTAGATTTTAGGGGAACCTACAAAATCTAGGGTCAACTTGTAGAGAATGGTCTCCCCTATAATAAATGTGAAAGAATAAATGAATTATGAGAAGTTATGATGGATTTAAAAGCTTACCTAAGATGTAGATTTGGAAGGAGAAGAAGAAGTTGGAAGAAAAGAAATGAAGAGAGAGAGAGTGGTAACTTAGTGATGAAGAAAGGAGAGGTGGAGGGGGGACTATATGACCAGCCATGTAAGGAAGGGTATGGGCACTTGTAATTACAAGTTTGCCCCTCCCTTGCTTCTAGGCTAAGTTAAGTCCCAAAACTGGTTTCGGAAGTTGCTAAAATTAAATAAAAATTATAATTAAACTTAATTACTCATGGGGGACTAGTCCAAACTCCTAAACCTAAAAGTTTAGTGTGGTGGACCATGGTTAATTAACATGCAAATTACGACTGATCAAGTCGAAATTCTCCGGAGTCCCGAATCAACTCGGAATGCGATGAAATTCGAACCCGACTCCTATAATAATTAAATATTAATATTCATGAAATGAAATTCCCAAAAATATTATAAAATGAAAAATTACCATTTTATCCCTAACTTGGAAAAGTGAGGGTGACATACTTTGCTTTGCGACAGTCAGAGTGCTATTCACCTTGTGAAGAACCAGACATTTCATAGTCGGTCCAAGCACATCGAGATTCGGTATCATTGGATACGGGATGTGGTTGAGAAGAAGGACGCAGCGCTTGAGAAGGTTCATACTGATGACAATGGAGCGGACATGCTCACGAAGGTTCTACCGAGGAAAAAGTTTGAGCACTGCAGGCAGATCGTCGGGATGACGACCTCCTCCACCTAGTTGTGAAGGGGAAGATTTGTTGGAGTGGGTGGGGTTCCCAACCTATGTGGAGAAGACCCCGGAGTGCGACGAGCGCCGTCTGTGTGCCAGAGAAGCTCAGAGAGGTGACGAGGCTATTCAGAGACGAAGAAGAAGCTCGGGAGCCACCATTTTACTTTCTGGAACAGGGGAGGCAGAGTTTGGGCCGAACTCTGCCCCCACACAGAGTTCTGGCCGAACTCTGCCTTTTGGTTCCAGAACTGTTCTGGTTGCCAAACACAGAGTTCTGGCCGAACTCTGTGTCGTCGGGGCTGAAACGTTTCTCAGGGTGTTTAATCACCATTGGATCGTATCCTACGGTCCAGGTTTTGCTGCGAATTAGGGGATTTATACATGGTTATTCCTAACCCTAATCATAACGTAACATTGAAGAACAAGAAAGAAAAGTGGTAAGAGTGCCATTGCAACTTTGGAAGAGAAGAAGGAGGATTGAAGGCCGTTTTCAAAGGAGGATTGTGTTCGGGTAATATCTACTCGTCGTCCTTGTTCTTCGTAGCTTTGTAATCATTATTCTTGCTCCTAGGTGTTGTGGGGATCCGATTTGGATCGGGAGAAGTTTGTAGAGGATGTACTCCTTTTTTTCATTAGTGAAGGCTTCTCAGGGTTGGACTCCGATCGTCCCGTGGTTTTTCCTGCAAGAGTTTTCCACGTCAAAAATTCTCTGTGTCTGCGAGCTTTGTTTTGGTGTTGGTTCGTGCGTTGTATTGCTCGGTTCTCTCGCAGGTACTCTCTAGTTTGAAAAAAGGTTTCCGCGTTTCTTTCTAACAGTTGCACCGATACATAATGATACAGGTAAGCTTATCGTGCCTCATCAGTTAAGTCGTGAGAAGTGGGCAGTTAGTTGTTTGTAAAATGCATTATCCGTCAGAATATTAATGTGTTTGGGAGTTGCAATACTTATAACACTACAGGGCCAAGGGAGAATGTCATTATAGAGTTAAGTTATAAGTCTCCATATAGAGGGAGAACTTTCAATTCGTACCTATTTCATCCTTTTCTTCCTTTTTTTTTTTTCTTTTTTCTGAAGCCTCGCTAGGAACTAATATTGCATGTTCTACTCAATTGGTTGCAATATGTTGTTGACATATCCATTTTATTGGTAGCATATATTAGCCGAATTTTTTTATCTCTGGTTTAGTACTTTGACTAGTGAATTTGGCATTCTCATCTTTAGCTCTCATGTACCTGTCAAATCACATATTGTCCTGTAATTCTCTTGTCTGGTCGAAAATATAATATTATTCATCTTACTAGAATATGAATCTCTCTCTCCCTCTGCTTTTACGGATATGATATTTGTGCAGAGAAGACTAGGGTACCTGCAATGTGCCTAGCCATAGAGACTGCAACTAGCCATAGAGATTTCTCATTGTTAGGTTTGTTATCTCCAATTTTTTATTACTATATTGTTTATTGTCAGTGTTGTATATAGCTTCTATTGCTTTCGTATACTTGCTTAACAGGAGAGGAACAAATCCTTTTGTTTATGTTGATTTCAATGATTATGATTTTGTTCTTCTCCAAATGTCATGCAAATGGGGCTAGTTACTCATCAATGATTTGCAAGAAACTACTTCTTTTTTTTCATCGTTATGCCATTTTATATCTTTAAGCCTATATATATATATATATATATATATATATATATATATATATATATATATATATATATATATATAATTCCAGCGGAAATGATGCAAAATCTTATGCAGAATTTTCTTTCTATTACTTTGTTTTTCCTATTTAGTAAAAAAAAATAGACGACGATGATGGTGATGTGGGGGCGTTAAGAGCATCTCCAACCCTATTGTCTTGTTAAGTGTTGTGAGTCTTAGGTGGCTCCTATGTGGCATGGGCCACAAGACAATGTCTTGTTTATGTGGCAAAATTATATCTCAAAAGACAATGAGATAGAAAAACTCTCTCCAATGCAAAAGTATTGAGAAGACAATAAAAAGTATTGTTTCCAACTTCCAAGACAACTTTTAAGACAACTACTCATCTTCTTTCTTTTTTCTAATATTTTTTATTCATAATTGATGACATGGAAGAGAAGACATTGTCAAGTGCATTGTCTAGAACAAGACAATCAACTTCACAATGTCTTCTTTAATTTTTGCCACATAAGCTTCACAATTAACTTGACAATTGCATTGGAGAAGAACTTTTGAATAAAATTTTATCATTCCTATGTGGCAACAACTTTTTTCCAAAGTCACAATAGGGTTGGAGATGCTCTAAGGATGATGATTTCTTTCTCTCCCTTATAATTTTACTTATTTAACCAGTGGACTAGACTTCTTATTTTTGTGTTTGGGAGCTGTAGTAGTTTTTTTTTTCTATTGATGTTGATTTTAGTTGGAAGCCTCTAAGGAATGTCATTTATACCGTCCTAGTACCGAAATTCTATTTTCTTCAAATGACCCTTTAATACATCATTACAGCAAGGGAGAGTGGAAAATTAGTGCTCGGAGCTATAACCGGTGAGCAGGCTAATGGTAATCGATACCAAGAATGACATTTAGAGGCAAATAAATAGAAACAATAATAGTTTCATTCACACTTTTTTCATATGTTACGAATACATAACCATCTCCACTACATCTCAAAATCTTCAATATCAGACCTACTATCAATGATTTAGTAGAAATTAAACTTGTTCTTCCGGTAGAACATTATAGCAAAATACTATATTTCATATTTCTGGGTAGAACATTATAGTGTTATGGTTCTCTTATCCTTAGCCGTTAATCTTAATAGATTTGACCATAGCCATTTCATATATATATATATATATACAAAAATTTTCATATAGAGTAAAGAATTTTAATGAAATTGTAAAAAAAGTAAAAAGTTTGGGAAAATTCTATTTTGGGTAACGAAACGACAAGTGTCATGGCGCGTAGGGGAAGAAACGATAGGACGCGCCATCTACAATGGCGCGCAGGTAGGGGACTCCATTAATCGTGGCGCGCCATCACTGATGGCCCAGGTCACCTTTCTCGAAGACCCCAACGCGCCATCAATGATGGCCTTCTGTCCGAGATGCGCCATCACTGATGGCTCATCCCAGCTTTAATCAAAGAGAGAGAGAGAGACGCGCCATCACTGATGGCTCATCCCAGCTTGAGAGAGAGACGCGCCATAACTGGCGGCTCACAGATTAATCAATCACTTCGAGGAGAGAGAGAGAGAGAGAGAGGAGAGAGAGAGAGAGA